>CM032765.1:419960-969567 GCA_019155195.1 Avicennia marina
CTTTTGGAATGATGTGTGCACCTTAAATCGTTTTAAAACTTTTTAAAAAATTTTTTTAGAGGTCTAATGTTTGCATTTTGTCAATAGGGCACTGGCTCATAAAAAGTTTTGGGGTTGCTAGCAGGTCAAGTGCAAGAACAGTTGATAGAACAACCTTTACAAGAAAAGGGGAATGATGGGGACATCAAAACCAAAGACCCACTCATCTTGGTGTCATAGATGAAGATGATTGCATAAGCCTAAATAAGTGAAGAATCCTTAATGATCCAAGTACGAGGAATGCAAGAAATTGATACATGGAGTGGATTTGGTGGGTCATGGAAGAAACAAAGAGTGATACTTCAAATTAGGCTAAGGAAGGCAAGAAGAGGCTTGGTAGGTGGTGGAATTACGATCTAGGCCACCATGGATTGATCTCACATTGCTTGGATCAACTTAGGGTGGTTTGGGGCACTTTGGAGTTAGGATCAGCTGGCTACCTAATCGAGTAGATGAGATGCGATCAACCTGGGCATGAATTGGACCTTTTGACATTAGGATTGTGTTGCATGCAATTGATCATGGAGACCATGATCACAAAGGCAAAAGCTTAGATGGAACAATCGCACACACACTAGATTACAGCAAGATCGATCCTTAGCATGAAACAATCAATCGATTGGCCTCCAGATCGATTGTGATAAGGGGAAATTAAATTGTGACTTGTTTTGATTGTTGGAGCTACTTTTTGAGGGTTATTTTTGTCATTTCCCATGCCTTTGATCCTTCGACAATGTTTGTACATATATTTACTTCCATTTGCCCATAATGTAAGAACTAATGTCCATTATATCTTGAAATCAATTGAAGAAGTTTTCTTCTCCTCCCCTTACTTGTTTGTGAGTGTGAGTGAATTACACTTTTAAGCTCAAGTACAAATCGGGTCATTTGGCTTGCTTCCGGCTTGCTTCCGATAGTATGTAGCTAACATCTCCAAGGCATAGATGTTCAATTTCTTTGATTATGCATTTTTTGATTTATTGAAAGGGTTTACCTCGTCCAAGGTATGTTCTTGTTTGGTTGAATCTTTTTCAATCTCAAGATTTATCCTCATCTTTTCCTTGTTTTGTTTCCCTTCTTACTTTTCCCATTTTCCCAACCATGTTTTGATCCTTCGCTTTTGCCGGTTCACATCATCAAGTCAATCATTCTCTTCCAACATGCATTAGTTATAGTAATGGATGCTACAAGTTTAGGAGAGTTAGGTTTCATTAGGTTTGACACATAAAAATTAAAATTTTAAAACATAAAAACTTAAACATGCAGTGGAAGTAAGTGAAACCAAACCCCGTCTATTTTCATTACATAACACTCATGAAATTACTTGATCAAGTAAACATAAAATAATCCATTACAAATCCCTTTGCAAAGCTCCCATGCAGAGCACCTTTTAGGCAAGAAAGCTTTTCTGAACAAAAAGAGAAGGAGAGAGTGACAAGAAAGTTTTTCTCTTCTAACTTAGTGGGATTGACGAAAATTTCATAGAACTTTCAAACTTGAGTTGTGTTGTTTTAATTGAGAACTCTTCTAAATAAATATGTATTGTTAAGATGCCAAGGCACATCAGTCATGGGCTCTAGGTGCTTCCTACATAGACCCTTCGTAAATTCTATCCCATGGACCTTTAATTGCAGCTCATATGATCTTTTAATTATTAATCTCTATTAATAATTAAGGGCCATTTGTGTCTTTCTGCCTCGATTTAATCAATCTCCGTTAAATAAACTAATGATCCATTGTGCTTCTAATTAATAATCTCATTACAAAAAAGTACTATGGTAATTTTTTCGCTCCAAGCCAATTGCTATGAAATAAATCATTTCTTGAGAATTCTTAAGCTTCATTCACATCTTACCAATTTTCCACTTGTCATAAATTCAAACATTTTTTTTGTAACTCGTTAGGTTCATTTTTAATTAGCAACGAGAATAGTTCAAAGAATATAAGTAGTGCCTAACCCTTAGTCTATATCGTAATCCAATTAAGAAGTTAATAGATCACATGAACCTTCTGAATTGTGAAAACCATGCACGATAGACATTTTTTCTTACTTTATCCTAAACAAGTGAGAGCCATGAATTTTGTAAAACTTACAAATTGGTCACATAACCAATCGATGCTACCTCATGAGACCAATGTTTTTATTGGAATTTTTTTTAATCACACTACTTTAGCTAAGGATTTTAGTCTTACGAAATATTAATTGTTCGATTTCTCTAGGGTTGGTACATTAAAATTCAAATTTTAAAACTTAAAAATTGATAGAATACGTATGGAAGATAACATAACAAACCTCATCCGTTTTCATTACAGAATATGCATAATATCACAAGAATAAGATAACATGTAACAATAGCACTATGGAATTGTATTCCAATGGGCATGATTGTAGTCCTCGAGTCGTGGCCCTTGAACATTGACCTTTAGTTTATCCACAAAGTTGGAATCTAGATAATTGCCTTCTACACCTTACAAAATTCCCTTTACGAAGCTTTTACTAAAACTCTTTTAGGCTAGAAGACTTTTGGTAATAAGAAGAAAGGGAGAGGGAGGCTAGAACTTTTTTTCCTTGATGATTAATGGGAGGTGGACGAAACTTATGAGTTAAGACATGTTTAGAACTCTTCTAAATAGGTATTTATATCAAAGATAATAGAGTTTGCTAGTTATGGGCTCCATAGGCTTACTTCATGAACATTTAGTAATTTCTAGCCTATGAACCTTTTAATAATTAATGTCTTTAATTATTGTAGCCCATACCTTTTAATTATTAATTTTCATTAATAATTAATACCCATCTAGTCTTTTAATTATTAATGTCTATTTATAATTAAAGCATAATGGAAATATATTCTTCAACTCAACTAATATCATAAATCTTATTAAAGGTTATCATGTTTCTAGTTAATAATTACATTCTTAAAAAAGATAATTGATATTAAATAGTTCCATTCATGCCTTGTACCTTTAATTTAATCTCTATTAAATTAAAGGTCCATTATACTTTTAATCAACAATCACATTGTTAACAAGCACTATGGTCATTTATTTGATCTGATGTAATTGATATATATCCTCCACGGGTCTTCTGAAAAACTAGTCCATGAGGCTTTTCAAACCTCGTTGACATCCCATCAATTTAATATCTATAACACATTTCAACTTTTTGAGTGTAACTCTTTAGTTTCTTCTTTAATTAGCAACGAATATAACTTGAAGGATATTAAGAGTACCTAAGCTATTAGTGATATGCCCTCTAATGATATTAACTAGTAGAAGTGAAGTAGTAATAAAAGGTGGTTGGGAAAATGGGGGAAATAACAAAAGAAAATAAAAGGAAAAAGAGTGAGATTACACAAAAATAAATAGAGTAACTAACCTTACTTGGGGTTAACCTCTACAATAAATATAATTTTGGGCAACCAAAGATCTAAAAGACCATATTGTGGAATTGTTAGCCACGAACCATCAGGATACACCCAAATGATCAGATTTACACATGAGCTTGGTAGTGTAATTCATTCACACTCACAAACAACAAGCAAGAAGTGAAAGAGAAATCTCTCAAGTACTCATTCAATCTACCAAAAGTTCTATACACAAACTAAGTATATGAATTTTTAGATACAAGCCATCGATCAGGTCTAAGGGAAGGGAAAATGACAAAAATACTATCCAAAAAGTGGCTCCAAATGGTCAAATTTCAAAAAGTGGTCAAATTTGCATTCTCACCTACTTAGTGATAAACTTGGGCTGGAGCTACATCGAGTGTAACACCTTAGCTACTGCACTAGATTTAACACCTTCTAGAGAGGAGGGGAATGATGTACACATCCAAGGTCAAGACCCCTTCAAGTTGCCACCTAAACCCATCACAAGAGCAAAGCCACACACATGCAAGAAGACCTTCACCAATTTAATGCTTAATTGGAAGCTTGACGAACATCTGGGCATGTTGAAAGGAGGCATAAAAGTTTGATTTACGAAGCCTAAAAGGTGATACAAAACTCAATAATTATGATTTGGACTAGCCTTGATTGAGCCAGGCCAGCTAGATTGACATGGAATGGCTTCTAACTTTACAATTGTGCCCTATGCAATCAAGCTGAGGAGACACGACAGACATGGAAAGAATTAAGCATTCTATAATTACGATCACCTAGGCATAGCCAAGCCGCTCCAGATAAAGAATAATTCTTAGATTCCAGAGCTAATCGACATAGTTGGCCCAATCAGTATATTAGTCTCAAGTAATTTGGATAAAGGCACACACATTATTTAATTAATGTAGTTACTGTAGAAAATAAACAAGATTATTTGTGTTACCATTGTAGTTATAAACTTTAAAACAAAATGGCCTCCTACTAGATTTTTTGAATCTTACACTCCCTAAAACAGAAATTCCATTAGTCAAAGCTCTTTAGTGGGGATTGGAGTCTTCATTAAACATGGCATACCTCAATTAAATCAAGTATTGGCATGCTAGACCCAATGAATGGCAACTCTTACCAACACATCTCATACATGGTCTAATCTTTCCTCTAACCCATGGCCCAAAATGGCTCATGTAATTCTAGTCTTGGCACCTTAAGTCCATTTAAGTCAAATCCATTTATTGACAACTCATAGGATTTGAATCATGCCTTTGGCTAACCACTCTTAAGGCTTAGTATGCTTTGAGTGCCACATCAAATGCACTCAAAGTCATAAACTTGCCATCGCAATGTGACCCTAATTATACAATGATATCACACACTAAGGCCCCACTTAGGGCTATTAGGCTAGAAGGCCATGACAAACACTTTGCCATTACAACCTAATATTTGCTTGAGAAAATTTTTAAGATCCATGTAAATTAGTTTTCACTTTGCAAATTATCTGTTTTTATGTATCTCGTACATTCGTCACAAAATAGCATGTAAATATAAAAGTTGAGGTTTGTAGACTTTTAAATCCAACTTAAGTCAAGGTTGGATCATGCACAAATGCGTGAAATCCTACACCATTATATAGGGATTTTTTTAAATGCTTTGTCCTAGTCTTCACGGCTTTATTAGATCTACTACGCCTTAGAACCTCAAACGGCACAACTTTTAGCCTTCACAATAATATCAACTCTTGATGTCTTCTAAAATTTTTTATTTTACAAGATACACGTCGCATACCATGGAAAATCCTATTCTACTTAATATATGAAAATAAAACTAGACTTATGTCATTACAACTCACGAAAAATTAATGATACAGCCCATGAAAAAACCAAACAAATAAAGTGCATTCATCCACAAATGTCCTAAGTCCATCATCCAACCATAACATTTATCTAAACAATTATACATTACATGTATAATTACATAATTCCGTCCAATAATTGTATCCGTGTCCTACACATATCATGCATTAGTTTTCAAACCTTGAAAAACAACTTTTTAGAAATCAAAATTGAAAATCTAACCCTATCATAGAACTTGGTCGTGATTGTGAGAACGCTTGCCACAGTAGCGAGTTAGCTCGATGCTACCATGGAGGCTAACCGCGGCAAAAATAGAGTATGCCTCAATGCCTCTCGCAGTCATGACAAGGCCTGTTGTGACAGCAGGATTAATTCTGAAAACCCCACACCACACCATAGGGTTTAGGTAACCCTTGTGGTCGACTGCCACCCATGACAAAGGGTTTCATGACCACAAGAACTCATCTTGCAATTGCAAGAACTAGTTACAATTTGTCTAGCAACATTGGCTACACAATTGTGATCTAAGATCAAAATTTTCCACTTTTCTTACACTCCAATTGACTCCAAAACACTTTAGAAGTTTTATGTATGCATCATATACATGCTTTATGGAATTAAATGGAAAACTTACATAAAACGTGGATTCAATCATTTGATTTTATGGTTTTGCAAGACATATGGTGGCTTTGACATCACAATTGGATTTTATTAAAGTTTGACTGTAAAAATCAAAACTTTTAATATAATCAACAATACATAGAGGAAGCAATTAGGACAAACTCCATCCGTTAGTGGAAAAATACGCAAGATATTGAATTTAAATTGCAAGAAACAAAACTGTACCTTTGAAATGCTTTCAACCTTTTTCTTAAGTGATCCTTGAAGTCATAGCCCTTGAATCTTGATCTTTAGATTGTCTACATGACTAAGAAGCTTGTGAGTTCCTCCTATACATTGCAAAACCCTTTTTGTGAAACTCTTGCACGAACACTTCAAGTTAGGAAAACTTTGTGAGCTAAAGAATATGATAGAGAGTGGCTAGGTGTTTGTTTTCTTTTGTCTTGACAGGACACATGAATTTTGTGTTATTTTTGTGCAAGGAATTATGCATTGAACTCTTCAAGACTCCTATTTATATTTATAAACGTAAGGGTTAAGTTCATGGGCTATATTGGCCCTCCTCCATGGACCTCTTTTTAATTAAATAATCCATGCGCTTTAATTTATTAATTTCATTAATAAATAAACTCACACATCTTTTAATTATTAATCTATTAATAATTAAAGTCTCATTTATGTCTAATTAATTTAATTTAATTAATCTTATTAATTAAATTAAAATTTTCATTATGTTTCTAATTAATAATCTCAACATTAGCAAGCAACATGATAATTTATTTAACCTAATTCAATTACAACTAAATAAATTATGTATCTTATCTATTTAACTATTACAACACTTTCTCATCTTATATGTATGACTCTTTAAATTCATTTTTAATTAACAACAAACATAACTTGAAGAATGTAAGTAATGTCTAACCTACAATCCACATTGTATTCTAACTAAGATGAAATAATTAAATCACAATGAACCTTTATAACTGTGATTTTCATAATAATTAATATTTTCTCATGAGACAAATGTTATTATCAGGAACTACTTTCAAATCATATACTGTCTTAGATAAAAGCTTTTATTTGATAAAACATTAATTATATAAGATAAACGTCTTATTTATTTATAAAAAGATAAATCCGCTGTTGAATGCATATCACATGCATTCATATCACATGCATTCAGATAACGGACGTATGGCTCATAGTCCTCTCGTATACTGTAATAGATATTAATTTTTAATATCTTAACGACTTATTTAATCATCATGCGTGGGACAATTATTGCGTTTCAGGCGGCCTACGCGATGCCATCACCACAGGTGGCCCACATGATGTTCGACGCCTCCAGGCAGTCGATGGCGAAGGACCCTTCCTTTCCCACCTCCATAGCCACTTCCTTAGGGGATGGCGTGTATTGCGGGAAGTGGAACGAATGCAGCTTCTCTTCTTCTATGTGCCCCTCCGAAACAATGCGTTGTAGCGCAGCGGCAAACAGCTCCCAAATATAGCAGCCATCCTTGCTGGAGGGATCCTCGCTCTTCCTCCCCAAAATAGTCAGCACCATTTTCCCACCGCCCACTACTTCCTCCGAACGACATCTGGGAAACGTCCCGAAATCTGCTTGAAACTGCCGGTAGTATGCGTCGATCACGCTCCGCGGGCTTGTACTTGCCATGTATATGTTCTCTTTGTTCATTTCCACCCCTTCAGGGACCTGATCAAATCAACATGTTTGAATATCATTTGCATCAATTTACGAAACAATTATGAATTTGTTGGGCTCGCCTTGGACTTCCACATCAGGCTGTAAGCAGAATGAACAAAATGCAGGCTTTTAGCAGCGAAAAGCCTGCCGTAGAATGTTCCAGGAACTCCAGATACAAAACATGGTCCTGATCCAGCTCTCCCCCACTTCCTCAATTATTTTTTTAAATTATTAAAATTATATAATCAAATATACTACTCATACCCATACAATTCTCACCAAACATCGTAGTCTCCCGAACACCACAAGGGCGGAAAAAAGGCTCACGGGATTAGTGAATTTATTATATTGGCAGGACAATAGGTTTGGTCATGTGTGACGTGCTACCGTTCGTTTGGGACCGAACGTAACGTAAGTTTGGCTTCTTCCGCACTCTCATGTGCTGTTTTCTAACAAAGGTTTATAAACACAAAATTATAGTCCAAAGTTATTAGGAAACTCGAAGTAGCCTTCCATGTTGCTCCTCCTTATTCTCGTAATAACATTAGCTGTTTCTGCAAATTGTCTGCCTTCTGTGTTAATGCATTTCGTCTGTGATCGACATGGCGAGTCACCTTCGGTTACAGTATCACATCACTCTTTATTTGGGCATTTATCTCTGAAAATTATGATGCCCTGTATGTAGGATTTGTATCTGAGAATTGTCGCTGGATTTATTTTTCCTTTATTTTTTTTTCCCGTGGCAGATATAGTAACCGTCAATAAGGGACTACACAAGAATATTGCGTACACATGCACACTACGTTATTAAAAGTTTGGGTTTAATTCAATTATACATTGTGAATTTATAACATTACTTTTAGTAAGTAAATTTACATCTTTACTCTTAATTAAAAAGCCCAAACACACTCAAATATAATAACAAATAAGTCTTTACTTTTTTTCTAAATTATGTATCCGTACTTGTACTATTAGGAAAGTTATGTCTTTTTGTAGTAAATAATAACACATTCTCTTATTAATTTTATAATTTATAAATTAATTAATTCATGGATTGGTATGTCAGTATTATTAGTACATACTAAACAATATTGATATTAGTCAACAAGATGGCGATTTATTTTTATAAATCGTGATAAACGGCATTAAAATAAATTGCTCGCAAACAACTTGCGGTTTCCTACTTTCGAAATGGTGTTGTGCATTGGACCACACAACCTGTCCAGATACTTTTGACCACAAAATACACGTTATTGTTGACCGAAGAAACACTAGGGAAGGCAAATACGTTTCCAAATATTAACCACGAAATGAGATTTTTTGAACATGAATTTCACATTAAAATAAAAGAATAAACAAAATGTGAGAGGTTTTCAGGCTATTAAATTGGTTCGATAACAATTATATGCAGATATCATATATAAAAAAAGTGAGAGTGTGTACATGTTCAATGTAAAATTAAAAAAAAAAAAGAAGACACTTGTTATTCAATCTATATATTCAATTCAAAATAGATAAATATGGAAACAAATAAAGTATATTGAATTTTTTTACTAATAAAATAGAAGAAACAAAATAAGTCATAAATTGTATGAGGGTTATATAAATTATAAATAGTGACTAAAATTTTCCTCAAATTAGTACGTAAAAAATAGAGAAAAATAAAAGGTAAAAAATTGAATTGAAGAGAGAACAATAATGAGTTCGATTTTGTCATATTTTATAATTTTTTATTGTAAATAAACACATTAATTTTTGTGAGAAAATGTATAACTTATCACAATTAAAATGTATATTCCGTTCCAATTAATTTTATTACAATTCTTTATTTTAATTTTTGTGAAGTAGGCAAATTTATAATCTAACAGAGTCATTCAAAATTAACCATATCAAGAATTATATGGAAGTTAATTGCAAAATATGAGACGTAACTAATTACAAATATCTGGAGGCTGCCGACCATTAGGCTATAGGCATACTTTTGTAATTCTTATACCATAAAACATACATACATACATATGTACATATATAGAATTTTGAGCTCTAATAACTTTTCAAGTATCAAGCCTACACAATACATGTTCGAGCTTGACTTGTTTATACAAGTCGAGTTACTCAAGTTCAACTTGAATTCAGTCAAAATTGAGTTTAAGTTGGGAACTCTTGGTCGACTTTTGGGTGGGGGGGGGGGAGAGAGACAGAGAGAGAGAGAGAGAGAGGAATTTCATCTACAACAACAAAGTAATCACTAGACTGAAATTTTATTTCAATTCTATTTGCAACAATAGGTTCAATTGTTTGGAATTTTTCCTCCACATAGGTTAAATTCTCATAACTGTATAAGTAGGAATTAACACATGTGCGGAAGCATGAAAACTAAAGCAGAGCAGCATATGCCAGAACCCAATGAAATCTGTTTGAGAAAACCATGAAGACGGTCCAATCCAATGATTTTTGAAGAACTCTAGTGAAGAAGATGACCACAACTAACACACATTGTTAGTTAATACATCACGAATCAACCAAGAACACGCTTGGAATAATTTAATTTGAACTTCACGAGAAATTGATGCACTCAAGCTCAAAGAAGAAACAAAATTGTAATTCAATATCAATAGATCAAAGGTCCTTGTTTTCAATAACATAGTCAGACTCTATTTATAACGTTAAATAGTTTAGGAACCCTAAAACTCGCATAAAAATTAACTAAAGAAGAAGAATAACACAAAAGGTAGTTTCCAACTATATTCTGGCTTTGAGACATCTGCACACTTGATCTGGATATTGATTTCGTGCCTCTGGATCATAAAATAGCGTGTCAAGTTATCCTAGTATTTGTGATCGTGCCTTCCACGATTAGGCATGACTCCAACGATCATAATTGCAGAATGTCACAGTTTTCAAGATTTTCGATTACACCCTGCATGATCAAGTGCAACTCATCTGATGGCAAATGCAAAGAGTTTTATTACATTGGATACACACTCTTTGTTTTAGATCATTAGACTTTTTGAAAAGTTCTATTATAAGTATGAGATGATTAAGTTAAGGATGTAAGCCTTGCTTTAGGTGTTCGTGTATTCTCTGATGAATGAGGAAGATTAACTAAAAAACAAAATTGAAAGTGAGGACTTAGAAAAATTCTAGAAAATGTATGTGAGTATGGAAAAAATTGGTCTACTCCACTAATTGGAGCAACTAAGTAGCCAAAATTGTGTAGAGATCCCTATTCATTCTCATGTACAATGATTGCTCAAATTATGAGTATGTAAAGCAGATTGAATTAGTTGCGAGTTGAGTAACTAGACGTGCACAATGATCCTTATTCACTTTCGCGTAAAAAGGTTTCAAACTGCTTAAGAAATAAGTTAAAGCTCACAAAAGATAATGAAAAAGAAGTGTGAGGGAGAATAACGAAAAAATTACTAACTCATACAAGTCCTCCAGTGAGAAGTAATAAGATTAAATTTATTCAAAAGAGAGTGAATTAATACCTTGGGTGAGCAGTTCTAGATTTGGTTGTCTTGGAATTGCTATAGGATTATTGAAGGGATGAAGTTGTTAAAAGTTGAAGAGTAACACACACACACACACACACAGATGAACTCATGTTGTCAACATTTAAGTTGAAAATGCTATGATTTTGGATAATGGTAGACTAAGTACTAGGTGTTTATATATTTCTAATTTTTGAAATTAAGAATAGTGGCCAAGTTCATTATTTTTATGCATCAATGACTTTATTGAAAGAGAAATGTTTGCTTGAAGACAAGCAAATAGGTAAGTGTGAGGGTGTAATAAAATGTGAAATAATAAGCATATTTGTGGCCATTTTGTGCTTAATTTATCCATGTATGTGAGTAAAAATGAAGAAAATATGTTATTATGTATGAATTACATTAAATATTATCATGCATGTATCTTAGAATGGGATTTCTCATGCATATGTTTTCAAATGAAAGTTATTATGGTCATTGGAAAGATTAAGCGAGAACTTTGAAATGATGCCACGTTTTGGTTAAACATTCAATTGATCTCAAACGATGCCACATTTTAGTTAAACTTTGGCTTTCCAAAGGCATAAAAATAAGGGTAATCAAACATCGGACGAAGAAGTTACAAATAAAAGAATGTATACCACCAGAGTAGTCAAACACATTAGAATTTCTGTGATTTCAATCAACAATCGCAAGGTTTCAAGCTGCGATCATGGTCCTCGACAATGTGATCATGGCATTCTAGTGCTAGAAACATTCAGCTCTCGTTTTCATAATTTTCTGGGGCTTTTCGACTTTTCACACTTTTACACATCTCTTAAGGTTTTTTGAGTTATAAATAAGAGATTCATGTATCTTAGAAGGGAGGATTTTTTAGTTTTTTTTTTAGGTTTTAGTTTCTTTCCCAACTCTTAGAACATAGAAACATAAGATTAAAGTTTGGAGGAGCAGGGACACATGCCAAGAGTTGAAGAAAATTCATTTTTCCACACAAATTAAAGTCTTAAGAATAAGTTTTTATAACTTTTCTATTATTTTGATGTTTGTTTGGATAATAAACGATTTAAAACCTATTTTTATTGAATTTACTATGTACTTCTAAATCCTTCTCTAGTCACTTGTGTTTATATTTAGTATATGATGTGTACATAAATTTCAATTAATTATCTTTACATGGTTATTTTTAATTGTAGATTTGAATAGTAATTGGGAGAAATTGACCACTTCTTTAATTATTTGTGTTAGTGCTAGAAATAATGGGAGTGAAACTTGCGCGCTAAACATATAATTTGTGAACACTAACTTCGTGAGAATAATCGGAGTGAAATCATAAAGTTAGTACAGGAAACCATTGTTAATCACCAACGTAAACACTTAACTCGATTTAGCCTGAGAATACCTGCTAAAATTTGATATTAGAACTATAGGAAAATTCAAAAGAAAATCTAATAGATTTTAGGATCAACAATTTGTAACCAGTGTAATTAAATTAAAAATTAATATAATTTGATATGTATAGAAAACCAACACAATTAATTAAAAATTAATATAATTTGACATGTATAGAAAACCAACACAACAAAAGTAGTTAAATTCTTCAGTCTTCGGTTAATTAATAATTTGTGTTTTCTAATATGATATTCATAGTTTAATGGATGTTTTACTCTTTCCACCTTTTAAAGACCGAATAGAAAGTGCATCTAGTAGTTGATCATAAATAATCCAAAGAAAGAGCATCTAATACAAACGGACTGGTATTTGTAAATAAAAACTACCATGTAAAATTGTAAGAAGGGTCGTCCGCACACGTAGATATTTATTAGCAACATAGTACAAACATTGAAAGAGAAGGTACAAACATGAAGCAGAAAGACAAACGACATGGGTGCATATACGTGTATAGGTTCTCATCGCCTAGTCATGGAAACAGTGACATTGATGATTTTGGGAACTTCCTTTGATATACGGTCTGAGAGCACTCTCCCGTAGGTCTCAAACAGCTGATCGATTATTGACTCACCAAAGTGGTGGACCAACAAGGATTCAGCCACAGATCTCATGCACTTGGCCACACTGTATCCCAAGTCGCCGAAGCCATCACCGCAGGCGGCGTACGTGATCTCCGATGCCTCAAGGCGGTCGATGGCGAAGGACCCTTCCTTTCCCACCTCCATAGCCACTTCCTTGGGGGATGGCGTGTATTGCGGGATGTGGAACGAATGCAGCTTCTCTCCTTCTATGTGACCCTCCGAAACCATGCGTTGTAGCGCAACGGCCAACAGCTCCCAAATATAGCAGCCATCCTTGCTGGAGGGATCCTCGCTCTTCCTCCCCAAAATAGTCAGCACCATTTTCCCACCGCCCACTACTTCCTCCGAACGACATCTGAGAAACGTCCCGAAATCTGCTTGAAACTGCCGGTAGTATGCGTCGATCACGCTCCGCGGGCTTGTACTTGCCATGTATATGTTCTCTTTGTTCATTTCCACCCCTTTCGGGACCTGATCAAATCAACATGTGTGAATATCATTTGCATCAATTTACGAGACAATAATGAATTTGTTGGGCTTGCCTTGGACAGCCACATCAGGCTGTAAGAAGAATGAACAAAATGCAGGCTTTGAGCAGCGAAAAGCCTGCCGTAGAATGTTCCAGGAACTCCAGATACAAAACATGGTCCTGATCCAGGTCTACTTTCCCGTCTTATTTCCTCTTGAAACCTCGGCAGCATCGTCTGGAAAATGGAATTGAAGTCGTTTCCAGGGAGATCGTTCAAGCTTATGTGAAATTCTGGCGACTGGTGGCCAAGTTTCTGGCGCAATTTCTCTACAGTTTTAACCAGCTCAGCCGCACAAAACAGTGAGTTTGGGCCAGAGGAACAACCCAAGCCTGCTATGCACATAATCTTGGGAGCCATTCTCGTGTATAGCTCAGTTATGGCTTCTTCTGTGATGGGCTTCGTCATGGATATCACCTTTCTCTGCTCACGCAAAAATGGAGCCACCACCCATCAACAAATTTTGCTCCCAAGTCATTAAGATTATTTTGACATGCTCGTATGTGAATCTTGCACACGCACACGCACACGCACAAATATAAGGACAAAAAATAAAGTTCATAAATACCTGAACCGAGGAGTTGTTAGCATAACCGGTGTCTCCCAGCCCTCCTTTCATGTGAAGTATCTGAGCTACTTCCATTCTTAATTATAATTCTAAGTGTGCGTGTGTGAATTCTAGCCGCAAGAGATGGAGAGTTCGTTTGTGCAAGGAGATGGTGAGGATAGTGTTGGGAGAAATGGACTCTAAAACAGAAAGGAGCTTTTAAAACGTGGCACTTTATATTTGAGTGTGTATAGTACAAAAGAAAGAAAGAAACAACAAAAGGGAGGGAGGAACTTGAACTCTCCAAAAACAACCTCACAAGGAACACTCCTTTTACACACACTCACACACTCAATTCATGCACTTGAACTAATGCTAAAGCTTGCCAAAACCTCCTCTATTTATAGTTGAAAGCCCTGCACTCGATTGGCCACATTTGGAGGTACCTACCCCTGCACCCGATTGGCCATATTTGGAGGCACCTACCCCCGCACCCGATTGGCCACGTTTGGAGGCACCTACCCCCGCACCTCATTGGTCATAACCTTTGGCTTGTTCTTGTTGGTCAAAATGGGTGGCTCTTAGTGTATAAATAGCCACAAACCTTAACATTCCTCCCCCTTTGTTGCTATTTATAAACTTTCTTGTAACCCAGCAACTTCTTTGCATGTGTCAGTCTTCTCTCTGGGCAACGCCTTAGTTAACATGTCTGCTCCATTGTCATCTGTATGGATCTTTTGCAAACTTACTTCTTTTTCTTCCAAGGCTTGTCGAATCCAATGATAACGAACATCAATATGCTTGGACCGGGAATGGAATGTTGAATTCTTACTTAGGTGGATCGCACTCTGACTGTCACAATGGACGGCATATTTCTCTTGGTTCCATTTTAACTCTTGAAGGAACTCCTTCAACCAAATTAATTCTTTGCACGCCTCGGTTAGTGCAATGTATTCTGCCTCTGTACTTGAAAGTGCAACACATTTCTGGAGTTTACTTTGCCAAGATACAGCAGCACCTGCAAAGGTTATTAAATAACCAGAAGTAGATTTTCTTGAATCAACATCACCTGCCATGTCTGCATCAGAATATCCTTCAAGAACAGGCTTATTCCTTCCTCGAGTATAGCAAAGTCCAAGTTTGATTGTTCCTTTTAGGTATCTCAAAATCCACTTGACAGCATTCCAATGTTCCTTTCCGGGATTTGACATGTAACGACTTACTTGTCCAACTGCATAGGCTAGGTCTGGCCGGGTGCAAACCATTGCATACATCAAGCTTCCAACAGCTGAGGCATATGGTATCTTACTCATATATAGCTTTTCATCTTCACTGCTTGGACACTGCTTCGAACTCAACTTGATTGTCTTCCCAGTGGAGTTGTCACTGGCTTTGCATTTTCCATCCTGAACTTTCCAACCATCTTTCTGATGTAGCTTTCTTGAGAGAGCCAAATCTTACCATTTGATCTATCTCGTAGAATATGCATACCCAAGAGTTTCTTTGCTGGTCCCAAGTCCTTCATTTCAAAGGACTTATTCAACTCCTTTTTCAACTTGTTAATCTTGTTTAATCATGGCCAATAATAAGCATATCATCAACATACAATAAAAGAATGATAAAATCATCATCAAAATTCTTAATGTATACGCAATGATCACCACTTGTTTTTCTAAAACAGTGATTAGCCATGAAGGAGTCAAATTTTTTGTACCATTGCCTCGGGGCTTGCTTTAGTCCATAAAGGCTTTTCTTAAGCCGACAGACTAAATTTTCTTTAGCTTTCACCTGGAAGCCTTCTGGTTGCTCCATAAAAATTTCTTCTTCAAGTTCTCCATTTAGGAATGCTGTTTTCACATCAAGTTGTTCTATCTCCAAGTCCAAACTTGCAGCTAATCCAAGGACAACTCGAATAGAATTCATTTTCACAACAGGAGAGAAGATTTCATCAAAATCTATGCCATATTTTTGTTCAAAGCCTTTAACCACTAACCTTGCCTTATACCTTGGTTGAAAACTCCCTTCAACCGTCTTTAGCTTGAATACCCATTTGTTTTTGAGTGCCTTTTTTCCCAGAGGTAGACTTATCAAATCATAAGTCTGGTTTTCATAGATGGACTTCATTTCTTCTTCCATCGCCCTCCACCATTCTTTGCTATTTTTGTCATTTACTGCTTCTTCAAAGGATTCTGGTTCACCATCTTCTGTCAGCATAAGGTATTCAGTTGGATTGTACCTTATTGATGGCCTCCTTTCTCGTTCAGACCTTCTTGCAGGTTGAGGCGGAGTTGCAATGGTTTCAGCTTCATGCCTTTCCTCTATGTTTTCTCGTGGGACTTCAACTCCTTGTTGAACTTGCTTGAAGGGAGGATCCTTTACTGGAATTTCTTCAGTAGTCCTGTTCTTATTTTCTTTCTTTACATCTTCAATAGTTTGATTTTCGAAGAAAATAACATCCCGACTTCTTATTATTTTCTTTTCATTAGGGTCCCACAATCTATATCCAAATTCTTCATGTCCATATCCCAAAAAGATGCAATCTCTTGATTTAGGATCAAGTTTATTCCTTTCATCCTTTGGGATATGAACAAATGCCCGACACCCAAAAACCTTTAAATGCTGCAAATTGATAGACTTACCGGACCATACCTTTTCTGGAACATCTCCATTCAAATGAACTGAAGGTGAAAAATTGATCAAATCAACAGCTGTCCTCATAGCCTCCCCCCAAAACGGATTTGATAGCCTTGCATGTGATAGCATAGCTCGAATCCTTTCAGTAATGGTCCGATTCATTCTTTCAGCAACGCCATTTTGCTGCGGGGTCTTTGGAACAGTCTTTTCCAACCGGATCCCATTGCTGTTACAATATTCTTCGAATGGTCCTCGGTATTCTCCACCATTATCAGCCCGAACACATTTTAATTTAAGGCCCATTTCTCGTTCAATCCTTTTATGAAAATTTTTGAAAGACTCCAAAACTTGATCCTTTGATTTTAATGCATAGGACCAAACTTTTCTAGAAAAATCATCAATAAAAGTCACAAAGTACAAAGCACCACCAATTGTTCTTTCATTCATTTGACAAACATCAGTATGTACAAGCTCAAGAGGTTTTTCTTTCCTTGTAGGGGGATAATGTTTGAAAGCAATTCTTTGTTGTTTCCCTTTTATACAGTCAGTACAAGGTATGAAATCCAATTTTTCAAATTTTGGCAAATAATTATTTTTAGCCAAAATTGACATACCTTTTTTCACTCATGTGCCCTAGCCTTTTGTGCCACAACTCCATTGATGATTCCACCACTGCACAAGCATTACTATCAATTTTTGCATCAGTAACATAGAGGGTATTTACCTTTCTTCCTTTGGCAATAATCAGATTGCCCTTTGTTAACTTCCAAATTCCACCAGTGAAATGACTAGAGAACCCTTCATCGTCCAACTTTCCCGTAGAAATTAAATTCAACCTCAGGTCCGGTACATGCCTCACATCTTTCAACTTTAATTTGCATCCCAAGGCAGTAGTTATTAAAACATCACCAAAACCATGAATTTTACAGGTGCTACTATCACCCATTTTTACAAAACCATTTTCTATAGGATGATAAGAAGAGAAGAACTCCTTATGCGGAGTAACGTGGTAGGAAGCCCCTGAGTCAATCACCCAAGAGAAATCTTGAAAGGTAAAGTTCAAGGAATTTTCATCACTTACAATTATCACATCTCCATCTGAAGCTGTAGCTGTAGTTTCTTCGAGCACGTTCTCTTGTTTCTTTTGCTCCTCTTTTCCTTTGTTAAAATCCCGTTTCCAATTCCAACAATCCTTTTTGATGTGGCCTTTCCTTTTACAGTAGAAACATTCAACTTCTTTTCTACTAACAGACTTACCTCTTGAGTGTCCTCTTCCTCGATTTGGTCCTCGACTTTGGCTTCGTCCACGTCTTCCATATTTTTCAAAAACCAAAGCCTCACCTTCAACTTCTTGTCCAAGCTCTTTCCTCCTTGTTTCTTCGTTGAGTAGAGCTTCCTTCACCATATCCAAGGTCAAAACTCCATTTGGAGTAGAGTTAGAAATAGTAACAAACAAGGTTTCCCAACTATCAGGCAATGAACTAAACAACAAAAGAGCTTGAACCTCATCATCCAAATTTAATTTCAAGGTTGCACAATGATTAATTAACCCTTGAAAATCATTTAGATGCTCTGACATACTAGAGCCCTCCTTATAACGAAGACGAGTAATTTTCTTTAACAGTGAAGCTTTGTTTAAACCATGTTTCCTTTCATACATTGCTTCAAGTTTCTTCCACAAAATATCAGCTCTTGTTTCTTTAGAAACATGATTAAAAACACTTTGATCAATCCAAGCACGAATTTGGCCTACCGTTTTTCTGTGCATCCTTTCCCACTCGGCATCAGACTTACCTTCGGGTTTTGCAGCGTCTCCAAGCACTGGATCCCACAGGTCTCGTATGATCAAGTGGTCCTCCATTCGAGGCTTCCAAATAGCATAGTTGCTATGATTCAACTTGATCATGGTGCCGGTCGATTCCTCCATTACTCGAATTATAAAAATGACAGAACCTCGCTCTGATACCACTTTGTTGGGAGAAATGGACTCTAAAACAGAAAGGAGCTTTTAAAACGTGGCACTTTATATTTGAGTGTGTATAGTACAAAAGAAAGAAAGAAACAGCAAAAGGGAGGGAGGAACTTGAACTCTCCAAAAAAACAACCTCACAAGGAACACTCCTTTTACACACACTCACACACTCAATTCATGCACTTGAACTAATGCTAAAGCTTGCCAAAATCTCCTCTATTTATAGTTGAAAGCCCTGCACTCGATTGGCCACATTTGGAGGTACCTACCCCTGCACCCGATTGGCCATATTTGGAGGCACCTACCCCCGGCACCCGATTGGCCACGTTTGGAGGCACCTACCCCCGCACCTCATTGGTCATAACCTTTGACTTGTTCTTGTTGATCAAAATGGGTGGCTCTTAGTGTATAAATAGCCACAAACCTTAACAGATAGAGCCGTATTTATAGACTTTTCTGATCGTCGCAGATTCAGCCTGGACGACGACTTGACGCCACAATTTAGACTGCACAGATGAGATTGGGGCCACTGTGATGACGCAATAAGAATGACATCACAAAAATATAGGTTTCGTCATGTCTGACGTGCAAGCTGTGCGTTGCAAGTTTGGTACCCGACAAATGTTTGGTTTCTTTCGCTCTCTCACGTGCTGTTCTCTAACAAACGTTGAAGGATGTGCATACTTCTTCATTTTATAAACATGCACACTGCATTAGCAGCGCATTGCAAGTTTGGTACCAGACAAATGTTTGGTTTATTAAAAGTTTAGGTTTAGTTCTATTACACGTTGTGAATTTATAACAATAATTTTAGTAAGTAAATTTACGTCTTTACCCTTAATATAAAAGACCAAACACACTCAAATATAATAATTAATATATCATTAATTTTTTTCTAAATTGTGTATCCGTAATAATTTGTTGGCCAAAGAAACACTAGGGAAGGCACTAGGCGAGAGGTGGCGTGGAAAATGTCACCTGCATCCCTACCGGCTCTCAAATATTTATGTCTAACTTTGTCTTATCTTCCACTATTGCATTCCTATTTCGACTCTGTTCTTCACTTTGGCTTCTACTACCGCATTCCTATTTCGACTCTGTTCCTCACTTTGGTTTCTCGTGAGTGCTCCATTATAGAAAAAAAAAAAATGATTTTATTTTCAAAATTATATTTTAAAATATAAAAATTGAATTCTATTTACTTCTACAAAAATTGATAAAAATACAATGTACTAACCAATTTTATTTGTAAAGATAATACATTCGTCATATTAGAATATTTAAAATAACCGTGACACCCCATCAAAAGTTGATTGCAGTTATAATTAGAAGTGTAATTAAAAGTGAGCTATAGTTACACTTATACATGCTTACGGTTTTAATTAGTGTAGCACCTAGTCTAAACATTTTGCTACACTTATGAGTGTAAGAACTCATAGAATATACTGTTACATTTCGAGTGTAACTTTTTCAGCTTTATAGCATTTCTAAATGTAATCTATTAAAAAGAAAAAGGTTAGTTAATTATCTTCTACCACACTATAAAATTGTGGTCAAAATACCATTCGCCACATAAAATAATGTAATGAAAATCACACAAAAAGTTGTGGTCAGAAAGCCATATTTTTACACAAAATATTAGGACAAAAGACTCTATTGTCGCACGTAAGCCTTTTAGTCACACAAAAAGAATGCCTATTGTCACACACAAAAAAAATTTGTAATAACAGGCTCTTAATATAAGATTCTCTTACCACACTTTAACGTTGTATGCATAGCATTATTTCATATGCTTTTACCTAAAGTCACAACCATTATTTATCCATTAATCTACTCATATTCAATTCAAGGTTATTGATATCAATATCTTAAAAGCCTCACGCATAAAAAAAGAGCTAAATATATCGATCAACCAAAATATTTAGTTGCAATGCAGTTCGTTCAAATCTTTATCCACAAAAAATAACCAAAATAGCATTTGACACCAAGAAGTAGCATTTGATTCAAAAACCACCAAACTAAATCTTTTGAAAAGCATCACTACATAATTGTTTTGATAACAATAAAAACATGATCTGTCTCAAGTAACATGCACTAACTTGAAACCATAGACCAACGTTTTCCAAAATCAACAGCTTACATATTAATCTTCATCATGAGCAACCTTTACTCAAATAAGAAAAAAAAAAAAAAAAGTTAAGCATGTTGCAATACAGATTAGAAGAAAAAATATGACAACACTTAAAATGAAACTTTACAATAATAAAAGTTTATAACCCTAAACAAATAATCTAGCATTCCTTAAAAAAATATTAAATTATAATAAAAAACATACCAATGGCAATGGCTAAGCTACAAAAATACTAGGCACATCTTCAATAGTTTTAAAGCAATCATAAGGTCATATAAGATTCTCATCTCTCTTCATTGTCCCATTTATATGAACTTTATAATAATTTTGTCCAAGAAATTGACCACCAACTTCGGTGTTGGGATCCATACTTTTGACAAACCCCTTTGCCAACGGCCACAGTTTGATCTATGATGTTCAAAAGAGCAATAGAACAATTAACCCAAAATGTAAAATCCTTTATGTTATGAACTAAATATAATTATTGGGCAATGTATAACTAACCAAACTTTGTTGACTTAAGAAATGCAACAATTAGGTAAAAAGATATTCATTTGCTCTTTTTATTTACACTTTGTTTACTAATTAAAATTCTTCAGTTGCATATAAGTAGGCTACTTCAAATATAATACTTACACGAATAGGTTGAGGTTTGTTTAATATTGGAGTTGAGATCCTTCGTTCATGAGAAGCGAATGCTGGACTCCTTGAATTAGAGGGTGGCCTTTCTTCACTTCTACTTTGTTGGTTACCCAACGTATCTATTCTTTCCTTAAGCGTTTGAATCATTCAATAATAAATGCTACAAGAAAGTATCCCCACAAATGCATTTGTAGTTGATACCCCATGGCCATATGTTCGAAGTTGTCCAGGTTTATCTAGATCATTAATTTTAGAATTTATGTCACCTTTTGAAACTGTAGCTTGTGAAGGATCATTAAGCTTGCTCGCCAATAGCTGCATTTTTTCCTAAATAAGCAAAAATAAACTATTATCATCAAATTTTTTTCTAAGCAATAATAAACTAATAAGCAATAATGAACTATTATCATCAATAGCTTGCTCGTCAAGAGTTTTGGAGCTATCGTTGGCACCAATTGGCACCTAATGTGAACAGGAAAAATATGGTTTTAGTTTGATTAATTGGGATAATTAAACTAATAAAAATATGACAAAAATATTTATACTTACACTTTTTAAAAAATGTGGTAATGTGGTGTTTATTGTCACGCTTGTATAGAAATGTAAGGAAAGAGTGTGTGACTATAGCCCATTTTTTTTGTAGTGTGATGAATAATATATTTGTCATATTAGCATGATTTAATTTCATTGCAAAATATTAACCACAAAAGGATATCTTGTGAAAATTAATTTCTCATTAAGACCAAAAAATCAACAAAATATGTTAGGTTTCTAAACTATTAAATTGGTTCGACATCAATTATATTCAAATGTCATATATAAAAAGAGTGAGAGCGTGTATACGTTCAATGAGAAATGAAAAAAAAACACTTGTTAATCAATCCATATATTCAATTCAAAATAGATAAATATAGAAATAAATAAAGTATGTTGAATTTATTTACTAATAAAATAGAAGAAACAAAAAAAATCATAAATTGTATGAGGTTTATATGAGTTATGAAAAGTGACTAGAATGTTCCTCAAATTAATATGTAAAAAATAAAGAAAAAAATAGGTAAAAAATAGAATTGAAGAGAGAAAACAATAATGAATTTTATTTTGTCATATTCTATAATTTTTTATTGTGAAGGCACACATTAATTTTTGTGAGATGATGTAAATTTTATTACAATAAAATGTATATTCCATTCCAATTAATTTTATTAAAATTCTTTATTTCATTTTCATATAGTAGGCAAACTTACAATCTAATTGAGTCATTCTATGAAAGTTATATGAAAGTTAATTGCAAAATATTAGATGTAACTAACTACAAATTGGAAAATTAATTATAACTAAAATAATACACACACACATACATAGATATATTTACATATATATATTTATATATATTTATATTAGAGGGTAAGTTTTCCCATCCCCACCTTGTTATAAAGTGTAGGAAAAACATTCCATCATCCTTGCCCTCGCCCTGCCCAATTTCCTACCCCATTTCATTCCCTGCAGGGTGGGTACCCATGGTTACCCACCCTATTACCATCCTTAAAACACACTCAATAATTATGTGTTGTTCACAGAAGATTTAATCATGCGCAAGAATGAACCTATCTCAAGCAATTTGCTAGCTTAGTGTGTGAGAATTGATTATCACTTCAAAAATCTATATATATCTATTTTGCCATCATCAATGCAACATTCATTCATATTAATGTGAGAACTTTGCATGGGCACCTGCTTGGGATGTTTGGGAGAGGCGTTTTGGCGGGAATGATGTGATGGCAGTGAGTTGGCCAAAAAATGAAACTGGTGGCATTATGGGCATTAGTGACCATAATGATGGGCGGTTAATGAGGAGTTTGATTGAGAGGATTTGGGATGACTGGTCAAAGCACTTTAAGATTGAAGAGGGAATTGTGGTGGAATAATGGTAGAGTTACTGGAAGATGGTGAGTGTTTGATGAGGTGTAAGTCCAATTTTAGACATAAAAACACAAGACCTCATAGAACAACACATACAAAATTTCTTCACCCTCATAGGAACTCTTGGTCGGCTGTTGGGCATGGAGAGAGAGAGAGAGAGGAATTTCTACTACTACAACAAAGTAATCACTAGACCAAATTCTTTATTTCAATTCGATTAGCAACCATTGGTTCAATTGTTTAGAATTTTTGCACCACATAAGTTAAATCCGACTATATAAGTAGGAATTTAAGAATATATGCCCACTGTAGGAAATAGTATAGATTTTGGTTATTCAAACATGCTTAGGTCGAAATCCTTAACAATTTTATGAGACCTCATAAGACAGATGAATAAACATGAAAAATGACAGATTCATTCATTAAAACGCCTTAAACATGATTTTGGAACAACAAATCACCAAGAAAAATGGTAGAAAATTACACTACTAGGATGATCTAGGTAGAACCCAAATCAATGCCTGTTGATTTGGACAATGCAGTCACAAGGATCAATCACTAATGGCCCGATCATAAAATAAGTGGCCGTTAGATCAATCTATCAACCTACTTGATCAATCCTAATCAATCGACTATTCACACACTAAGTTATTGATCCTACGCAATCTGAGTACCACAATTGATAGCGATCAATCACAAAAGGTTAGATAGTGATTGCAAAACCCCCACAAGATAAACACAATGTTGCTGATTGATTCAGCCCAACTCTGAACAAACAGCTCCTATCTCACTAAGGTGTGCCTTCAGCACATGTTTTGGTAAGGGCTTGGTGAAAATGTTTACAATCTATGATCGAGATGCCATATGCCTCGTCACAATGGCCTTTACTTGCAGCAAATCCCTAACCAAATGGCAATTTAACTCAATATGCTTTGTTCTCTTGTGGAACACTGGATTTATGGTGATGTGAAAAGTTGCTTGGCTATCACAAAAAATTAGCACCGGTTACTTATGCTGTACATGTAAAGCATTGAGAACATACTTAATCCATATCGTTTTAGAGCAAAGTGTAGCCACAGACCTATATTCTGCTTCGGATGATGATTTTGAAATCAATGACTATTTCTTGGTCTTTCATGAAATTAGAGAATTCTCTAACAAGACATAATAGCTTGTTATTGATTTCCTTAAATCAAGGTAGGAACCCCAGTTTATATCATAATAACCTTTAAGTTGATAATCTAAATCTGTAGGCAAGTAAATGCCCTATTCCAAAGTTAGTTTCAAATATTGTAATACCTTATATATAGCCCTTAAATGAAAATTAGTTGGTTTTTCCATAAATTGACTAAGGATATAGATTGCAAAGGCAATATCTAGTTTGGTTATAGTCAAATACAGTAGTCTTCCAACTACTCTTCTATAATGTGCTACAACAGAAATTAGTTCCCGATCATACTTGCTCAACTCTGTATTTTGGTCCATTGGAATCCTTGATATCCTACAATTTTTCAGTCCACAATTAGTCAAAATGTCTTGTATATATTTTCTTTGGCTAAGCTGCAACCCTTCTTTTGGTCTTGTAAGCTCAATGCCCAAGTAGTATAACAGATCTCTAATGTCTTTGATCTTGAATACATCATTGAGGTAAGACTTCAGTTTTTGGATCAATTCTGTGTTATTTCCTGCAATAATCAAATCATCAACATATACAACTATGGCAGTAAAAGAACCTTAGCTTATTATAGTAAAGAGACTATAATCAGCCTTATATTGAACAAAACCAAATTACTTAATTGCTATACAAAATGCCTGATTCCACTATCTTGAGGATTTTTTAAACCCATAAATGCTTTTATTAAGTTTGCATACCTAGTGTGGTTTACCTTTGTTATAGTCTAGTAGCTTGTCTATGTAAATATCTTCTTCTAGATTGTCATGCAGAAATGCATTATTAATATCTAATTGCTCTAAAAACCAACCCTTTTTATAGCCATAGTCAATAAGATTCTATCAGTAGTTATTTTAGCTACAAGGAAAAATGTTTCCTAATAATCTATTCCACATTCTTGAGTGTAACCCTTAGCAACTGACCTTACTTTATACCTTTCAATAGATCCATTTGGTTTTTATTTTATTTTATAAACATACTTACAACCTAAAGGCTTCTTACCTGGTGGCAAGTCAATGAGTGTCCAAGTGTTATTTTCTTCTAAGGCTATCAACTCCTTTTCCATTGTATCACATTATTTCTGGGAATTGTAAAGCTTAATTGTAGTTTTTTGGTTCAAATTTAGAGCCGTGGGTTGCTGACATTTTATCTCTACATAGATTAGAATTATTGATGAGATTTAGTTCAGAGCATTTAATGGCTAAGTTCTTTATGGTTTCCCCAATCGCTTTAGCTTTTGGTGTTGGAAGTTTAGTCACTTATTGAAAATAGTAATCATTTAGGTACTTTAGCACATTTTGCAACTTTGTTGGTTTCCTCAACAATATTGGCTAAGGATCAGGCACATTATCATTAGGCAGTCCCTGTGGGTAAGTCAATAGGTTGTGAGGTTTCATTCATTCCAATATTAGTATGTGTAGAATGTTTTGGTTAACTCAGTTGTGAATTACGTGGAATGTTGTTAAAGGGCTCATTATACGGCACTAAATGGTTAATATTGTTCACAACACTATGCTGGTAAGGGAAATGAAATTGTTCGATACTCTGCCTTTGAGAATTCTCAAATGTAAACACATTTTTATTGAAAATGACATCTCCAAACACAAATATTTGATTTGTTTTCAAATCTAGAAGTTTATATCCTTTTACACCAAAAGGATATCCAATGAAAACACATTTTCTTGCTTTTGGATCAAATTTCTTCCTTTCACTTTTGAGGGTGGCAGCATAACATAAACAACCAAACACTCTCATCTAATCATATGTTGGTTTAACCTCAAATATTATGTCAATGGAGTTTTGTTATTCAAATTAGGTGTGGTCAACTTGTTAATGATGTAAGTAGCTTTATTTGAGAGGTAAATGTGATTGGAATTTTAAGGTTTTGGAAACACTAATTAGGTGCTGATGTTTTCTCTCCACAACACCATCTTGCTATGGAGTTTCAACATATGATTTTTGTTGCACAATTCCTTTCTCCTAAAAGAATGTCCTTAAATTAAATTTTGTACCATGATTAGTTCTTATGGTTTTTGTGGTTGACTCAAACTTATTCCAAACAAGGCTGCTGAAATTTTGAAAGCATATAGGCACATCTAATTTATTTTTTAGTAGATATACCTAAGTGGCTTTTGGAAAATCATCCATAATAATTAAAAAATATCTAGTGCCATCATCCCAATCTCACTACTGGGCCTTACAAATCAGAATGAAAAAACTCAAAAGGTTTTGATGTACTATGTGAACTGTCATGGAAAGGCAATCTATGCTATTTTGCTAAGTGACATACAGTACAAGGAGAATTTCTATGATCATCAAAGGATGGTATGTACAACACATTGGATAGGATGATGTTGTGAGACATTTCAACTTATCCCAAACCAACAGCATGTGCTACATTACCATCAAGCAGTTTAACTGGATAAGAGCACTTAATGTACTTACTAGTATATAGGGAATCATTACAAATCATATGATTGGTTGCCCGTGAGTCTAAAATCCACATGTCCCTATTTTTATCAGCAGCTTTCAAGTAATTGATATCAAAGTTTGCCTATTTACCTAAGGCATTCATGCAGCTGGCAGTGATCCCATGTACCTCATCACTTTGGTTTTCCAACTGCTTCCCTTGTACTAGTCATTTGAGAGTGAGTGCATTTAGGTGGTTGTGCATTCCCTACTTTGAAGCATTTTTCAACAGTACGCCTACGAATTCTATTGTGTGTATAGAATGGCCTATCTTTCTTTCTTGACTATTTTGCACTACCAGTGGATTTCTGTACTGCTATGGCTAGCACATCAGTTCCACTATTCTCTCCAGCCACCAAGTGATACCTCTCCTATTGCTGAACAATAGCAAACACTTTATTTATAAGAGGTAAGGGTTTCATTCCTTGCCTAAGAATATACATCACTGAGCCCTATTAAAAATTGCACTACACAGTCTCTTTGAATCCTATCACTTAAAATACGGAGTTGACCACATGTACAATTAGGCATCTCATCATATAACTATAACTCATCCCACAGGCTTTCCAACTTGCCATAATATGCTAAAATAGTGACACCACCTTGCTTTAGACTAACTAACTCTTTCTTTAATTGATAAATCCTAGCCACATTATGTTGAGACATAAATTCATGTATTCATTCCACAATTCCAAATCATCATCAACAAATATGAGACTGGTTTTAATAGAAGGCAAAATTGAATTTAACAACTAGGATACTATTATAACATTGCATCCCTTCCATAGTTCAAGTGATAGATCTGTGCTAGAGGTAGGTTTAAGATCTAAATTGTGTTGAAGCCTATTTTATTTTTGGCTCGGAGAGCTCGCTTGATGTTCTTGACCAACTAACATAGTTCTCAATCGTTAATAGCTGAGTGAGCAAAGCCATTGTTAGATTGTCACTGCTTTCAAGCCAATATAGACTTAAAAGATTCATGTTGTTAGGGTAAAAATCGGACTTAATATTGTTACCTGCAATCAATGATGATGAAGCTTGCATGCTAATGGAACTGAGACACAGAATCTACAAGCATCGCATAGAGGAAGAAAATCACTGGAGTTGAGCCAAATCTAGCCCAGCCAAACACTGCAGGTCAACATACGCATTTCACTCTAAATTAGTTTTGAAAATAAGCCTCTCCAGTTAAAAACTCTCGATTGACCCTTATCTGGCAGAGAACTTTCAAATCGAGTTATGTCCGAATGATCTCAACACAAAACTATCGATTAAAAGGGAATGGAAAGCTCTAATACCATTTCGGAAACTACATTAAAGATTGCCATGTAAGGAAATTGAAGGGAAATGAAGAAAATAAGTAGTGAAAGTTGAACAAACTTGGGAGAAAAGAGGGTAACCAAGCCCTAATGTTGTTGAAGTAAAAAAGGAGAATAAAGTCTAAAATAGTGCAAGCTAAAAGGAACCTATTTATATAACTAAGCTAATTATATACTTAACCACACTTTAACTAACTAATAATAGCATTAAAGCAACAAATCTCTTAAATAAAGCTTAACAAGAGCTCCTAATTTAAATAATAAATCACAAGGCTTTGAGAGTCCAATTCAACGCCACCTTAGCTGCTCATTGGCCTTTAGCTAGATTGCAAGTTCGTCAACAAAGTCAAAGAATCTTACAAAGTATAGAAAGATGTAGACCTTGATTCGACCATAATTATTACAGTCCAAATAAAGATGGAAATACTTCAAAAATGGCTGAGCATGAATCAGATTAGATTATATCTTCAAAAGATAAAGAAGGATATGGAAACCTTGCAAATAGGAGTAGATCAAATTCAATGGAAAGTTATCCTACAGTGCTAGAAAATTGCCACTTAAAACTCCAACATTAGCATGCTAACTTGACAGAATCTTTACTATAATCTTATCCAAATATTTGGCATTATTTTGGAGTAGACTTGCACAAATTTTGTAGATGGAAAACAAGTCTAAATAGTGCAGAGGCATCAAAGGCTAGGTGTGCCTTCCTTGAGTGTTTTGTGAGGTTTTAGTGAGAAAACACCAACTTTTACACACATGCAACTCTTGTAGTTAGTTTTGTCAAAACCTTGTGAGTTAAACACTTCATGTCACTGTGATAGTTTTGAGTCAAATGAGAGTTTGATTTGTCACTTAACGAGGAAATGTATTAGAGTGTACTAACTAATTGAAATCAAGCATGACTTGATTTAAATGATGTGTTAGGAAGGCAAGGGTTTTGTTTTTGATTGGATAAACTTGTAATCACTTTAGTTAGTAGATTATTTAATCTAAACAAGTTCCCACAAACGTAGGAGGTGGTCTTCAAACTGCAAAAATATTTTGTATATCCTTGTATTCAATTTTCATTTTTGTTCTGTGTATATGGTCGTGTTACAACATTGAGTTAAAATTTCTTCAATGGAATTGCAATATAACTGCGATAAAGTTAATTTAAAATTACAACACCTAATCTAACGAAACCTACAAGTGGCATCAAAGCCACATCACTCTTTTTGGACTAGGTTGCAAGGTAGGTGAACTTCTGAAATTGGCAATTTGACCATGAGTGTGAAGGAAGGTTCTTCAGTCACATGGCCCTTGTTGCTCGATTGAACTAACTATTCACATTGGAAAGCTTGGATGAGAGCTTTTATCAAGTTGCTTCACGAGAAGGCATAGAGTTCCATCATTGATGGGTGGAGTGCACCAATGACAAAGGTTCAAGGCATGGGTTCTTTAGTCACATGGCCCTTGTTGCTCAATTGAACTAACTATTCACATTGGAAAGCTTGGATGAGAGCTTTTATCAAGTTGCTTCACGAGAAGGCATAGAGTTCCATCATTGATGGGTGGAGTGCACCAATGACAAAGGTTCAAGGCATGGGTTCTTTAGTCACATGGCCCTTGTTGCTCAATTGAACTAACTATTCACATTGGAAAGCTTGGATGAGAGCTTTTATCAAGTTGCTTCACGAGAAGGCATAGAGTTCCATCATTGATGGGTGGAGTGCACCAATGAAAAAGGTTCAAGGCATGGGTGTTGTCAAGGAATTTAAAGACTACACAGCCGAATAGGAGAAGGTAAAACTTGAGGCAATCAATGCTATATTCACGGGACAAAGTGTAATTCAAATTGATCTTTACTTGCCAAATGACAAAGGAAGGAAGCATGATCCAAAATAGTATGAGCACAATCCATATTTCTAAACTCTAAATCTGTGCTTCACAATAAGGATAGGCAAGGATAAAACAGTTGCCATTTCAATAGAAAACTCCATGAAATAACTAACTAACCATACTAGTTTGGAAAGAGTTATTCAAAAGCTAAGCTAGTTCACAAGTCGTTGTGTTCACTCCCAAAATATTTTTCTAGAAAAGTGGTAGCCATTGTGAAAGGCTTAAGATATAAGGGAGATGTGACTAGATAAATCGATGAGCTCACTTCAAACTCTTGAGAGAAACATTTGAGCAAAAAAAGAAAAAGAAATGGTGCTAAAAATTGAACGAAGCAGCATAGGGGAGAAAAAAAATCTATAACTGGAGATGAAGTGGTTATCTTTATGAAGAAAGAAAGAAAAGGACCTTCTAATTAGAGTGACATTTCTACTAAAAGAACTACGTGAGAAAGAGGCAACAAAAGAAGGACTTCAAAAATGATTTACCCAAGAAAGGTGTTCAATAGCACAAGACGAAGCGATTATGGACATATCCTTGTCAAATATGTGAACACCTTGAAGAAACAAAGCATATCAATAGCCACAACCTGGAGTGAAGATGCTTAAGAGGGCTCATAAGAGAATGAGTAAACAAGTAATCACACTACGTTTAATGGTGTTTGAACAACAGCTAAGACTGGTTGTGCTGTTGCTGTAATTCTATATATACAGTCAGACTGCAACAGTAATACTCACTCAAAAATCACTTAAGAGGAAATGATGTTAATATACAAAATGACGTATGACAAAATTCTATCCCTTAAGAATGAAGTAAAGACACTAAAGGCTAGAATGGAGACTCTTCAAAAAAGAAAGGAAGAGCTGAAGGAGGCAATCACCATGGTGTTAAAGCAACACCAAGATGTTAGGTTAGAAGTCTAACAAGCCAAGAGGAGATTGGAGAAATTGAACAAGGAAAAGGTGAAACTTGATGACCTACTAACAATGAGAAAATTTTCTAAAGATCACCATGGTCTTGACTTCATTAAACAACCTAAAACTAGCCAACAAAGAAATTGAACTTCCAGTGTCAAAAAGTGGAATTCTAGTTTCAGAAGAAAGTGGTGTTCCAGTTGCAGCCAAACGATCAACACCCTATGCTCAAACACTAAGAACTATTGTTACCTAGAAAGGCCCTTTGTGCACTCATCAATGAAAGGTCAAGAACAACCCCAAACTCATGCTAACAGTAGCCAAAAATAAATAAATAAAAAAAAGGGAGGCAATTGATTAAAGAAAATGAACTCTTAAGGTAGAAAAAGAGAAATGGGAAAATCAATGTGATGAAAGCTCATAGCTTAAAGTGTTCCACTGAAGCAAACAAGATAAGGTCAAATCTTTTACGTAATTGATTTTTCATTGTTGAAAGAAATTGGACACTATGAAGTATAAAGACATTGGTTTTGGAGGGTGTTTTGAAAGAATTGGAATTATTTATTACTGTGACTTGTTTGGACGCCTACTCCCTAAATTTAGTGTAAGAATTTTACAGAAATATATCCCAAAAGATTGTTGAGTCAAAATCTTGATCGTACCACAAGGTATTCATTCATGGCGAATTGGTCAGAATCTCACACAACCAAATTAAAGTAATGTTGGGACACCAAGAGTGTAAAGTATAAAGATATTGGTTTTAGAGGGTGTTTTGAGAGAATTGAAATTATTTATTGCTATGACCTATTTGGCCACCTACTTCCTAAATTTAGTGCAAGAATTTTACAGAAATATATCCAAAGAGATTTGTGATTCAGAATCTTCATGGTACCACAAGGTATTCATTCATGGCAAATTTGCTAGAATCTCACACAACCAAATTAACGTAATGTTGGAACACCAAGAGTGTGATCTGGAAGGAACATATCCTAAAGATTTTGAAGATGATGATGATGAATTTGCATGTCCTAGGGGGAATGGTGCACAACTAATCTACCCAAGGAAGATAAATGACTTGGTTGGAGTCACAACTCCACAAGCTATTTTGACTTCTACTCCATCTACTCGTGCAAAACTCATGGCTATCATTCTTCTCTTTGAGGCTCTATCTAGGAATATGGATGCAAAAATTAGCCAATTGTAGATGCAACAGTAAGGGCTAGATCAACAAATTGCCTCAGTACAAATAGTTTCTGCCATACTTCCATAATATGTACTAACTAAAAATGGCAAGCTCTATGCTTGTGCAAATTAATTTATATATTATAAAATTATTGTATTTTAAATAATAAAAAATAAATACAAATATATTTAAAATAAGAAAAAGACATAAAGAATTTAGAAAAGAGAAAAATTAAGACAAAAACAAATAGAAACAGCAAGTTAAAAGAAAAGAGAAAACATATGTAGAAAAATAAAAAATCAAATGATAGATACTTGAATAATTTATAATGTGTATAAAAACTCCTTACTTGCATAATAATATAGAATAGATATGAATTGAAAGAATAAAGAATATTTAAAATAAAAATGATAGAAATTTTTGAAAAGATAGAAAATTTCAGAGGAGAAACTAACGAAAAATAACAAGCAAAAAGAAAGGGAAAAAAATAAAAATTGCATAAGAATAGTTTTGCAATTTTGCACTGCGCAGCTAAAAAGTGTTACTTTCATTATAGTGTGTTTAAAGGTGTAGAAAAGAAGTAATAATATATTAGTTATTATATTTGAGTGTGTTTAACGGTATTAATGTACATTTACTAAGTAAGTATAATGTTGTAAATTCACAATACGTTATCAAATTAAGCTCAAACTCTTAATAACTAATAAAATATGCACAGTCTATATGTTTAAACTTATAAAAAAAATTATACAATTTCATTATTTATATAAACTATAAAATTATTATTTATTTTAAGAGTTCAATACTAAAATAAAATTACTTAATTATATACTTTTCTAGAAAGACAAAAAGAAAAACATAGATGCAACAAAAAGAGACTGGGAGAAAGAATTAAAATAACAGTAATGAAGAAGAGATAGGAAAAAAGCTGAAGTTATTCTAATTTTTTTATATTTAAGATCAAAAGTAGTTGTTAAATTATATAATTAAATTCATTAAGAGGAAAATTAATTAATGTAAGCAAATTAATTAGTTACTATAGGGATAGACTGATATTATATAATTTAATTTTATACTTATGACCAACAGTAGTTATTAAATAGTATAAATGGATTTATTAAAAGGGTTATTTCAAGAAACCTATTAAAATGGCCGAAGTTAGTTAGGAAATGGGGTGAAGCCATAAAATATATAATAGAAAAACTTACGCACTCTATATGTGCATGCTTATTATAAATTATATAATCTAATTAGTTTTAATAAAATATCAAATTATTATATTATTTAATAGTTTAATAATAAAATAAAATTGCTTAATTATATATGTTTAAAAATATAAAGAAAAAATTAGAGGTGATAAAAAAGATGAGGACATTAAAAAAAATAGAGAGAGAGAGAGAGAGAGAGAAGGAATTTAAAAGAATAGTAATTAAGAGGAAAAAGAAAAAACTTATGGGGATTTTAAGTCATTTATACTTAAGACAAAAAACTAGTTACAAAATCGTGTAGTAATATTTATAATAAAATGATGAAAGATTAAAAGAATTTAAAAAATAATAAATTTGAAAGAATATATAAATACTAATTGAAAGTTGGATTAAAGAAGAGAAGAAAATCCCAGAAAAAATAAAAGTATTTTAATACAAGGGTAGTTATGTAATTCACTTAGTGTAGCAAAAAATTCTAATTAAAATAATAATATAGTATTGATATTGATATATTTACACACACAGTGGATTTATTTGGGCATTATCACTAAGATTCAGGATAGTATCTTAAAATTCTCTAGATTTATTTTTTCCTCGTTTCTTTTTTTTCTATGGCATGAACATTAATCTGTAAGGGAGCTACATCAGAATATGATATAAATATAAATAAATATATATACCATATCTATATCTATAGCTATACAATTATATTAATGTTAATGCCTTCTTCGATCTTTAAATGAATTCTCAAAATATTCTTTGTAACTAACTATATCTCTTATAATAACTAACTTTGATTATTTAATAAATTTCTTAATGTACCCCTCTTAATAAATTTATTTATATAATGTAAAATCACATAATTTTCTTATTTTAATTTTAAAATTTTCTTTTTTCTATTAAGTTTTTTGTATTTTCTTTCAAACTCCACCCCTGCTTCCCCCCTTCTTTATTGTATTATTTTAAATATTCTTTATATTTTTAATATTAAATAATTTAATTATTAATAATTAAAATATAATAATTTTATATTTTATAAATAAATCCGTACACACATATAATATGCAAATTTTACCAATATACTGTTAAGAGTTTAGCCTTAAAATAGTTATAGAAGTAAGTTTATGAATTTATCCCTCTTCAACTTAGTAATGTCAAAATTGTCTTTCTATTATTTTGTAAGTATAATATTTTTGCATATGTATAAAACAGATATTTAAATAAACTAATCTATACTATAAATAAAATAAATTAAGCAACTACTTTTATTTTAATTTTTTATTTCATTTATTTATTGTAATGTAATTAAAAATTATATTAAATAAAATTAAAGGTTTATTTTACATGAAAATGCTAGTTTTATAAAAATAAATCAAAGACACACACACACATACATATATAACAAAAGGTTAAAATAAATAAAATTTATAATAAAAATATTTCTACTTTATGGTTTTTATCAATATTTTAATTTCTTTTATCTTTTAATTATATGATTATTTAAATTTAATTAATATTTAAAAATTAAAATTTATTTTGTTGACAAAGTAATCAAAATTATGTTTGTTTTACTTTCTAGATCTCTAAAATTAAAATGAAATGTCGATCTTATTTGACATTCATTATACATAATAAGTAATAATCATATCAATACCTGTATCAAAAATACATAAAAAATGATAAAGTATTACTTTTGAATATATTGAAAATATTAATTCTGAAATAATTCAAATTTTATTTTACATCCGAACTTTTAAAAAAAAATTATTACTTTTTATAATTTTTTTTGCTTTAACTCATTGTGTATATTTTTTTATATTTTATTTAATATTTTTGTACAAATTAATTTTTAAAAATAAAACAAAAATTTGAATTTATTAAATTTTGAATTTTGTGTCTTAAAAAACGATATTTCAATATAAAATATAGATGAATTAAATTTTCAATTTTTTCCTAGTTGTTTGATTAGTGGCAATATTTTTAGTGACAATATTTTTGCCACAATTAGCGGCAAAACGTAATGTTGTCACTCATAACTATTATGTTCAATAATTTGTCACAGTTATAATATAGTCACAATAAGCAAATTTTTAGTGATAATATTTTCATCATAATTAGTGACAAAAATCAATATTATCACCAATAATCCCCTTCTTCAATAATTAGTGACAAAATTAATATTATCACTAATAATTAGCGATGATTATAAACACTGTCACTACAAACATAGTTTTAGTAACAATGTTTATATAATATAAATAGAAGATATATATTTACGTCATATATTATATTTTAAATTTTATACGTACACATATCAAGTGTATATCGACTGTTAGCTTATAAAAATTGTGATACACGGCATTAACTATTTTGCATGCGGACAAAGTGGTATTCCCTACTTTTGAAATTACGTGTCTGAATATTCCTGGAGGACGGCTCCTGTCTTTTGTCTTTGCATGTGAAATAATAGATTGTGGGGCGATATTGTGGACCAGTGCCGATGGTTAGAACCGACAACACACGTTATTGCAAGCCAAAGGAACATGCAAGAATCAAGAATCGACCTTTCTGATGCAACTATTAAAAAGATCTTTCTTGATTCTCGGTGGCTGCGTTTCGGAACACGCGTACCTATCTCTTAATACTCTTATCAGTAACTTCTATACAATCAAATATTATATGAAACAAATTCTTCATTTAAATTTATATATATATAACAAAATATTATTTAATTATTACACATATTTATAATCAAATCAATATATTTTACTGCTACTTGCCTCTTTTTTTGGTGAAACTTTTTTCATAGCGTACTTCTTTGATAATTTCGGGATTTACATCGTTTCGCCCCTCCATTATCAATATTTTAGTTGGTTTCTCAGCCATTTTGTGCATTAATTGTAAAAAGAATGGATTGGCAATGCTTAGGAAGGCTTCTTTGATATTTTGTTAGCGTTCTAAGTGTTTTTTGTGTGAAATGAATTAAGTACGGAGCAATTCAACCACTTAAAATGAGTTTTGAAATGTGCAGGCCGTATTTACAAAGTAGGAGGTCGCGTTTGCCAGGGGGGATTTGCAATTGCAAGCTAGAAATGCTAAATTCATTGCCACAAACAAGGTATACAAGTCCAAGGGATGGAGTGTAGTATGGCACATTCTGGAATTTTCGCGAATGAATGTTGTGATTGCGAGATGAAGGTGAGCGATCGTGAGGAGAGTCTTCTCTATCATGGAGCAGGATTGCAAGCAGCGGATGTTTGTCACAAAACCTAGTGCATGTGTGAGAGCAGGAGGTCCACTTGCGAGAACAAACAGTGCACAAGCAAGACAAAGTGTGATAATACTGTAGACGGGATTTTTCGCAGGCAGGCAAACTCATCTTTTCCTCTTCTACTTGACCTTACATACAAAAAGACACCCTTCCAAGCGTGGAAGCCGATTCAGGGACACAGAGAGCAGGTCTAGAGTTGCTTTCAAATTGCTTGGGAAGAAATCAAATATCTTGGAAGCAAACTTACAAGAATTGGCAGAAATCTTATTCTATCATCTCTTAAGTTAAGACTTTTCTTGTTTTCTTGATTTTTAAGACAATGTTAAATATAATTAATTTAGCTTTGGTTTGTTTTGATAAATTTATGAGTCGCTAACTTATTTTCTAGGATATTGTGATTGTGATGGATGAATGATTGATTGAATTTCCTTTTGATTAATTGTCTTTTAATTTTTTATTTACAATTGCTATTTTAAATTGCAATTAAAGGACTTGATCAACTTTTTAATTTATCTGTAACTGTATGGGAAATAGCAGTAGTGAAAACTACATGTTAGACATTCAATTATAAACTTTAGTCTTGTAAGAATAACGGAAACGAAACTGTAAAATTAGTATAGGCACATATTGTTAATCACATAATTTATAGCTTGACTCGATCAGGCTAGAGATAACCCATTGAAATCTTGAGTCAAAGCTTGACGAGTTTTGAAAGATATCCTAAAGACCTCAGGATTAACAATTTATGACAAAGTAATTAAATTGATAATTAATTTAAGGAATTTAACATTTTGAATCAATCACATCACAAGGGATTAGATCTCCTAATCATTGTTATTTGTTTCAGTGTTGGTTGCTTCTATGAGCACTTGCTAGATTCTCTAGTTCCTGCTTCTTTTGTTGCTTTTCAATTTTATTCCGACTAATTAATTTGGCTTAACTAATAAACACTTGATTATATCAATAGACACATAACCCCTGCCCTATGGATATGACATTTGTGCTTACTTAGTATTACTTTTTATTATTTATTACACTAGTGATGACACGCATCAGATTTTTGACATTGTTGTCGAGAAAAGGTATAAGTGCTATTGAACACTCTTAGTGTTTGATAGATTAGGCCAAATTTATTTTTTTACAATTTTTACTACTTTTGTTCTCTTTTTATTTTTCTTTTGATTATATTCTTCTTGTTAGTTCTTGTTGAGGTTTGTAGACTCTTTTATGCTAAGGTTTTAATTTGGAGGAGCACAATCTTGAAATAGAGTTAACAGCTCACCAAAGAAGAGCCTTGCAGTGCTAACAATAGAGAGAGTTAGCCATGGAAGAGGGCAATAATCAACAACCACCTCCACTAGACAATCAACTACTCCCACAACTGCCAACACTGAATCACAAGCCTATTAGGGACTATATTCAACTAGCAATGCATTAAAATATGACGGTGATTATTTGAACACCAGCCAATGCCAACAATTTCGAATTAAAACTGGCTTTTTTTAATATGGTTCAAGTGAACCAATTTGGAGGAACATTGCATAAGGATGCTAATTTGCATCTAGCAAGCATTTTGAAGTAGTGTGATACTGCGAAATTCAATGAAGTATCTGATAATGCGGTGAAGATAAGGCTATTCCCGTTCTCCTTGCCAGGTTCAGCTTGGTTGTGGCTACAAGGATTACCATTGAGTAGCATCACTGCGTGGAGAAATTTGGCAAATAAATTTTCGACCAAATACTTTCCAACTACCAAAATAGCATATCTGCGGTTGGAAATTAGAGCTTTTAAACAACAGGAATTGAGACACTTCCAGAGGTGTGGGAGCAGTTTAACGAGTTGCTGAGAAAGTGTCCACAGCATGGATACTCTCTGTGGATGTAGCTACAAACTTTCTACAGTAGTATCAATGGGCAATTGAGAACTATGTTGGATGCAGCTTCTTGAGGAGCATTAATGAACAAGATGCATGGGACCTCATTAAGGAGATGGCCTCAAATGCATATCAATGGTCAAGTGAAAGATCCAACACAAGGAACCTCAAATGTAATTACTGCCCTTATTGCAAAAGTGGAGCAATCATCTAGGAAAATAGATAATATCAATGTAACTTCTCATGCCTCTTCGGTTGCTTTTATTTTGCAAGTTTGTGATATGCGTGCAGGACCCCATCCCACACACGAATGCCAAGCTAGGAGCACGAGTGGGACCACGACTCAATTTGAGTAGGTAAATTATATTTTTAACCAAAATCCCTACTCGAATACATACAATCTGGGATGGAGAAACCACCCAAACTTCTCATGGAGGATTAGAATTCCCAGACATTACCTCCTAGATTCCAACCCCAGCCTCAACGTCAACCTCCTCCTCCACAACAAGAAAGAAAGTCATCATTGGAGCTCTTCATTGGGAGTCTGGCTAAGTCTATACTGGAGTACGTGAATTGTACAGACTCCATTTTACAAAACTAGTAGGCTTCTCTAAGAAATTTGGAATACCATGTTGGGCAACTTGCTAAGGATGTATCACATAGGTCCAGTAGTTCCTTGCCAAGCAACATAAAAAATAATCCAATAGAACATGTCAAGGCAGTCAGTGTGGGTGCCCTTGAGCAAAAAACTTAAGATAACAATAAATCTAAAGGTGAAGAAAAAGAGTGTTGATTGGTTGTGACATCAATTTGGATGTTCCCGCCGTTGCCCTTTAGTCAGGTTAAGCCAATGCGAACTACAGTGGATGAGAATATGAAATTTGCTGCATTTATAGCAGACAAGTTGAACAAGTCATCATCCAAGGTTTGTGTTTGCTTGCCGAAGATGGGTGTCTCTGCACTAGATGCAGCAGGCAAACCCTTCCATGATCCTAATGCTACTGGTGCTCTCATTCATGAAATGCTGAGGCTAATTGAAACTAATGACCATCGTCAAGTTTGACCTTTGCTCATCACATAAAGTGTTAACGAATCCCAGGATACTGCGTACGCCTTGATATCATGTCAATTTGTGTTCCTTGAATATTTGTTTAATAGGTTAAAGTTATCCCACATCACATTTAATGATGTAGAGTTTGCAAATGCTCTAGTGGATTCGCTATTGGAGATGCGGATGGATGAATCTGCCCAAGGCACTTGAAGCAAAACTTCCATCTATGAGATATGTTGTGGGACACCATACCCATTTCATATAGCCTGAGCAACTTCCCTGATGCGAAACCTTGTGTGATATATAAGAGTTAGTCTTATGTACTCTTATCAATAATATTACAGTCAAATCCCTGTGTAATATCCTTGGCAGTTTTTGTTGTTTATTTACCGCATGCACCCCTTCAATAACAAGTGACTTTAACTTAGCTCTGGAACAAAATAAAAATTTTGCAGGAGGATATTTAACTTGTTACATGCATGAAATATCTCAGCATCTCAAATTATTGCTCAAGAATCTCATTGAAAGACCTATGACTTAATCATGCACAAGCGCTTTAGTGTTATGGGACATCCACTTTGCAGTCTAGGAATGTGTGCTTTTCTTTCTAAGCTGAGATCCTGATCATCAACTGTCCACCTACATGAGAATATCAGTCAAATGAACCACTTTCACCAGAAGGTAGTTGTTCATCAGACAATCAAAGAGCAGTGACTCACGTGTATCCACGGGTTAGATGCTGCAGAAACACCAACATTGTCACTTTTGCCATGTTGATGCCCAAGCATGTCTGAGGTCCCGATCCAAAAGGTATGTAACTGCATGGCTTTTGCATTTCCTGAAATCATGCAACAAGTATCATAGCATTTTATTCTGTGACAAGTGCAAGTCTTTAAAAGAGAGGGCGAGATTTTGATTACATCAAATCTGGAAGGATTGAAGAGCGTGGGTTCCTCATATGTTGCTGGATCATAATGTATCTGAGTTGCATCAATGTTCACATTCCACCCTTTCTTTATCTTATAGCCTGCCACGAACATATAAAAGCATACATATCACTGTGGTTGAAGCTAAGTTGTAGTATGTCAATATTTTTTTTGTCGAATCTGAACTTGCCTTCGATGGTGCAATTGTCCAGTGCAACTCGAGGATACCATAACAAGACATTTTCCATCCTCAACGTCTCTTTGACGACCTAAAAGATGACACTTATAAATATCAATCATCCTATTGAACCAGAGAGGGAGAGTGAGCGATCATAACATTGTGAAAATGTAGCATCTTATAGGTTGTGTTCAGTTTCTCTAACCTTTGAACCATAAGACATGCTCCTCAGATCTTCATATTCGAGTAGGTCTCCAGCAGGTTTTCTTCTTATTATTTCTAACTGTTCCTCCTGCAAGAAAATAGGATTTCCATTCATCACGATAAGTCGAGCAAGCTTTTTAGTCCCTTCTTTCAGGAAAGAGCCTTTTGATTTCGTAAGCAATGCGCGTCTCAAATGAATTTATGATCATCAAAATTCATGTTCTATTCAATCTTTTTGGGCAGGAATGAATCCTCACCCTGAGCCTTTCTTGAATATCTCTGTTTTCATCAAAGAACTTGACACACCACATTATAGCAGCAGCTGTGGGCCCGGCAACCACCAGCATCAATAGATTGGGCCAATGCAATCTTATTTACCTTCATTCCTCTATAGTATCTTGTGCCGGGAAACATTACAGGAACTGATAGCATGGCATCAGCAACCGCCGTGATATCACTCTCAAGTTGTTGAAGCGCGGCAGTATCTGTAACACTCATCAACATCTCACAAATTGCATCAAATGCAATCTGCATCAGACAGAACTTCGTGAGGTGAATCTTTTCTGTTGCAGTAACTTTATGGTAATTCAAAGATACAAAATATTTGAGAATTCTGTTACCTTCATGGAGAACTCCATCACCTCGAAACTTTTTCCCTTCATTTCTAACCTTTTCAGTCTTTCACTCAACTCGCGATCATATTTAGTGATGAATGTCGACAAGGAATTCATGAAGAAAGGATCTGAAAGCAGCCGCCTGATCCTTTTGTGGATCTCTTGCGGAACGCTCAGGAAACTCTTCTTTCCCACTGCATCTGCCATGGATTTCAAGTACCCTTTGTTGAACAGCACAAACTCATTCGCGTTGATCATCTTTGCTGCCTCTGCACTAGGAACAAACACTTGAATCTTACCCAAAATTTTTGTTTTGATGCAATTCCTATGCCTGATTTCGCAACATGCAACAGAACATCTCAGTCAGTGTCTTAGTGACATACTGATTTGTGGCAGCAATGAGATGTCTAGATGCCTTAGTGGCCAAAACTCAATTGGATTTGTTTATTTTTTGAATTCATATCCTTGTTAGATTTTTGTTCAAGACAATGAATTAAACGCAGTAGTTTTATGTGCAGCCAGTTTTTCCCACATGCTTATAAAAGTCATTCGAAGGCTCATCATAAAGCAAAACTTCAAAGCGGAGAAGTATCTGACTCATGAGCAAATATGCTTGCCTTAATCTTCTCTGTCTCACAAAATCATAGCAACCTTTTGTGCTATTTGTGGCTGCAAGGAAAGAAAGGGTCTCCCCTAGTAGAGGCATCCCTAGTTTTCCAGGAATGTCATCTTTTCTTTTCTCAGCACCAATTGTCAGAAACCATTGGACTAATGCTGCTACAACACCTATTGCAATCACCGAAGGTAAGATAACAGCAGAGTGGTTGTCTATGAGAAGTTGAAGATCTTCCTTCAATGAGATATGCATCATCACTACAGAAAAAAATTCAGACTAGGACTCAGAGAAATACACTGAATGAAATAGTTTATTTGAAGGTCACTGCTCATTGACCACCACTGAGCTTCCATGTCTTATGTGAGGGTAAACAGAAGACACAGGACAAACAAAAGCATCTTTAATATTTAATCCAAGCATGGCAATATATTAAATCCAAGGAGGGCAACGTGAATGACCCACTTTGCTAAAACACAAAGTGCTTCTAGTCTATGCTTTTGTCTGAATTGTTTTTCTCTACCCTCATCCCCTCTTTTCTTGTTGTTCTTATTAATATGTTTGAGCCAGAAATGCTGTAAAATGGGCTGATCTTGTAGATGAGGATATGAAAAATCAAGCTTAAGAATGGATGGGATGTTCACCTCTAAGAATTGTTCTTGTGAGATTGGGTGAGATTTAATTTTTCAAGGTAAATAGTGATTGAATGAATTTTATTAAAAAAAAAAAAACATAATGATGATATTTTCGTTGGATAGTAGGAGAAGTTGTTTAACGTGGTTGGTTGTTATATGTATTTGTAATAATTATGTGATATGGTAATTAATTAAGATATTATTAAAATAATATATTCGTAAAAATTATGTGATATATAGTTGAACAAAATATTATTATTAGGTGGGGAATGAACGGGCAGACTAAGGGCAAAAATAGTGTGAAAATTTTCACGTGAATTTTGGAGAAACAATAGATCATTTTTCTTATGGATTAATAGTATCAAATATGTTTATTTATTGCCCATCTCAGGATCTGCATGCAGCTGCCTTACTCAGATGCCATTCACACTAGGTCTGAGATGCTCTTATCTAAACGACATTTTACCTGTTCCATTACACGATTGGTTTGTCTTCCATGAATTCTCTCTCTTCGATGTGATGTGATGTGAGAAAGGTCCCTCGACGATCATCATTCAATGTATACTACAATATATGGTGGAGATTCTGGATACGGTAAGTCCAATGACACAGGGACACTGGACTTTCGTTGCCTTTCATTATCAGCCCAAAGATGGACGCATGCAACAGCAGCAAAGTCGAAGTCTAAATGCAGCCCTCTGCCTAAAACATCATTTCCTTTCATTTGTCCTATCATCTTTGCCTTTTCAGTCCAAAACGTCTTTAAAAAAAAAAAAATTAAATAAAACTTAAAATGCTGACTGCAAACTCATGCACAGCACCTCATTCTCAAAAAACCCCAACGTTAAAATAATGGACATGGGAGTTTTAATATGTGCTGAAACTAATCAATGTTGCGTGAAACCAAACAACTTGAGATTGCGATTAATTTCTGTACCTTTTGTCATCAATGTTTGCTCATCTGATCCCAATGGTTTTTTTCTTGAATTCAAAAATGCTCAATAATTTAATTAGGCTACCCAATTCTTTTAGGCCAAGCGCATATGCACACACACATATCTATTTCTATTATAAAAGTAAGAGTTGCAGGAGTGGTTTCTTGCAATTTTTGATTTATCTAAATTAAACTTAATAAAAATATAAAATAATAAGAACAAAGGTAATATAGACATTTGATAATGTTATAAATTCTACACCATAAATGCAGTAATAACTTTTCATATTCAAAAACTTTCATTTTCTTCTCTTTGGCATAACTTTCTAAATATTTTAAATTTTCAAATGAAATTAATTTTTTTTATAAAAGTACATTTCGAGACCTTTCTAGCCATATATGATATGATATGTAAAGGATTTCATATGAAAATTTTATAATTTTTTAATAAATCGCTATGTAAAATAGTAAATTTATAGTAAAGAATTAATTAATAGATCTATGAATGTAAAATAGATGAGATGACACCCTGATTAAAATGATGTAAAGTTCCATAACATTAAGTATGTAAACAAATATGATGAATTAATTAAAATTTTGATAATAACTTTCTAATATTGATTTAATTTCTTAAAAATCAAAATTAACGTAAAATTGTAGAATATCTCAACATTAGCAAGTTTAATTAAAATAATGAATTATTTATTGATAAAAATTATAAAAATTTTATTTCATAGCTAAAATGAGAATAAGTGGGTATAATGCTATACTACAAGATCCATCATCTGTGCTTGGATTATTGTATATTTTATAATTAAATGCTCTAAAATAATACACATGATTATAGAAAATATTAATAATTGAAGTACAATCTATGTATAAAAACTTAATAGAATATAAATAAAATAAAATTTTCTCATTAAGACAAATGTAGAAACTTATTAATTCTTACATTCTTCAAAATTAGTTTTATCTTGAATGGAAATAAGATTAATAAGTAAAAATGATGAAAAATAATTCTACGAAATAAGTTATTCAACATTAGCCTATTAGTCTCAAAAACTTAAGATTAAAACAAAACTATACATGTTGAGTTTTAATACACTTTTTCTATTTTGCAGAAATATAAGGGGCTTGATGTAGCTCATGTGCAAGAAGACAAGAAATTCTTGTGTTCGAAACACACACAAATAGGGCGTGAATGTAGACAACTCAACGTATGTGGCTCGGCTAAAGAGGCCTACGTCCGCAATAGAAACTTTATATGTTGATTATGTGAAGATGAATTTTTCCAGCTTCCCTTCTCCTTTTTTATTACTGTACACAAGCTATTTATCTTCTTTTTCAGTATATGATGGGCACATTATTGCCTACCATTAATTTGACAGTTTTTCTTTCTATCATGGGTTATCGACAACCTCCAAAGAACCAACCCGAGTCATTTTGCTTCTAACTCTCTCCATTTTCTTTGGGTTAGCTAAGATGATTTTTCATAATGGGAGAACGACCTAAGCCACCTACTCTATCAAGTGACCTAGGTCACCTACTTTATCCCTTGCTGCTGAAGGCATGCTGAGCTACATTGACTAGCCAGGCTCCCTTTGTCTAGTTTACCCTACTGGGAGTGGTTGAGCATGTACCATACCACATCCCCCCCCCCCAACCCCTAAGAATGAGGGTACCCCTTGAACAGTGGATAAGGCAAATTTAATGCCGCGAGATTCTAAGAGGTGCCATTGTCAACTTTTATGGCATGTCCCCTTCCAATGGATTTTGTTCTTCTCTATAAATATAGCAGCGGGCAAATCCATTTCCTTATTTTCCATTTTTGCCATCCTCTAACTATGGATTTCTTTTACCATCCTCTAACTGTGAGTTTTAAATTTTCCCTCTATGATCAAAATGTCTACTTTTGGAAACTCACTGTTAAGGACCATCTACTCCAAACTTACCAAGTCTTAAGCTATACTTACCTAGGAGTTTAGGGCCATCATGGACCATATTGAGTGTTTGGAAATTGATAACATCAAATTAATTGCAGAAAACATCAAATTGAAAGAGGCCTTAAACAGCTATTTGCAGATGCCAAAGGAGGAACTACAAAGGACCTACAAATAGGTAGACGAGCGTTGCCAACTCGAAGGCATGATGGAAGAGAAACAATACCACTTGGAGCAAGAGCACCTAGTCTTGTTGAAGTGTTAAAGGAGCTTTGGTGAAGGCAGAAGTCATTGCCACAAAACTACGGAGCCTTCCCTTTAAAGGATGTTGGAGATAGATAAGGGCCGCGAAGCTCTTGAATCCTTTTTCTAGGCATGCCTCCATAACTACTTTCACTCAGAGGTGCAGCAAGCTAAACGAGTTAGTAACGCTCGGGTTACCTTCCACTAAGGCTTTTCAAAATGCCTTGAAACTGTGTTGCCCAAAGATTCAATACATTGGCATCTTGATTTGACCAAGGTATTATAAAAGGCTACTTGGAATCGACGCCCCTCAAAGCATTAGTTGGTGAAAGACCTATCCTGAAAAAAGGGCAATGATTGATATTCCTCCATGTAGTTCCTTGCTGGTCCTCTATGACCCCCCCCCCCTCTTTTTTCTTTCTTCTTCTCTTTTTTCGTACTCTACATATTATAGAATAAATATATGTAGTTTGTCTTTTTTTTCTAATGCCCTCCTTTCTCTCTTATTTGTGGGCTAAATACTAAAAATAAAAATTTAATCACACTCTTACACTTAATTACGGGATCTAAAGGAGCTTCTGGAGCAACAAATCGACCATTTGACATACTTTTAGCATTTTGTAAACTTATTTCCCTTTCAGCTAAACACTTCCATATCGCATCTTCTTAAGATCTTTTAGAAGCTTGTCAATGGTGGACAAAGAGCCTTCTTGGGATAGCCTTGGGCACCTAGTTAGCTACGGGTAGATCCAAATTTCATAAACTTATGCTCTTTTATCTGAGTAATTCCCTACAATAATTTTAGGTACTCGAGCATTCACTAATTGAGTTCCCTCCTCCCTCCCCAAACTCTATAAGTATGCTTTCTCAACCATGCGGTAGACTAAATAATTTTCTACAATAATTTTGGATACCCGACCATCATGGGTCGAGTCCTTAAAACTATGTGAACATGCACTCTCTTAGCTTTGTGTATGACCAGGTGATTTCTTGCAATAATTTTGGATACTTTGCCATTCAAGAGTCGAGTCCAGTGCAAGAATGTGCTATCTCAACCTTGCGATTGACTAAGTGATTTCTTACAACAATTTTAGGTACTTGGCCATTTGTGAGTCGAGTCTTGTGTGAGCATGCACCTTATCAGCCATGCAGCCAACTGAATAATTTCTTACAACAACTTTGGATACTCGACCATTTCCGAGTTGAGTCCTATGTAAGCATGTGCTCTCTTGACCTTGCGGCAAACTAAGTGATTTTTGCAATAATTTTGCATACTTGGCCATTCATGGGATGAGTCCTATGTGAGCATGTGTTATCTCAAACAACTGGGTGATTTCTTACAATAATTTTGGGTACTAGGCCATTCGAGGGTTTAGTCCTTTGTGAGCATGTGCTCTCTTAGCCTTATGGCTGGTTGAGTGATTTCTTATAACAATTTTGGGTACTTGGTCATTTGTAGGTTGATTCCTATGTGAGCATGTGCTCTCTCGACCTTGCAGTCGACTGAGTGATTTTTGCAATAATTTTGCATATTCGACCATTCACAGGTCAAGTCCTGTGCAAGCAGGCACTCTCTTGGCCTTATGGCCGACTAAGTGATTTCTTACAACAATTTTTAGGTACTCGATCATTCACAAGTCGAGTCCTATGCAAGCATGGGCTCTCTCGGCCTTACAGTTGACTAAGTGATTTCTTGCAACAATTTTGGGTACTCAACCATTTGTAGGTAATGTCCTTACAGCCATCACCTTCTCAATTACCTTGATTTTTTACCACATGCTTTCCATTTCCCCAAACAGTCTCAAATCCTTCCACGTATACCACATTGCTCCAGCTCCATTCTATAAGAGGGGCTTTGTTTCACTTCATCCTTCCATTCCTCAACATTCGCTTTTCACCTATAGTCCTTCACCAAGGCATATCCTTTGCTTTGCACCAAAATCTTCATCCCTTGTTTCCAAGTAAATGGCCTCCTTTCTACTAAAAATATTAAAAATCCCTTTTATCTTTCCATCAATAATAAATTGAAGTTGAGTCCCTCAAAAATAAGAGAGAAATTTGCCATTCTTAGGAACTATGACATAATTACCGCTGGGGAGAGCGACTCCCCTTATCACTCTACCAATGGATTCATAACTATAACCACCTAACAACCACGATCAAGGTTGTCTTTTTACTTCCCTTACATCCTTCGTGGCTTTTCATTTTGTATACTAAGTTAGGCATCCAACCCCAAGCTAATTTATTTTATCACTCTTTCTCTATTCTCTCCCTTGGCTTGGTGGTTTTCAATTTTACCATGAAACTTAAGTTTCATTTAATTTAATCTCTTCCATTATCCAATAAGCACTAAAAGGAAGTGTTTTTCTTTGTTCAATGTCTTGGCAGCTAATATAACTTCCTCATTTCCTAGATGGGTGAGTTACCATCTAACCTAAAGGTTGGCAAGGAACTTGTCACCTATATCATCGAACGAGTCCCCTCTCTTCTGAATTGTACCCAAATTCACAGCACCATTCTCTCTTTCTACATTCCGACCTAATGCTTTCCACATAATTAATTTATCTCATATTTTCGTGTCTTTGAACAGAAAGACTAATAATGTCTCACCTTATCAGAGACCACTTAGCCACTCTGATAGCCGGGAAGAAGAGAAATGCCCCAAGTGTATCTAAATTGTCTAAACCATCTCCAGCTACCCCGACTCCCCACTCTTTGGCCTTTGATAGTCCAACCTTAGCTCCTTCTGGTCAAAACAAAACTCACCCTAATGGGGTAGAAGCTCCTTCTACTTAGGTGGGGTTACACTCATCTTTAGAGGCCCTTGATGCCACTCGGCCTCTATCTACCGAAGCTACCCTTGTATCCTTAACACTCCACCCATTTGGTGCCACCATCTCCTTATGTCCCTATCTCGAATTCATTTTTTATGGTAAGGAGTTTGGTTAGCTAAAGCCCCCAACTGGCACACGAATTTTTGCATGGTTTAGTCACACCTTAAGACTGCGAACTAGCCTCCTAACTACCTAGAGATGACATGCATAACAAACTTTTCAGGCCATGTGATCAACATAAGTGCACTTCCTTATCTTAGTCTTTTTCTCCTTACTATCTTTTAATTTGGCCACCCCTTTTAGCTAACCATGATCTTAGTAAACAACACTCAAGCTAGAGCAGAGATGGCCAGAGCTTACAGGAGGCTGTTCTTAAGGACAAACTACGAGTAAAAGGGCACATCAATGCCTTAGCAGAGGAGAATGACATCATTATGGTACTCCTACGAGCCCTTACAAAGGAGTTCGAATCTATGAAAGGGCAACTAAGGGACCTTCAAAGCTCTCTCCAAACATGCTAGAGGAAGCATGAAAATAGGCCCTTCATAACTTCCCTACATCAGCTAAAGGGAAAACCTTTATTGTAAAGCAACTAAGCAAGTATCACCAACTCAAATAGATTGAATCACTCATAGTGGACAAAGTCAGAGAGCAATTGAACAAATAATATCATTCTCTCTAATTTGAGGCCCTCTTAGCTAATAGGGCAACCTTACCTTTATAAGGGGATTTAAGTACTGTAGAGACAAAACTGAAAGGTTAGGATTTGTAAAAGAGGGTGTCGACTTTGATTTTATACACTTAGTCGAAGGTTTCAAATGGCTACAATCTAATAAAATCTTCGATCCTAACCCTCTTTCCTCCACTAGGCCCCAAAGTCCCAAACCAACCACACCCAAAGCTACCTCTTCTAGCCATCTAATAGTCGTGAAAGAGTCCATGGACTTAGAGGGCATGCTGAAGCAAACTTGTGAAGACCAACAAGATTCTGTTCTAGAAGACCATCCTAATAGGACCCCCTGCCCCCGACCTTATCTCTTCCATTCCATAGGCCCCTCCCCCTTTTACTTTTTTTATTGTATTAATTAATGAACCACTTTACTTTGGAAGTAATGGAATAAAATTTTATTTATGGTGTATGTTTATAATTAATAAAACTTTTTTAATAACTTAACATTGAATGATCAACGTAATATGCTCCCCATTAAATCCCTAAGATGATATGCTCCCCCGAGCAACTTTTCCTTGATAATATACAAACCATTCCAAGTACAGTTCAACTTCCCAATATTCTTCTATGAATCCATTCTACTTAACTCTTAGTCTCCTACCTCAAAACTTCAAAAGATTACTCCTTTATTGAAGGTGGCACTGATCCTTTTTTGATACCTTAACATTCTCAAGTGAGCCGTTTCACAGTCTTCTTTTATTAGGTCTAATTGTTTTCTCATATTCCTCTCATTATCACCTTTTGCATAGAAGTGGACCCGTGGCAACTCTTCTCCCATTTCAAGTAAGAGAACAGCATTAATTGCGTACAGCAAACAAAAAGGATTCTCTTCCAAAATTGAATGAAGGGTAGTTTTGTAAGTCCAAAACACTTTTGGGAGCTTGTCCACCCATTTTCCCTCATGTGTATCCAACGTCGTCTTGAGTCCCTTGACTATGGCCCAGTTAGTAACTTCTACTTGACCATCACTTTAGGGGTGTGCTACTGAGATAAAAGACTATCTAATGCCATGTTCTTGACACTAGTTCATGATCCGCTTCCTCTAAAATTGCCACCCATTACGCGAGACAATCTCTTTGGGCATTTCAAATTGATATACAATGTCCTGCCATATGAATTTGATCATAGTCCCCTCAATAACCTTCCCCAATAGCTTAGCTTCCACCCACATACAAAAATAGTCTATAACGACCACTAAAACCCTTCTTTGTCTCATGGCTGGCAGAGGTGCAACCAAGTTGATCCCTCATTTCACAAAAGGCCATGGTGGGATTGGAATTGCCCGTTAGGCTTTTGTCGGTAAGTGGGATAAATTAGCATGATTTTGGAAAACCCTACTTTTTCAGGTGTATCTTATTGCATAATCCTTCATGGTAGGCCAATAGTACCCGACCCTCAAGATTTTCACAACTAATGACTGTCCTCTACTATAATTTCCACAAATTCTCTCATGCACCTCTCATAACTTACTCTGCCTTAGCCTAAAGCATCTCTGTATTAATTGAGAGAATCCTTTATAATATAAATTATCTCTTATTAACATTAAACGGGAAGCTTAAATTTGCAATTTTCTATCATCTATAGACCCCTTTACAACTTCTATTAGAAAGGCTCTTTAGTCATTTTCTAGCATCAGAACTTAATTATCAAGGTTAAGATTGGTGCCCACCCTAATCATTACAAGAAAATGCATAAAAAGACTTAATGATCCCGCAGCATTCATTAACTCATCTGCTCGAGTGTTGTCGTTATGGCTTATCTACCACAACTCAAACTCCCCAAAGTTTTCAACCTCCCTCTATATAGCTTCCAGGTATTTTTTTTTTCATGTTGTCATCTCTCACCGTGTATCCTCCTTAGAATTGCTAATTTACAAGTTGAGAATCAGTATGAGCTATAACCTTAATTAGTTTAAGCTTGTGGGCCATTTTCAATCCCCACAATTGAGCATCATACCCTACCTCATCATTAATCATGTTATTGCTTATCCAAAACTCGTACTTAAGGATATCCCTTTCAAGGCTAACCAAATAACCCCTACTCCTCTTGAGCCCAGCATAGTAGACTCATCCACAAATAACTTCTAAGGTTTACTCTTATCTCGACAATCATTTTTGCTATAAATCTACCAATACTTGGGCTTGGACAAAGATGCGTGGTTGATACTCAATATCAAATTTGACCAACTCTATATAGCCCACTTAAGTATTCTATTTGAGGTACGATCACCTCTCAAGGCCTTCTTAATAGGACAATTAGTTAAAACCACTATAGGGTGCACCAAGAAATAAAGGTACAACCAACTAAAAACCACAACCAAAAATTGTATCAACTTTTTCATCTCAAAATACCTTCCTTATGCTCTTTGCAACACTTTGCTAACATAATACACAAGATATTGTAACTTTTCTACTTCTCGAATGAGAGCGACGCTCACCGCTATCTTCAATATCTCCAAATATAAAAACAAAGTCTCTCTTAAACTTAGTTTACTCAACAGAGACAACCTGGATAAACACTCCTTTTTTTACTCAAAAGCTTGTTGGCACTGTACATTCTTACTAAATTAATTTTCCTTTTTTAATACTTTAAAGAAGGATAAGCTCTTGTCCGATACTCATGATATAAACCAAGAAAAGGCCGCAATCCTTCCCATCAATTTTTAAATCTGATGAATGCTAAAAGGTGGGGGCATCTCCATAAAGGCTTAAAATTTTCTCAAGATTGACCTCAATACCTTATGAGTCAACATATATCCTAAGAATTTCCTGCTCCCATTACCAAAGGCACACTTTTTCAGATTTTAACTTTAGGTGATACCTTTCTAAAGTCTCAAATGTATCACGCAAATCCATTACATGATTTTTGACCTTTTGTGATTAGACTAACATATCGTGAACATATAGTTCTATATTCCTTCATATTTGTCCATTGAACATCTGGTATACCATTCTTTAGTAAGTAGCCCCTATATTCTTGAGTTCAAAAGGCATAACTTTATATGTAAAAGTACTGAATGGTGTGATGAAACATACCTTCTTTCTATCCTTAGTGGTAAGCAAAATTTGATGATATCTTTGGAAAGCATCCACCATTGACAAAGCCTCCATTCTAACTATTGCATCTTCCAACTAATCAATTCTAAGTAAAAGGTAACAATCTTTAGGGCATGCCTTGTTTAAGTCTCCAAATTCGACTCACATGCGCCACTTTCCTACAGCTTTAGGTATTATTACTACATTGGCCACCCATTCAACGAACTGGATTTCCCTGATCTGCCTTACTTTCAACAATTTGTTTACCTTTATCTTCATTATTTCCACTTTCTATGCACTGAAGGACCTCAACTTTTGTTTCATGAGTTTCTTTTCCGAATCCAAGTTAAGCTGGTGTTCAACAACCTCAGGAGCTACCCCTATTAAATCCTCCATTGAGAAGACAAAAACATGGTTGTACTCCTTTAGGAAATAAACAAGATTTTCTTTGCATCCTTTTAGCAATTGCGATCCTATCTTCGTAATGCTATTGCAATCCCTCAGTTTCAATTCTATTGTTAATAGCTCTTCTGAAGTCTCAATGCTTCCCGATATTTTTCATCCTCTTTTCTCTTGTCCCATGGATTCCTGACATCCTAAGGCCTCAACTCTTTAATAGAATCCACACAACACCGCTTTGACATATCCTAATTTTCCCTAACCACTCTGACTCTCCCTTTAGGGGTTCGAAATTTTACTACGATGTGGAACAGAGAAGCTACCACTTAAAAGGTTATTAGTGTTAGCTGTCCATAGATAACATTGTATAAGTTGAGGATGTCTGCCATATAGAATTGAATTATCCTCGTATAGGTGGAACACCCTTTCCCCCACATGACCAACAAAGATATTTTTCCTTTAGGGGATACTACCTCCTTAAAAAACCCGTACACCTCCTTTCAAATCTTTCTCCTCCAGTTCCATTTACTTGAAGGCTTTATCTGATAAAATGTTGACAAAACTTTCTCCATCAATGAGATAATAAGCAACTTCATAGTTAGCAATGGTGGAAGTAGTAGTAATCACTAGTGTGCCTTGATGAGGAGTCACCACCCCCTGTAAGTCTTCCTATCCAAACATGATTATTGTCCTGGTTGAGGAACTCTCAATTAGTTTCGTTCACTTTTCCTCGTGTCTTCCATGCCTCACACTATGAACGAACTTCTTCCACATGCGATTTGAAGATTCCCCTTAAACCCCTCCCCCCAATCACATTTATGTATCCCTTTCTTGGTTCAAGCGGGAGGTAGTTAATTTCTCTTACTTCTTGAGTTGGTCCTTTCCTCTAAATCTAGCATGAATTTTTTTAATTGTCCCTTTAGGGCCAGCACCTCAACTTGCCTTTTCAAATTTTTGCAAGTCACAGTAGTATCTCCAAATTCATTGTAAATTTTGCAGAATTCCATCCTTTATGGATTCCTAATGGGCTCTCTACATGACTTAGGCTACCAAAGATGTCAACACGACACAAAGTATTCAAAATATGTTCCCTACTAACCTTCAAGAGAATCTCAACTGGCTGCCCCAGCTTATGTTTTCTTTCTAAATTCCTTAGCCATGACTCAGTGGATAATTGACTTTGCTTAACTCTTTTACTAGACACAGTATTTCTTTCACTCCTTTTCCTTCTGGCTTCCCCTATATTAATACACTTTTTGGCTTGGGCCAATATTTCATCGAAATCCCGAGGCAGCTTCTTAGCTAATGACCAAAAGAATTCTCCATCCTTCAACCCCTGAACAAGGGCACTTGCTAACACTTTATGAGTAGTAGCAAGGGTGTCCAAAGCGCCCTTTGTGAACCGCTAAACATATTCTCTTAGGAGTTCCTCTGAACTATGCTTTAAACTGAAGAAAGACAAAAGAGTTTTTTCATACCTTTTGCTACTAGCAAATTAAAACAAGAGTAGAGAAGAAACATCTTCAAAACCCCTAATCACCCCTAATGGCGAGTGTGTGAACCATCATTGCATAGTTTCTCCTAAGGTGGTAAGGAAAACTCGACATTTTTCTCTATCTGAGTACTGATGTAGCAAGGCTTGATACCTAAATCTAGCAAAATGTTTAGATAGATCAAAAACCCTGTTGTATTCTGCCATTGAGATATTGCAAAAGTTTTTAGGTAGCGAATCGTTCAAAACTTCTTCAAAAAAAAGGGTACTTTCGCCTGGATAGATTGCTTTCCCCTTTCTAATGCCTGTTTCCTTACATTTCCAATTCGAATCTTTTCCTTTCAAACCACCTTAAATGCATTTTACGTCATTGGAGGTATGTCTCTGTTCATCAGGAGGCATCAACTTAGGCCAACTTAGGCCAGTCTCTCCCCTAAGAATTCAACAATGGATGCTCCTTCAAAGCATTTTGCACGGCTTCATTTACTATAAATTGAAACTGTTCCTTTATTTAGCTGGAAGGAGGACACAAGTTGATGCTCCACCCCTTCTATAACGATTTATCTATTTTCTTCGCCTTCCGTCTTAGTTTCCCTCCATACATGACCTTTTTTTTTTTAATATTCACTGTGGTGAGTTCCCATAAGCAGCGCCACAGTGATACAGCTCAAGTGCAAGAAGATGGGAAATTCTTATGTTTGAGACACACACAAACAGGGCGTGAATGTAGACAACATAATTTACGTGGTTTGGCTAAAGAGTCCCACATCCATGATAGAAATTTTGTATGTTGATTATGTAAAGCCGATCTTTTCCAACTCTTTCCTTCTCCTTTTATATTACTATACACAAGCTATTCATCTTCCCTTTTAGTACACAACTAGCATGTTGTTGGCACATTATTTCCTACAATTAATTTGATTGTTTTTTGTTTCTATCATGGGTTGTCAATAGCCTTCGAAGGACTAACTTGAGTCTCCTTCTTCCAAAAGACCGACTTGAGTCATTTTCCTTTAAACTCTCTCCATTCCCCTTGGGTCGGCTAAGATAATTTTTCATAATGGTCAAAAAACCCAGGCCACCCGCTCTATCAAACGACCCAAGCCATCTACTTTATCCCTTGCTACTTAAACCATGCTGAGCTACATTGACTCGTCAAGCTCCCTTTGTTTGGTTTACCCTTCCAAGAGTGGCTGAACACATGCCATACCAAGAACAGTAAAAGATATAAATTTGTAAAAAGTATAGTTTTGATATATTTATTAATTCAACGTTTATACTTTCTACTCATACAAATAGATAAATTTCCAAAATGTTCATTTGTATAATATAATTTGAAATTAGATAGTCTTTTTCGAACATTCAAAATAATGTATTTTGTAAGCTAAAGGTATAGTATATGAGTTGCATATATGCATATTTTCAATGTAAATATTTTGTGGGACATCAATAATATTAAAATTATTCTCTTTCAATATAATTTTTAAAAATTATTACATTGAAAATTAATTTTATATTATATATACGAACACAAGTCATTTCATATCCAATTTAATACACACACACACACATACACACACACACATATATTTTTTTTAAGAGACACCAACATTGCATATATGAATAACAACCATGTCAAATTTTGACTTTGAGATATTAATTTTATATGTAATTTATGAATGTCCACTTGTTATATATATACACTTTTTTAATTTAAAATCTATTACTTTTTTTAATATTGTAAAAACAAAAAGCATGCCAAAATCTTATTCAATCTCTTCTATAAAATATAAAAATTATATCTTTCCATAATTTAAAAGTTTAAAATTAAAATCAAATGCAGTTCTCTTAACAAATTCCTTCACTATTATATATATGTGAAAATAATAGATAAAAAGTACTAACTTTTTCAAAAAAATCAAATAGCTTAATTGATGAATGAATATTATGAATTGACAGTTGTTCAAAAGCACTAAAAATTTGTCGTGTATGTGCGCGCGCACACACATATGCTTGCAGATAAGTATGTAGGTTTATTGTGTAAGCATGCTTAATGTAATAAGTATGATCTATATCACCTAAAGAATTAAAGTATTAAAAAAATTAATTAAATACTTTAAACGTATATCAAATAAAAAAAATCAATTTGTTCACTTTAAATTTCTAAGAAAACGAACGATACTTTTTATTATTTTTCTAAATCCAATTTCTACCTAGATAAGTTTTTTTTTTTTTTTCCTTTTACCATATTAGAAAATTCGTGGTAGTCATTCGTTAAGTGATGAATTTAAATTCGGTATCATAAGATTAAATTAATTTTGAACAAAACTCCTAACATTTATATGAATTATTAAAAATATAATTAATAAAATTAACGTGTGTTATATACAAGACATACTACCAATCAAAGTATGATCTATGTATATAAGAATGAAAAATATTATAAAATAATAAAAGATGAATCTAGAAAACTATTAATCATAATTATTCTACATTTCAAAATATTTGTTATAAATGGAAATTAAAATTAATAAATAAAAAAGATGAATAAAATTTAAAACAATAAAGTATGCTTATTGAACATTGACTTGTTTTGCAAAAATATGTTTTAGTTGTTATACAATTTTTAAGAATATGAGTGAGTAGCATAAGCTTACTAATTTGCCTTTTGTGTTTTCCATTTTTACTACGTGATAAAGTTCTAAAGTGTTCATTTTTAATAATTATTATTGTAAGTATTTTCCTTTGATATAATTTCTAAAATTGAATAAGTTCTAAGGATGGTTTTTAACAATTTTCTTGGCCAAAAATAATCCTAATTAAATTCTAAAATGATAAAAAAAAAAGGTTATTATTGGAATTTAATTATATATAATATTATATGCTAAAAAGATAACAATGACATTTTTATTCAAAATTTTTCTTTTTAACCCTTTTTATGATAACTTTTTCAATATATTGAATTTTTAAGTGAATTTAATCTTATATAAAAGTGCACTTTGATATCTTTCTAACCGTATACAGGAGAATTTTATTATCAATTACTATAAAAATTATATTGCTGAATCAAGGAATATAAATTAATGGAGATGCAGACATGATAAAAATTATAAGTAAATTGTGTGAGTTTAGATGCTTAAACTTATATTTGTGATTAATCAAAATTTAGATAAAAGTTGCTAACATGAGGCTAATTTCTTAAAAATCAAAACTAGGATAAAATTGTATTACATCTCAAAGTTAGCAAATTAATTCAAAATAATGCATCCTTTATTTGTTTAAAAATGATCATATAATGAATCTCAATTGATAATACAAATTATAAAATTTTCAATTTTACATCCAAAAAGAATAAATAATCATGATACGATACCACCACAAAATATTCTATATGTCCTCATATATTTTATTCTCGGAGCCGCACTAAGCCCATTCCAATGTATGGTTTCAATCAAGAGAACAGTGGGACTTACAGGGCCACGTCACCAGTGAATGAATAGGCAGGCCTCGTTCAGCCCAATTTAAAAATCTTTTCCTTCTCGTCTCTTGCATAAAATTCAACAGAGAAAGGGAAAATGAAAAAAAAAAAAAAAAAACAAGTGATGTTATCTAGTCCAATGTAATAGAAAATCAACGAATTCTCGAAATCCAAATTAGACCCGTCTGCAACATTGTTAGTCCTCCAAATGGCAACAAGATTTCTCATTGTCTACTTTCCTTCTTTTCCCACTTATCAACCAACCAAACATCAATAACCAAGAACATCAATCATCTTTTAACAACAAATCAACAAAAAGAAATCGTCGAAGTAAAGAAACTCCAACATTCAAGCTCAAAAACTCATAGCACAACAACATTAAATTTGGGCTTTGGGTGATTACTTTGCGGTCCCGTGAATCTAGGCAGATATTTCCGGGAAACTTCGGACAAACCCCTCAAATGTCAGGCCAAGTCAAAAAGTATTAAGTCCACGGAGACAATTCTAATGGTCTTTGTACGATCCAATCCACCCCTTGTCTCAGTCCTTCCTCTGATCAAGTCCTCAGCCTACCTTAACAAAAAAAGTAAACAACCCACTCTAGTTGTCTCTGACTGTTCCGATTATCAAATTAATACTTACGCACCTAAGTCCACTACAGAGTATCAAGTATTTCCATAATCCCACCCGCTTTGAACGCCAAAGATCAAGTACCCTCCTGCATTTCTCGCCCCAAACAAGAGAGAGAGAGAGAGAAAAAATGGCTGTGGCTGCTTCGGAATCCAGCTTACCCGCTTTCAAGACCGTCGTCTCCGCCGTCGGCTCCATCGCAGCCACCGCCGTGTTGGTCCGCGGCTTCGCTCAAGAATTCCTCCCTCCGGAATTCCAGGACTTCCTTTTCTCCGGCATCAGGAACTTCCTCAGCAGATTCTCCAACCAGTTGACCCTAGTGATCGACGAGTTCGACGGCTTGGACAGCAACGAAATCTATGAGGCCGCCGAAGTGTATCTGGGCACGAAATTCGGCCCCAACACCCGCCGTCTCAAAATCAGCAAGCCCGAGAAAGAGAAGCACTTCAACATCACCATGGAACGTGACGAGGAAGTCGTGGACGTGTACAAAGGGGCCAAACTCAAGTGGGTTTGGATCTGCAGACATACCGAGTCCAGACACTTCTACAACCCCAGGGATATGAACGCCACCCTGAGATCCGAAACCAGGTCCTTCGAGCTCTCGTTCCATTACAAAAACAAAGACTTGGTGGTCAACTCTTACCTACCTTGCATCACCAGAGAGGCCAAAAACACGAAGCAGGAGAAGAAAACGATCAAGATCTTCACCGTGGATTACGAAAACATGTACAACATAAACGAGATGTGGAAACCCGTGACCCTCGATCACCCTGCCACATTCGAGACTCTGGCGATGGACACTGATCAAAAGGAGATGATTTTGAAGGATCTGGAAAGGTTTGTGAAGAGGAGAGAGTATTATAGGAAAGTGGGTAAGGCCTGGAAGAGAGGGTACTTGCTGTATGGCCCTCCAGGGACTGGGAAATCCAGCCTGATTGCGGCCATGGCTAATTACTTGAATTTTGATGTGTATGATTTGGAGCTGACTGAGCTGAGGAGGAATTCTGAGTTGAGGAAACTGCTGGTGGCCACAGCTAACAAGTCCATATTGGTGGTGGAGGATATTGATTGCTCCATTGATTTGCAGGATAATCTTGCCAGCAGGGCTACTTCTTCTGCCCCCGAATTCCATCACCAGGATGAAAGCAAGGTTAGACAGTTGCCTTCCTTTCATTTGTCTCTGACGATTTTACTGTGCTTGGAATTGCGTCACTTCATGGTACTTTAAAAGAAATTAAAAGGGGGCAAAGGGTGTTAACAGCAGATCCCATATTAAGTGAATACCTGTTTTGCATATAATTGAGATATTGTGTGAATGAGACCCGTCTTGTGGGATGAAATGGGAGGTGGGGGTTAAATTTTCTCCCCCACTTTAAATGGGGATCGGGCGAGGGTGGGAGAGCCTCCTGCTCCAACCCCAGCAGCATATTAATTAAATTGATATGTACATACATACATACATACATATATATATACATATACGTACACACGCACACGCACACAAACACAAACACAATTATGCTATTCTAATTTATACTATATTTTTAAGAAAATAAGTTATATAATATAAAATTATATAATTATTCTTATTTTACATTCTTTTATTTTTACTTTGTTCTAATTTACTGTTATTTGTATTTTTTCTTAAATTTTCTCTTTAAATTTTTTAATATTTTTCATTTTTAAACTTTAAATATTTCTATAGTTTAATATTTAGTAAATTTATTTATTTTATTTAAAATATAATAAATTAATAATTTGTAAATATCTTTACACATACAAAGAGTCCCCCACATTTTTTAGTTTGGATAAATTGCGAACCAACATTTAATTATATTTAATGTTAAATGATTTGATTAATTTGAAAATTAATTAATTTAAACTATAATTATTTACTCTTACATTTTAAAGGTTTTATAATTTAAAAAATAAATACTTGCAGTGGACACTGTGGGGGATAGGGTAGGGGCGTGGGGATGGAGCAATCCCCCCCCCCCCCCCCCGCCCCCCCACATTGCCATCTCTACGCCCGCCCCACACCAACCGTTAGATCATACATTTCAATAAGAGGATCACAATGCGGATGGATTAAAGAGCTATTCTTTATCCCTTCTTATGTTATTGTTCTTTTCATTTTCTGTACCAAAAGAAGTGTGATGATGGATAAAAGATGATGAGGTTTCATTCTCTGACATTAACAGATGCTACATTGCAACAGGTCACACTCTCTGGTCTGCTAAACTTTGTGGATGGCTTATGGTCGAGCTGTGGTGATGAGAGGATCATAATTTTCACAACGAATCACATAGAAAAGCTCGACCCAGCGCTGCTGCGCCCGGGTCGCATGGACGTGCACATAGAAATGTCGTATTGCACTCCTTGTGGCTTCAAACTCCTGGCTTTTAACTATCTTGGAATCGAGGAGCATTCCCTGTTCGAAGAAATTGGGGATCTGATTGTGAATGCCAAGGCAACCCCAGCTGAGGTGGCAGAGCAGCTGCTCAAGAATGAGGAGCCTGATGATTCCCTTCAAGGGTTGATTGATTTCTTACATAAGAAGATCAAAGAAAACGAGGCAGCAGAGGCTGAAAGGGCAACAGCAGAAGCAGCTGGGAAGGTGGACGCTGTGGAGAAAGAGGAGAGCAAGGAAAATGTGGAAGTAAATTAGAAGATTCTACGAGCTCCTGATCAAGAACATGAACAATAACACTTCTGCTTAGAAAATAACACTTGAGGGTTGTTGGTTTCTTAATAACACTGATCTTTGATTTTAGCACCACAATTTTGGATTAAGTGTTGAATTTAGGGACTTTTGATGAAGAACGTCTTGAATTTTGGTAACGAACTCTTTAAATTTGGTGAAGAACATGATGGACTTATTAGATTTTGAAAAAAAACATAACGAACTTTTTAAATTGGAGGAAGAACACGACAAACTTCTTGAAATTGGAAAAAAACACAACGAACTTTTTTGAATTTGACGAAAAACACATTGAATGTTCTTGAAAATTTTAGAGAGAATTTGGGGAATTCTTCTGCTGCTTCACTTTCTTCTTTTTTTTTTTCCTGGGTTTTGACCCCTACTTGTAATTGTAAGAGAAATAGAGTGACTACATCAGACTACTGACGTGGTGAGATTTTATTGGCCGTCAAAGTTTGTACTCTACCCAATAACTTAATAGAGTCTTCATTGCTTGGACTTCCAACAGGATTTTGTCACTTTAGAGTCTTTACCTTTTAGACTTGTAGTAGGATTCTGCCATTTGTTACTATTTGATTGGCTGATAAAAATATTAATTATTTATTTATTTGTTTTAGAAATTATATTTATTTAAATTCCTAAATAAATAATTAATTAATTTAATTAACATTTTTAATGTCATATTTTCCATGCAGCATTATTTGATTAGTAGACAAGAATTGTGTGTCTACAAATGCTCTCTTGAAACTTGTTTCGAATTAGCACATTTACCTGAAACATTTAGGCAGTGCGTGGGCTCGTTAGGTTTGTCCCCTTGCACTTCTTTACGCCTTTCTTTCCCTTTATCATTGTTGAGCCATTGGAATAATTCCTGAATTTGCCCTTTAGTGAAAGGGCATTTGTCTTCCCAGTTGTCTTTGGGGACCTGCGTTGAAACATTAAAAGCCACAAGGTCATCAGTAAAATTTTTATGATAAAGTTTATGACCTGGAGAAAATCCCTTAAGCTTGTAGCATTTATCCACAGTGTGTCCGTTCATGTGGCAGTGACTGCACTTTAGGGGTTGCGCGTTTCCAGCCTTAAAGCACTTGTTGAACGAGTGTCCCGAGACCTTACAATGAGTGCAGAAGGGTTTATCCTTCCTTCCTCCCTGTTTTAGTTAATGTTGGTCTTGTGAAACGCCATGGCCATCACATTACCTTCAACATTCCCATCCGTAACCAAGTGTTGCTTTTTTTGCTGTTGAATCATCCCAAAAACTCTATTGACTGAGGGAATCAGATCCATCATCAGAATTTGATCCCTAGCAGGTGAATAGATATCACTCGACCCCATGAGGAATTGCATGATGCAGTCCTTTTGATACCTTTCTCCCAAGATACGCAATTGACCACAGGTACAATTTGGCTGTTCATCATAGATTAACAGCTCATCCCAGATACTTTTTAGTTTGCCATAATAAACCATAACAGTGTATGCTCCCTGTCTCAGACCAGCAAATTCTTTTCTTAATTGAAAAATGCGAGTAGCATTGTGCTGCGGTAGTCTACTGTGCAATTCTTCCCACAATTCCTTCGCATTATCAACAAAAATAAGACTGGACTTAATGGATGACGATATAGAGTTTAGCAACCAGGATGTAACCATGTCATTGCATCTTTCCCACAAATCATATGCAGGATCAGCAATGGATTCAGGCTTTGGAATTTGACCTGTAATAAATCCCAACTTGTTCTTGGCACAGAGAGCTCGCTTAATATTCCTGGACCAACCAACATAATTTTCAGTAGTCAATAGATCAGTGACTAGTGCCACCATGGGGCTGTCTCCACTTTCGATTCTATAAGGACTCAAAGGGTCCATAGGGTTGAAACGAGCCTCAATTCTAGGACCAGACACAGATGTGTCCAATCCCGATATAGATGAAATGCCCTGCATTATAGTCAGAGAGACAATATACAGATATTTGCAATAAACAGCAACAACTATCCACTAACAACCCGGACAATGTATCCAAAATAAGCAAATAAGGTTGCAGTAGTGGTAGCTCAACAATTCACAGTAATGGCAGATTACACGAAACAACAGTGATATCAACCAAATGCAATATATATTCAGCAACAAATTGCAGCAAACTAGAGACACAATAGGTTATCAGTAATCCCTACTTCCTGTACGACGAGAACAACAATATATATATGCAAAATTGATATCTGAACGGAAACGAAGCCAAAGGAACCAAATATTGCTAAATACAGTAAACCCGACGGATTCACCGCTAAACAAAAGAAGGCCAATTACACAACCAGTAAGAGAACTGAACCCCGACAACAAAGCCGAGCAAACAACTCAGTGAGATCGACCCTCAGAAAACACAAAAATTTTCAGAAGACCAATCAGAAACAATACACCGACGATAGCTCTGATACCATGTAACAAATCATAAGAAAATGGTCGGTGTCGTATATACAACAAACGGTAATCGAATGTTACAAACACGGCGCACGGTGTGCCCGGTAAATGGTGGACGCGGCTAGGGTTTACACGGCCGACAAAGTTTTCTCCCCTTTCTTCCTTTTTATTTTTATTTTTTTAATATTGCTACAGTGGCTGAGACCCCTATTTATATACACACTACAAAACACGACTTAATAAATGAAAAACGCGACTTTTGCTCAAACGTCCGACAACTCTTTCTTCAATAGCACTGCTAGTATGGACGGCGGGAGGGCCCAGTGGTGCCGAACTGTGGACCAGCGGTAGCGGCACCAAACGTCGCGGCAACTTTCAATGGCTAGCAGTGGTGTGACGGCCAACGTCGAGCGCGAACGAGACATCGTTGTGGCGCTCTCTGATGGCAGCAGCGATTTTTGTCGTGGTGGCGATGACTTCGGTAGTGGCGAGGGACACCGTCGAAACTGACACTGAGCTGGGTGGTGCCTCCCGCAACAAGACAGCAATGGGTTTTTCAGCTATTAGTTTAGGGGTCCAATTTGGGAAGAAGGTTGGTGAAGGCAGAGCTATGTTTGGCGCAGACTTTCTCTACAAAGGAAATATTATTTGTGATAGATAAGGCTGTGTTTGGAGCAAATTTTGGGCTGGGAACAAGCTGTGTTTGGGCGCAGATTTGGGCTGGGAACAAGGCTGTGTTTGGATGCAAATTTTTGGTTTTGGGTATAAGGCCGTGTTTGGCTGCAGATTTTTGGTTTTAGGTATAAGGCCACGTTTGGATGCAAATTTTTTAGTTTTGAGACAGGACAGTGTTTGGACACCGATCTTCAAAGTCCTAAGGCTGTATTTGGCAATAAATTTCTGGATTTCTAAAGCTTTGTTTGGCAGCAGATTTTTCTAGAATTTTTTAAGGATAAGGCTATGTTTGGGCCTTCAAGTACTAGGCCTAACTTAGTCCACGAGTACTATTTAGGCTTGAATTTTTTAGCCTTTGAGTACTAGGCTTGACTTGGTCTACAAGTATCATCAATGCTTAAATTTTTGAGCCTTTGAGTACTAAGCTTGACTTAGCCCACGAGTGCCATTTAAGCTTGAATTTTTAAGCCTTTAAGTACCAAGCTTGACTTGGCCCACGAGTACCATTTAGGCTTAAATTTTTGAGCCTTTGAGTACGGCCTTAACTTGGCCCACGATCCATTAACTTGAACCTTTTTGAACTAATTTTGGCTTGGCCCACGTACATTTAGGCTTGAATTTTTGAACCTTTGAGTACTAAGCTTAACTTAATCCACAAGTACCATCTAGGCTTAGATTTTTGAGTCTTTGAGTACTAGCTTTGGCTTAGCCCACGCGTACCATTTAGGCTTTGAATTTTTTGAACCTTTGAGTACCAGGCTTAACTTAGTCCACGAATACCATTTAAGTTTACATTTTTGAGTCTTTGAGTACCAGGCTTGGCTGGCCCACACGTACCATTTAGACTTGATTTTTTTGAACCTTTGAGTATGAGGTTTAACTTGGCCCACGAGTACTATAGATTTTTTAGCCTTTGCCTGGATTGAGCTCTGAAGTTTTGGCTTTGTTGGCACCTTTAATTCTTTTTTTAAAATTTGTTGATTTACTTAGCTCCTTTAAAGACCATTTATTTTTGTGCTTTCATAGAGTTTTCATTTTTTTAAAATTGATTTCTAACGTGCCTTGCCCCATTTTGCAGTTGATCATCATAGTGCATTTTAAGAGCAACATGTGTTCTTCTGGTGAGGAATACTTGGTTATTTTTTCTGAAGGACATTCTATAGAGAAAGTCATGATCTTAGCCGTTTATACTTCTCTTAACAGTCATCATTGGCCTAAGTTGTCAATCACTAGGTAAATGGATAACTGGACTCAGGAAATTTCATTTAGCAAGACTTCAAAGGCTTGGACTTTACAGTCATCTCACCATCATCATGCCGTTAGGTCGGTTTTGCTATCGACTTTAGGTGGACTAAATATGTGCTTGGCTGGTGTGGACGCAAGCTAAAGGCAGCTCAAATTTTTGACACAGTTTATGCCTCACTTTTCACCTATGATCATACTCGAATGTCTTGCAAGCAATTTATGAGGCATGGTGTCTCTACCAACATGCTCTCTACTTCTTACGGTGAGGTATAAATGTCCACTTACGACTTACAGAACCTAACGGGTCTTCCGATTTATGGGAGGGTTTATGATAAGGTTGTTCCGAGTGCAAAGCAACTTACGGGTGCTAACGAGCAAAGGAAGAGATATGTTTCTCGATCTTACTAGTATTTGTTCCATGCTTATCACTTGATTCAGGGGGAGCTAAATGAAGCTCGAGCTCCTTTGATTTCTGTTGAAGATTGGATTAGCTTCTGGTGAAAAAGAGAGGTAAAATACTCAACACCCCTTGCCCGAAAAGAGAAAAAGACAGTGCGTCCTAAGTCCACATGCAATCCCTCTGGCAAGATTGGCACTTGTAGGCCTTGGTCATCTACCGATATAGAGTCTTTTTCTTGTCTTAATGTTTTTGAAAATTTCAGAACGTAGACTTATTTGGCGGCATTCCTTGCCTGCTGGATTTGCATTTTTGCTCTTCCTATTGAAGATGCTAGCTTAGTTCGTCTGAGTACTTTCAAGATGGCAAGTATTATGGCGATTGGGAGGGTAGTAAGCTTGGCTGTTCCCATTCTTGCTAGCATTTATCGGGGTTTGGATAGGATTACACATTCTTGACGACCTTCGCGAATGTATTCCCCTTTCCCGCTTCATTACGTCTATATGTGGTCTGCTTGTTATTTCAAGACCCATTATGTGGTTCACAAAGCGATTGACAACCCAAAGATGATCACATATTCTAGTGAAGGTGGAACCAAATATTACGACCCACGTGAGGTGCGTCGAAGGATTCATAGGGGTGAACTTTTTGGTTAAACTGAAGCAATGATTACCAAGCAGAGGGATATCTTCTACGTAGACAACAGTAGCCGCAACCGGTTTGAATATGATTATTTTGCTACCATCCATTCGGGTAATCTTTCTTTAAGGCGGGATAATCAACTTGTTGTTGAGCCTTATAGTCCGTATCATTTTAGCCACCAGTTCGGGTTCTATTAAGAAATTCTTGGCATTCTTATCCGTAATATCCAGGAGATTTCTTAGAGGAAGGCTTGGACTTTTTGAGGGTGTCTACCTTGTCCAATTCACGGGCTAAGGCATGCTTTCCCCATGTTCCTGCAGTTGTGAGGAGGTTTCATTCCAAGGCTTATAAGGAGTGGTGGGCTAAAGTTCATGGGAACTACTTTGAAGAACATTCCACGATGTTTTGCATTGCTCCATCCCAATGTGGGAAGTTCATCTCCTGATATCGGAGATCCATCTCATAAACCTGCAGTTCCAACTATTTTTACGGAGAAGAGACTGTGTTTAAAGATGCTAAATGATAGTACTAGCAGTAATGGAGATCGTTACTGGAAAAGGGTCAGGAGGCCTCCATCTCCTTTAAACCAAAAAGAAGACAAACCTTCAAGCTACCCACAGTCGGTTAGAGATCAAGCTTTTAGAAGTGATGGCGGGGGTTCTAGTAGTAGTCATAGGCTTATTGCAAAGCCGACTCCACTTGGACCTGTAGTGCCTGAGGAGGTTTGTATTTTGAAGGAGGGTAAGAAAGCATGTTCTCTTACGGCAGCTTTCGCGTTTAAAGCAAAGAAGTTTCTCCGAAGCCACGAAGAGGAATTCCTTTGCCGATTGTGTGTGAGTCTTTGCGAGAGGTTAGCTAATACCTCGTCTAATCTTATTTCTTCCCTCAAAGATGGAGTTATGCTTGTTTTTGAGTCTATGAAACATTTTGAGCATGCCAATGTGTTTCTCATAGAAGAGTTTTTAAAGGCACTTTTTATTAAGACCGTAGCATATGATGAAGCGAGATCCATGACAACTGATGATGATAGGCCTTCTTACTGCAAGCACCAACTCCCCGACTTGAAAAGATCGAGCATGCACTCGTTTATTGAATGCCTTGGATAAGCGGGCTTGATCTTCAAGCCTCTTTTTGTCAAGTGCTTCTAGTTCTTCAAGGTGCAGACGAGCGTTGTCTTCCTCAGTCAACCCTTCTTGTACGACAATTCATAAAGACAGATTTGCCATTCAAGCAAGGTGACGGCCTCGGCACCATACACCAATGCATAATGAGTCACCTATGTAGGAGTCCTGTGAGTGGTTCGATATGCTTATAAAGCTTCACCAATTCTTTCGTGCCAATCTCTTTTTGATTTTGACACCACTTTCTTCAACAAGTTGCACAAAGTTTTGTTGAAAGCTTCTGAAGATCGTTTGTTGGGATATTGTACATTGAGGACTTTCTTTGCTTAAAGCCAAATTTCTAACATAGTTTGTCAATTATGCTGTTGACAAACGGTTTTCTATTATCAGTAATGATATATTGAGGGACTTCGTATCTATAAATAATGTTGATACAGATGAAGTCGGCAACATTTTCCTTCTTTACTTCTTTGAGCGGAATTGCCTCTACCCATTTTGAGAAGTAGTCGGTTGTAACAAGAATGTAGAAATGACCTGCAGATGATTTTATTATAGGTCTAACAACATCCAATCCCCAAGCATCAAAGGGCCATGAGGCAACTGTAGGGTGTAAGGGCTCAGGCGGTTGGTGAATGAAGCTGGCATGGTACTGGCATGGTTGACATTTTTGAGCGTATTCTATGCAGTCTTTTACCTTTGTCGACCAGTAATACCCCATCCTTTTGATGCGAAAGTGAAGTTTTGATCTTAATTGGTGGGCACCACAAATACCAAAATGTGTTTCTTCCATAGCTTGTATAGATTCATCATTGCCCAGACAATGTAGGAATATCCCATCAAAGGAGTATCTATATAATGTGCCATTGAAGTATATGAATCAAGTTGCTCGTCGTCGAATGTCTATCTTTTGGCGTAGATCTTTCGGCAATTTGTCATATTTTAGGTAGTCAACAAAGGCTTGGTGCCAATCCTCCTTTTCGACTTCGAAGACCTCTAAAATATAATTTTCTTCTTTACCTTATTCATCCTCGAGTATTGGTGGCACCACCCATTTTTGGCATATAAGCACGTGGTATTCTGCGTCGGGCAGGATTAAGGAAAAGGTGAGTTTAACCAATACGTTGGCTTGCTTGTTTTCTCTTCTTAGCACATGCTTTATAGTGACATCTCCAAGCCATCTCATGAGCATATTGGCGTAGTTGTAGTATAGGAGCAGTTCAGGCTTTTTGACTTCATACTCCTCTAGTAGCTGGTTGACCGCCAACCTAGAATCCCCGTAAACTTCAAGGTACAGTTATTTAATCTCTATAGCAATTTTGCACCCGAGGATCAAGGCTTGATATTCAGCTATGTTATTGAAGCATTTTTCCATAAAAGGTGAATGAGTAGGGTAGAACTTATCCTTCAATTGTTACAAACACCACTCCAGCACCGGCTCCTTTTTTATGGGAAGCTTCGTCAAAATACAGTTTCCATGAAGGAGTGATTTCAACCATCAAGACATCCTCATTAGGCAGGTTATCGGGAAGATCCCACTCAACTGGAATAGGATGATCTACTAAGAAGTTGACTAATGCTTGTCTTTTTCTGACTCTTTGGGGTACATATATGATTTCAAATTGTTGAAATTAAAAGTACCACCTGACAAGTCTGTCGGAAAGAACGGACTTTGTCATGATGTACTTCAGTGGGTTTACCTTGAACACTAAATGGACTGTATGATTCTAGAAATAATGTCTTAACTTTTGGATGGCGAAGACAAGTGCCAAGCAAATCTTCTCAATTGGTGAGTATTTTAGCTCATTTAGCATCATCATCTTACTCAGGTAGTAGAAAGCATTCTTTTTCTTTTCGTCATTTTCTTATGCTAGTAGAGCTCATACTGAGCATTCTTGTGCAGAAATGTATAAGATCAACGGACGACCGTGTATTGGGGCAACCAGCACTTGAGAATTTGTTAAGTAGGACTTGATGCTTTCGAAAGCCATTTTGCAAGACTCATTCCATTCAAATGGAATACCCTTCTTCATAAGGTGGTTGAATGGTTGACAACGCCCTGCTAAGTTGGAGATGAATCTTCTAATATTTACCAATTTTCTTTGTAGGCTCTTGAGTTCGTAAATGTTTCGAGGTTCTGGCATTTTCAAGACAGCATCAATTTTTGCTTGTTCAATTTTGATGCGTTGGTAGTGGACAATGAATCCCAAAAATTTTCCAGAGGCGACTCCATGTACATTTCAATGGGTTCATCCTTAGTTAGTACCTCCTTAAGCGCTCGAAGACCTTCTTTAAGTCATGCAAATGATTTTTTCTTTCTCTTGACTTTACCACCAGGTCATTAATGTAGCATTCGACATTTTTGTGGAGCATGTCGTCAAAGATTTTCTACATGGCTCTTTGATACGTGGCCCTAGCATTTTTTAGGCCAAATGGCATCACCTTGTAGTAGTATATACCTTTGGGTGTGCGGAAGGCCATTAGTTCTTCATCTTCAAGCGCCATGCGTATTTGATTATTTCCAGAAGATCCATCCATGAAGGAGTGCTTCATGTCCTGTTGTGGTATCAATCATGAGTTCCGTGATAGATAAAGGGAAATCATCTTTGGGACATGCTTTTTTGAGGTCCCTAAAGTCAATACAGACCCGAATTTACCAGTTCTTTTTTACCGGGACAATGCTAGAGATCCATGTGGATACTTAACTTCTCAGATAAATCCAGTTTCAATTAGTTTGTTGACTTCTACTTCAATTTGGGGGAGAAGCTCTGGTCGAAATCGACGTTGTGCTTGTTTAACGGGGTGAGCTGCTTTTTTCACAGCTAGGTGGTGCACAGCCACCTTTGGGTCTAAGCCAGGTATTTCTTTGTATGGCCAGGCGAAGACGTCTTTGAACTGCTTTAATAATTCCATATATTCATCAGCCTCTTCTTTTGTAAGTAGGGTACTAATGTAAATGGGACGAGGGTTGTCATTATCCCTCAAATTTATTTCTCTGAGTTCATCTACTGTGGACTTGGAACCTGCTTCCATTTGAGGTGGTACGATTTTAGCATCCTCTTCGGCGGGTTCCCCTTCTTCTTACGAGGTTATGTGGTTGGACGAGCCCACACTTTCTCTATCATCGTCTTCCTTGACTTGAGGTTCGGTGAAAATGATAGTTTGAAATCTGACCTTAAGGACTCTGTCACATGACATGATCAAGTTTGTTTGCCGCTGCATACGGGAAGGGATTAGGCTTCTGAGGTTCCTCTTTTGTTTTCGTGCTTCAGTGATACCCTCTTTTGGCTTCTAGCATTTCTGTTTTTTGAGTGGGCCAAGTCTTTCAAAAACTGATACTCGTGTTGGCCCTTTCTCAACCCTTGAAGAGAAGTATTCCTCCATAATGGCGTTAGTGGAAGCTTTTCTTATAGCAATGCGGATAGGACATTTTGGCTGCTCATACCCAAGTCTTGCTCGTGGGTTTTGATTTGATGATTTCTGCAAAAGTTTTCCCAATGGCGATTGCTCTTACGGGTTGTATCCAGCCTTAATGGAGAGTTTATATACCTTGGGGCCAAAGCATTTCACAATCTTTAGCTCTTGAGCCTCCTTGTGTTCTTTTAGAGCTTCTTTAGGTGACTAGGCGGGTGCTCTACTGTCAATTTGAGTCAAAGGTAGTGTAAAGCCTTCAAGGGCATCATCAATCGCTGGCTCTTTACCCATGCGTCTTTTGGCGTATGCCATGTTAGTTGAGGCATCTTTTCTTACCAAGTCGTCTTGTTTCTTGTTTTCTTGAGAGCTAGGGGCTTCAAAAGTCCTAACTTTGCTTAGATAGTATTTTGCATCGGTGAAATGGGACTTAGCCTCAGTAAATGGCTTGCAGTAGCCGAGGACTTTCTTTATGACACCATCTTGACAGTATTTGAAACATTGGTACCAAGTTGAAGGGACTACTCTATTTTCGTGGAGCCATGGTAGGCCGATGAGTAGGTTGTACGATGTTTTAGCATCGATGACATAGAACAAGGCTATTGATTCCATGTTGTCTATGAGTAGCTTCATTCTTATGATGCCTAAAGCCCTTTGCCCCCTTTGGTTGAATCTTTGAATCACCAAACGGCTATTTGAAAGCTCGTTAGTAGGAATCCCCAACTCTCTAATAATGCGTAGGGGCAAAATATTGACGTCTAAGCCACCGTCGACCAGCATTCGATTGATCTTCTGTTTGTAAACATAGTCAGTAACAAACAATAGCCTGTTGTGGGGTTAGGACCCCAGCATCAAATCTTTGTCCGTGAAGACTATAGTAGCCAGGCAGTCTTCGACGGGGAATGGCTTTTCTTGTGGAAGTAGCTAGCTTCGTTGGGAGAGTTTTGCATTTAGTGACTTTTCTTTATTTGGTTGCTAAGGGTGATAGTGTTGGCATTCACGCTATCATCCTCCAGTGTAATTTTTCCTTGGTGGGCGAGTTCTACGATATTTTCTTTGAATATGAAGCAATCGTGGATAGGGTGCCTGACCAAGCGGTGGTATTTGCAATATTTGGGATCATTAATTTTCCCAACTTCTGCAGGCCACTTCATTTCGGGTAATTCAAAGAAGTTGACCTTTAATAAGTCGTCGAAGATCCCAGAGACGCCGATGTCCAAAAATGGATATGTTTTAGCTTGTAACTCTTTTAGAGTTGGCCTTTTGGGCTCCTGAGCCACTTATTTTTTCTCATTAACCTTTTCCTTCCCTTTGACTAAAATAGGTTTACCACACACCGCCATAGATTCTTTGGTGGCAGTTTTAGTGAGAGTTTTGCCCCCTTTCTTTATTTCTTACTTATCTTTTGACTTGCAAAATTTTGAAATAGGTGGTCCACCGAAACCACTTGTAGCTATACTTAGCTCCATGTTGTGAGCCCGTGTGGCTAGTTCTTCAAAAGTTTTGGGCCGAATTCCTCAAAAGATGTATCGCAGCCCCTAGTACATTCCCTATATGCACATCTCAATGCCTAAAGCTTCGAAGAGTCTATCTTTGCAATTCAAACTTAAGTTCCTCCACCTATTAATGTAGTCAATGACTGGTTCATCTCTCCATTAACGAGTATTTGTGAGCTCTATCATGCTAACAGTTCGCTTTGTACTGTAGAAACGGTTGAGGAACTCATATTCTATTTATTCCCAACTGTCGATGGTTCCGGGCTCGAGGTTAGTGTATCAATCGAATGCATTTCCCTTTAACAAACGGTCAAACTGCTTAACTAGATGGTCCCCATATATCCTAGCATCGTCACATGTCTCTATAAAGTGAGCCACGTACTATTTGGTGTTTTCCTTTCCATCAAGTTGTTGGAACTTAGGGAGTTGAAAGCCCATCGGCATCTTCAAGTTGTCAATTCTTGTCGAATAAGGCTTAGCATATGTCAGAATTAACTTGATGCCTCCATCAAATTTACTTTTGATGGTGCCCTCAATGACGTCTTTGAGTTGATCAATAGGGATGAGGCCGTTAGAGGAAATTTGGAATTCTTTGATCACGGACTTCTTTCGGTAATCGGTCGGCTGTTTGCTAATACTTCAGCCTTATGAGGCACTTCAGGCACCTTTTCAGCCTCTTTGCTGGTTTCAGCATTGTCAATTTTATTTATCAGCCTCGAGATTCAAGAGTCTTGCTCTTCATCGTGTTTGGCAAGGCCCTCAATGACGTTAGTTAACACGGCGATTTAGTCCTGCAGGCTTGAAGTGTTAGTCGTCATAACTGGCGCCATGTTGGAGGCAGACGAAGCATTGGAGCGAGGATTTGAAGGTACAGAGTTGTCCTTGTGGCCCTCATTTGCAAACAGTGGATTATCAACAACCCCAAAGAGAGGAGTTGGTTCGGAGTACGCAAGTCTTCTTGCCACACTTCAGGTCATAGCACTAGCATTTCTTGTGGCAGTTTCAACAGTAGTTGATATAGCAGCCTTTGTGGACTTTCCCTTGTTGCTGGCCATGGTGACTTGTCTGAAGCTTGATGCTAGCTTGAAATTTGATTAAGGAAGAGATGAGAGGTAGAGTCGTCCCACTAGGCGTGCTAGAAATCTGTAGGACAAAATTCTTGAATAACAAGAATATTTGGTATTTGATCAAATAATTTTAATTAACTTGAATTGAATTTTGTGGATTATATTTTCTAACTTTAGTCTTCTGATTCTTCCTTCGAAAATGCTTAGCTTGAAGTTTAAATAATCTTCAAGGAAAAGGCTTGTAATTGATCTTCCTTGAAGGTTCTTGGTTTCTCAACAACATTGATCTTCAAGTTTAGCACCACAATCTTGAATCAAGTACTGAATTTAGGGACTTTTGATGAAAACCGCCTTAAATTTTGGTGATGAACTCCTTGAATTTGGTGAAAAATACGATGAACTTCTTAGATTTTGGTGAAGAACATGATGAACTTATTGGATTTTGGTGAAGAACACAACAAACTTATTAAATTTGGGGAAAAATACGGCAAACCTTTTGAATTTGGGGAAGAACACGGCGAGCATCTTTGAATTTAACAAAGAACATGTTGAATGTTCTTGGGAATTCCAGAGAGAATTTGGAGAGTTCTTCAGCTACTTCACCTTCTTCTCTTTTTTTTCCTAGGTTTTGACTTCTATTTATAGTTGTAGAAGAAATAGAGTAGCTACATCAGCCTACTGACATGGTGCAATTTTATTGGTCGTAAGAGTTTGTACTCTACCCAATAACTTAATAAAGTCTTCATTGCTTGGATTTCTAGCAGGATTTTGTCATTTTATAGTCTTCACCCTTTAGAATTCTAGCAGGATTCTGCCACTTATTATTATTTGATTAACTGACAAAAATATTAATTATTTATTTGTTTGTTTTAGTAATTGTATTTATTTAAATTCTTAAATAAATAAATAAATTAACATTTTTAATGCAATATTTTCCATGCAGCATTATTTGATTAGTAGACAAGAATTGTGTGTCTACAATCATAATTCACAAAAATCAGTAAGTTGCGTGTCAACGTACAAGTGCCGAACATTAAAAATGACGAGTATATTGAAATTGTATTTTATTTTCCTCTGTGTTTTATTTGTGAACAGTTGTGCTTAATTAACATCCACACGTATGAATGTAAGTCAAAACATATAATTTTATTGAATAAATAATTTTAGTACATTAACATTACTATTGAAGTAAAACTTTTAGGATTTTATATGTTAATTTAAACAATACACTTTACTGAAAATAATATACTAATTAAGCAACAACATAATTAAAACTTATTTTAAAATTAAAATAATAGGTAAATTTAGTAAATATATTCATTGAGACAATACATTTTTATGCATGAGAAAAAATTAGTAAACCACCCTAATTAAGCAAAATTAAAATTAGAACTTTTTTTTAAAATTAAAAACTAAGTAAAAAAATAAAAGCATAATTTTAAATTAAAATCTTCCATTAATTATAATTAAAAATTCATTAAAAAATAGAAAAAAAATAAAAAAGCACAACAAATATCACGTGTTGCAGCACCCGTCGAGCGGCCCAAATTGCCCATCTCTATTTGCCTCTACAAGCGCCAAGACCATGACATTTTGATTGGATCTTTTCTCTGTTAGTGTGCTGTCTCTGTCGCATTGCAGGCTTTGGGGATTTGGAGAGAGACGCCTTTACAAGGACACGGGCTTGTAAATGAAACCAAAGTATGTTTTAATTGCCTTGTGGTTGTGTCTATTTTATCTATACTTCAAACGGAATTGGACTGAGCATAATTGATCTTTCAATAAAATTTCTAAATTCATCTAATTATAACTACATCTCTTTAATTTTTGATTTTGCTATTCTCTATTTTAATTGCATAATGTATATTCATGCAGTTATCTTTAATTTATGCTATTTCGTTATATTATCAAGTGAAATAAATTTATCATAATTAACTTTTTATATCAAATGTTAAGTTATTATTTCAAATATAAAATTGTTATGTTTTTTTTCTCTTCTTTTCTCTCGCCTCTAATTTGGGATTCTAAAAAAAATATAACAATTTTATCTATGCCATGACTAATAATTTTTTAATAGATATACCTTCACATAGAGTGCACAATTTTTACTAGTTAATTTAATAAATTACTCTAACTACAAACCGAAATGTGAAATAATTGGGCTTCGTCAGTTTTGAAGCCCAATCTCATTCACACACCCGGCCTACAATATGTATTCTTGAATAGGGAGATAAAATTTATTTGTCAATTGAACTAATTTCTGAGAAACATATACATAAATCTTGGTGCCTGTCAGCACTTTAAATTCAATATACAGCTAATTAGTTTGTAAGAAGAAAGCAAAGGTGCCCCAACGGCTGGCAACAGATGTACGTATCAATTGCTATGCTATATTGGAAACAATCAAGTGAGGCCCCCATTGCAAGTGTTCCATCACATCCATAGATTACCTTCATTGGCAAATCAAACTTTCTGAAGATCTGCATAAATGAGACACTCCTCCTTTCTTCATCTTGGTAAAACCATCATTCCAGAACTAAGCTGCAAAAAGTGCCGTTATCTTTATCGTCCATTTGCACGAGAACGCGCTCGCTAGGGTCACTCTACATTATTCTAGAATCATATCTGTACAAGGTTTTCAGGACACGTGTCGCTCGAAGATTTACAATCCTTCCTTGAGGTCAAATCGGACGGTGCTGCATCGACCAGCAGTCTTTAAAGCTGCTTTCTTCCCCCGAAGCCCTTTTAAATAAAGTTTCTCTCCATAGTTGCTTCCTCACGTCAAAAGCGTAAGCTTTCTTCCCCGGAAGCTCTTTTAAATAAAGTCACTCTCCATAGTTGCTTCCTGACGTCGAAAGCGTAGTGGAAAAAGGACAAGGTCATAATAGATATTGTCTCCCCGAGCTGTTAAAATAATGCGTCCAGGACCAAAACCCGTTTGATTTTCTCTCGGTTCCTAGTCAGCACAGGGGCAAACCACCCACTATAGGCATGCTCCGGGCCAGGGCAAAACTGGTCCCCTCTCAATTTTTACACACATGCAACAAGTATTTAACCTCTCTGTTCTCTACATAACTTCTAGCCGAAGGCAAAATTAATTAAACCATCTTCCTTCTTCCGCATTGTGCAAGAGCCAGAACTGGTGCCAGCCATGGCGGTTTCGGTCTCCGCCATGCCCTCAGCCTCGTCGGTTTTCGCCGCCTACGCTTCCATTTCGGCCTTCATCATGCTGCTCCAGAGCATACTGAACCAACTCGTGCCCCGTCAGGTGCAACACTACTTGCTCAGCGTCATCGAGCGCTACTTCAGGTCAAGACCCAACAACGCCACTATCGTGATCGAAGATTGGGATGGAATGTCCAGCAACGAAGTCTACAGTGCCGCTGAGGTCTATCTCTGGACCCAACTCAAGCCCAACATCGAGCGGCTGAGAATCAGCAAGCGGCGTGAAGACACCGGCGTCAACGTCAGGTTTGCTCAGTGCGAAAAGTTTGCCGACTTCTTCGAAGGGATTGAGCTCGAATGGAGGTTTGTCCAAAAAAAGAAGCAAAAGGCTTCAAAGGTGATCGACGGGGAAACTAACGATGTCTTCCTCGAATCCGACAAGCGATATTTCGAGCTTTGTTTCGACAAGAAGCACAAGGAGAAGATCCTGGATTCTTATGTGCCCTTCGTGCTGGAAAGTGCTAAGCTCGTCAACTCCGAAAAGAAAGTGATAAAGCTGTATACCTTATCCTGCACGTCTTCTTATGGATCTCCAACAGTGTGGGATTCTATCAATCTGGAACATCCTTCGACTTTCGAGACTCTTGCCATGGAGCCAAGGCTGAAGAAGTGCATCATCGAAGATCTGGACAGGTTTGTGAGCAGGAAAGAGTTTTACAGGAAAGTGGGCAGGGCCTGGAAGAGGGGTTACCTGCTGTACGGCCCTCCGGGGACCGGAAAATCCAGCCTGATTGCGGCCATGGCTAATTACCTCAAGTTTGATATTTATGACCTGGAACTTACTAACGTCAGGCGCGATTCCGATTTGAAGAAACTGCTGCTGAGGACTTCGAATAGGTCTATTCTAGTGATTGAAGACATCGATTGTTCGGTGGAGTTGCCCGACAGGGAGAGGCCATCAGCCAGCCCCGACAAGCACGGCCACTGTCTCCGTCCGCGCGAAAGCCAGGTTAGTAACCAGAGCATGCTATTAATTGCAGAACTTAGACTCAATCTTTTTAAGGTTAATGTTTGAGCCCTCTACCCCAAGTATAATAATAACGCATTCGCTTTCAAGAGGTTAAGAATTCCTGCCTAGTCGATTTCAGACCAGAAGTTTGAATTATTAACACTCGGATATTCCCTGTGTACAGTTGTTCTGGGGGATAACCAAGTTGTTGGTCTAAAATTGTATGTGTTGTATATTCAATTCCTTAATTCTAGTGCATTCTTAAGGCACGAACAACTCGGAGACCCGAGAAGTGAGGACCAATATTATTTCATGCTCGAAAGTCAGGGTCATGGCAGTAATAAAAGAATCTTACGATGGGAGTGCAATAATTGTCCTAAATAACCTACGTACCTCACTCTCACTGTCCCACTCCCCACCACCAGCTTGAAATTTCATTGCAACTTTATTAATGGGCCATCTTTGCCTTCATCTTTGACTAATGTTGTCAGCCGCCATAAAAGGCCATCTTGTTCAGCTTTTCCTTGTCAGTTCACACTTTCAGGACTGCTCAACTTCATAGACGGGCTGTGGTCGAGCTGTGGGGACGAGCGAATCATCGTATTCACCACCAACAAGAAAGACAAACTTGATCCTGCGCTGCTCCGCCCTGGCCGCATGGACATGCACGTTCACATGTCCTACCTCACCCCCGACGGGTTCAAGCTCTTGGCCTCCACTTACCTCGGCGTCCACGACCACCACCCGCTCTTCCCGGAAATCCAGGATTTGATCCAGATCATGAAAGTCACCCCCGCAGAGGTTGCGGAAGAGCTAATGAAGGGCGACGACGCCGATGCTTGCCTGGATGGGCTCATCGGTTTCCTCAAGTGCAAGAAGACGGCTGAATCCACCACCACCTCCACCAAAGATGACGGAGTCCAAGACGGCGAACGCGGACGCGAGGACCACAAAGTTCAAGAATTTACGGCTGATGACAGTAACATTCGTGAGGACTTGATGGGGGCTCATGCTTTTGTCGGAAGCTTGACTTTGGATTGATGGCTTGGTGTAAAAATAAGACTGTCTTTTACGTTGCAACTTGCAAGTTTTTTTCATCAAATATTATTCACTGACATGTGAGTCTCCGTCCAGATTCCCGGCTATTAAGCTCCATGTGCAAGTCTCTGTCAAGATGTTCACTAAAGTTTAATTGGTAAATGTTGCACCCAATAATCAAGAGTTGGAAACCTTTTTATCAAAAGTTGAGGGCTTGCCTATTTTTCCATCTTTCATACGCACCGTTTATTTGCTTTTTAATAATTGAAGTTATGTAGGTGTTATCATCATTATTCCTTTGAGTACAATTATATAAATGAAGTAATACTAATTAATTTAATATAAATTTATAACATAGAATGAAAGATACGTAAAGAAAGAAAAAATAAAATAGAGTAACGTAGAAATGGAAGATTAAATTAAAAAAAAAAGAAGAAAATATGCTCAATTAAAATTAAGAAAAAAGAATGAAATAAATAAAAATTATAAAACTAGGGTGAAAAAAAAAAGAATGTTGCGATACAAATGTATTTCCAATATTGGACCTTACTCTAGGTTTTTCCATAAGCACCAAAGTTTCATTGAAACGCCACTAACAAGCACAGAATGTACTTCGTAAATGAAAACACTATCGAAATGTTTGCTTTGAAGGATTGGGGTAGATTGGTAAATTATGTATGTACTAATACTATATTTACTTTAATTTAGAGAATAAAACTCTTGATTAATTAAAAATTCCATGTGATATAACTAAATTACACATAAATAATTTTATCTAATACGTGTCATAAAATTATTCATCAAAATAATTCTTTTAACTTCTTATCTATCCATGAAAGTGAATATGTCCCGTTGGATTAGGAGTGTTTAGTACTGAAGGAGGACAATCGAATGTATCTACATTGCACAAACTACAATCGCAAGTCAAACCTGCAAGGTATTTTATTATTGGGTATAACGTTTAGGTTATGTTTTGTAACCCAACTCTCATCTCTAAAACATCACCTCACACCTTAAATTACCACTGTATTACTCAATAATATTTTTATTTAAATTTAAATTTAAATTTTCACTTTCATATATATATATATATATATAATTAATTATTTTTTAATCATTATTTCTATTTAATATTAAATCAATATTTATATAAATATTATATATATATACTCATATTTATTTTTATTTATATCTTAAATCATTATCTTTAAAAATTATTACATTATTTAATCAATACTACATATTTATATATATACCAATTTAACAATGAGTACGTAGGTTCAAAGAATGTAGCCTACCATCATGACCCAACGCATCAGCGATCGACTAACAACGTGTCATCCACTACGTAAGTTGGATTAAATATAGTTTTAACCACGAATCTCCAGTCTATAAAGGGGCCACGTTGACTCTACATTTGTCTCTGAGTCTTTAATTATTTTTATCTCATCAAAATATATTAAAATTTTCATTCAAATTACTCTCTCTCTCTCTCTCTCTCTCTCTCTCTCTCACACACACACACACGCACGCACGCACATCTATAAATATATATATGTTAAAAATATAATCAATAGTATATAACACATACACTCATATTTATATATATTTAAATATTAAAAAATAATCATTACTTTTATATATTGTTACATTATTTAATAATTATTATATATTTTATTTATACATAACTATATAAATTTAAACAAATCAAAATTTTCAATTTCACCAAATTCTACAACCAAGCATATTTTTCATCTCCTACACAGTTTCCATCATTTTCATTCCAGAGAAATTAAAGCCAAACATTGCCGTCGTCGCGGTTACACGTATGTACATCTTAATTTGAAATATAATATTTATAATACATAAAATTATATTTTCATTATATAAATATGTTGAAATACTTTATATATTTTTTATGAACATTGTTTAACAAAAATTGTTTATTGTACATGTGTGCAAGGTTTTCTATAAATGATAATGAAGTATAAATAATCACATTTTAAAATTTTTAATAGTCAAAGTGAATTATTAATTATGACAGTCAAACAAAAATTATTCTATTTTTAAAATTGTAATAATTAAAATAAGTTATAAAATAAATATTATATTAGATAATTAGTGTAAAAAATGAGAGAGAGAGAGAGAGAGAGAGAAAAAGATGAGATAACAAAATAGCAAGTATAAAAATGCAAAGAAATAAGAATCAAGAGGACATTTTAGTAAATTAACTTTGAATATCCAAAGTAGTTATTATCTACCCCTCACACTTTGTATAATAGTATTATTTATTATTACTGTTGTATAGTTTATTTAGTAATAATATTGTATAGTTTATTTATTATTACTATTGTTACCGTTAATGTTGTTGTTAAATTTTTTATTATTATACCATAAAAGACTCTTGAGCTTTTTAATTTTAATATTAAATTTCATAGAACAATCATCACTTTTGCGCAAAAATATATAAATAAAATTATTCCCCCGAAGGACAACAAAAAAGAAAAAAGGAAAATGAGAAAACAATTTCCCAAATTAAGCCAAAACGAACGTGTCTCACAACCGGTATCTATCTTCTTTTCGTTTTTTTTTGAAATGTAATTTGTATCTATCTTATTGAGCATCCCTCCCAACCAGACTACTGTGAGCGTGATGCCCAAGCCAAGTTTCAATCCCCTGCATCGGAACCTGTTCACCAAAAACACAATCATCTAGTGGCACAACTCCACGTCAGCAAACTTCTAAATGAGTTCACCAAAGCCAAAACACCGGATTCCAGCCCCTCTCCTTCCTCGCTAAGCTTTTCTCCCATCCATACGTTCAACTCACACACACCACAGGTGTCCATATACGGATATCTATAAATATATTTATCTTTGCAACGAATCTTCTCAGAATTCATTGCCCCTTTTATTGATTTCCACTCAAAGCTCAAAACCCATCAAAAAAAAAGAATGCATTCTTTTGGGGAAATGCAGTCGGTGGCTTCGAATATTTTCTCAGCCTACGCTTCGGCGGCGGCGTCCATGATGCTATTCCGGTCGATCGTTAACGAAATCGTCCCCGAACCCGTAAAGTCCTCTATCTACGCTGCGTTCAGCCGTTTCTTCAAACACTTCGACAGATTTTTCAACAAGCTCTCCAACCGCACGACCATGGTGGTGGACGAGCAGAACGGCCTCACGCGCAACCAAATCTACGACGCCGCCGAAGTTTACCTGCGCACGAAGATCAACCCCGACACGGAGAGGCTGAAGGTGAACAAGAGTTCGAAGCAGAGGAGCATCACCCTCAGCATGGAGAAGAACCAAGCGGTCATCGATTGGTTCAGACACTTCGAGCTGAAATGGCAGTTTGTGTTGGAGGAGGCCGACAGGGACAGGAACAGGTCCCAGCCCGAGAAGAGGTACTTCGAGCTCACCTTCGACAGGCAGAACAGAGACACCGTTGTCAACGACTACTTACCCTTTGTCCTGGCTAAGGCCAAGGAGATCAAAGACGGAGAAAGGGCGGTCAAATTGTTCACCAGGGACTGTCCCTTCGACAACGACGACGACGAGGGCGGAAACGGATGCGGCTATTGGGGCTGCATCAATCTCGACCATCCCGTGACTTTCGATAAGTTAGCCATGGACCCGAATAGGAAGTCAGAGATCATTGAAGACCTGGACAGGTTCGTGAGGAGGAAGGATTATTACAAGAAAGTAGGCAAGGCCTGGAAGAGAGGCTACCTTCTCTACGGACCCCCAGGGACAGGGAAATCAAGCTTGGTTGCCGCCATGGCTAACTATTTGCGGTTCGATGTGTACGATTTGGAGCTCAGTAGTTTGTATTCCAATTCGGAGTTGAGGAGAATGCTTCTCTGCACCAACAACAGGTCCATTATTGTGATTGAAGACATAGACTGCAGCTCCCAGATGCACGACAGGGACAGGGATTCACAGTCCGAAGATGATGAATCGACAAACACAAGAGTAGTTTTTCTAAAGAGAGCATTTTTTTTGGACTAAGATTGTTGAGACTGATAACGAATATACTGACTTTATTACACCGTTTTTTAATGCAACAGCTGACACTGTCGGGATTGCTGAACTTCATAGACGGACTGTGGTCGACCTGCGGAGACGAAAGAATAATAATCTTCACCACCAACCACAAGGAAAAGCTGGATCCTGCCTTGTTGCGCCCCGGTCGAATGGATATGCACATTCACATGGGGTATTGCACCCCGGAGGCATTTGATACCTTGGCCCTCAATTACTTGGGGATCCGCGATGATCCCAGGTTCTTTCCTGAGATCAAAGGGCTGATTCGAGAGGTGGAGATTACTCCTGCCGAGATTGCAGAGCACTTGATGAGAAAGGACGACGCCGATATTGCTCTGCAGGGTGTGATTGATTTGCTCAAGCGGAAGAAGCCGGAAAAAAACGAAGTGCTGGAAGAGAGCGATGCCGAGGGAGACAAAATTGAGAAGACGAAGAAGGGGAAATTGGGGAAAATTGTCAGGAGTTTGAAGAAATTTAAAAGGCAAAAGAGAGAGTGTTGAAAGTAATTAAGTAATTTATGTACGAAGAACCACGATGCTGATGATGATGATGAAAATTTTATAGAGTTGTTTTCTGTGTTGATGAATGAATAATGAGTTGTGCCTGTTTCAATTGGATGTTTCTGGAAATGCTTTTCTATTTTCTTGCATTCAGAAGTAGCAAAGATTATGTTATGACATTCCCCGTAATGCTGAAAATGACTTGTTTTGAATGTGACTATTACTTGCATTCATTAGGTGATTCAAATTTATTTGATTATTCATAATAAAAAAAATGGAGACATTCCCATAATGCTGCAAATGACTTGTTTTGATTGTGACTATTGCTTGTGTTCATTAGGTGATTCAAATTTATTTGATTATTCAAAACAAAAAATGGCTATATTTGTTTAAAAATTAGGATGGTGAGGAAATTTTAGATGATTTGAGTGGGATGAAACTATGTATATTTTGTAAGTTTTAGGTGAGTAGAAATTTTTTTTTATGTATATTTAATATGCAATAATAATTGAATGATGTAATGATTTGTAAGTTTATAAAGTGATAAAAAAATAAATGTTAATTTAATTGTGAATATATAAAATAATAGAAAATTTATTATTTAGTTATAGAAAATATGAGAAAATTTTGAATTTAAATAAAATTTATATGGTGAAATATTTAATTTGTATGACTTTTAAATGGTAATGAATAGTATATAAAAAGAAAAAACAGAGGTTGCAATTGGATGACACCTTCACTTTTGAAAATTTATTTTGTCAAATTTGAGAGTGTTGGATTTTTTAAAGTAAATAGTAATAAGTCGTACGTGATTAAAAAAGTTCTGTGAAAAAAAAATATAATGATAATGTTTTGTAAGAAGTAATGATGATACGTGTTTGATGTGATAGTTAGTTTTTTGTGTTGAATAATTTGATATATAATTAAGAAAATGTATTATATAATTTCGATCTAATAGATAGTTATATTTGTAATAATGCTGGGCCATTTTTTTAAGAGCAAAAACGAGTTGCTGTTTCTTTGACGGCCTAAGCAAACGCAGCCATAGCCTTCGAGTTTCTTGGAATTAATCTGAATATCCTCTTTATTATGTGCCATACAAATATTAAAATTTGAGAAAAAATTTAAATCAATCCAACCATTGTTGATTAGTCTTTGGTTTCGTGATATTCTCATTAGAACCACATGAAGTTAATAATAATAATAATAAAGTAAAAACGTTGCTCAATACTATGGTAAGCACGTACTAAAAGGAAAGTCATTTTCTTTCTTCTTTCGGTGGTGATTTTGATGAGCAGCCATCCGTCCACCTTAACTGCGAAAGGGAAAGGTAATTGATTCTGATTCATCGTCCAATCACACTCCAAAATTGTATCAATTGACGGGCCACCTCATGTGTTCATATATATATATATATATATATATATATATATATAAATTGTTCATTATCTTGATATGTTTTAGATAATACGAGGAATAAATATTTAATGGTTTTTTTTTAAAAAAAATTATTTGAAAAATCAATGTTACTTTAAATTAAATTCTTATTATTCTCTCTCTCTCTCTCTAGATATTTTATCCAAGATAAAAATATCACAATTATTCTACAAATCGAATGACAGTGTACCATCATGAATATGTTTTTTACATTTATTATTATTATTATTATTATTATTATTTTTGTAATCGCACCAATATTTCTATAAAATTTTAAAGAAATGCTGCATCGTAGTTGCAAATATTTGAACAGGCTTTGTTGGTTTCGCGTATTAAACTATTCACACCAATCTAAATTTTTATAATCAACGAATTTTACTTTACAAATTTTTATTTAAATTTAAATTTAAATATCAAAATTTATAATTAATTAATTACTTTTAATCATTATACATTTTCAATCAAATCAATATATACAAACACAAAAATTTATATATATATATATTTATTTATATTTAATAAACTTATATATTATCGCATCATTTAATACTTATTATATATATATATATATATATTAAAATTCAAACAATTAAAATTATTTCTTCTTTCTTTTAGCTTCATCACCAAAGATAATTTTCCTAACTATCAAAAGCCACCTCAACCTTGGTATTATGGTCATCAAATTTAGATTAGGCTTTGTTTGGTGTCGCTAGAAATTCTGTTTTGATAAAATCTTTTATATTTAAGAGGATAGAATGTAATTTATTTCTCTGTCTCTGTCGCCCGCGGGCGGCTGTCTTCGATTGATTTCCTCCTTCTCGCGGGGTGTCGACCTTAAGTGTTCCCGGGGCTTCAGATTTCCTGAGACCCAGATCTTCTTCCTAAGTTTCCAACTTTTTATCTTACAAATTCTTTGATTTCTCTTTCGTTTGTGTAATAGCAGCACATTTTGATTTCTGCGCTGAGAAGAAGCAAGGAAATGGACCCCAATTTGGTGAAATCCACGCTTTCTAATTTGGCTTTGTGGAATGTGATGGCTGCTGCAGCCCGCGATTATTAAAAGGTTATGTCTTTACGGTTTTTTTAAAATTCATTTTTACCCAGTTGTCTTTGTTTCAGTTCAAATGTTACTGAGTTGACGCCCTGCGACGCTGTTTCGTGAATTAATTTAATGTTGATAAAGAAATGGGGGATTGGAACTGATGTTTATGAGCAGTCCGTACCAAGCGGATTAGATCGAAGGCTATTAGCTTATCTAAAATCATGATGTGTGAGGATTGGATTTAATGCTTTTGAGTTGGAAATTTTCTGATGTAGTATCGCCATTGTGAAATCAGAAATATAATGTCATATTAAAGAGTTTAATAACGGAGATATTATTTTAGATATTTCCATCCCAGAAAAATAAGGGATGAAAAATTTGGGGAATTTGAGGGGGAATGAAAATTATGCTTTGTAATATTTGAGCGGATAAAAAAATAATTGTGAGTAAGAAATTTATAAGAATATGTGTTGATTTGAATTAGAATTTGAATAAAATTTATATGGTAAAATATTTGGTTTATAAGATTTTTAAGTGAAAATGAATAGATTGTAAAATGGAAACCAACATGGTAAGATTTTAAAGGAATATAATTCTGTTGCCCTGATTCATATAAATGCTGTTCGGGTCCCCATCTCCAGTTTTATGGCGATTAGGTTGTTCGTAATTATTTTTTTAGAGGTTTTCAAACATTGAAATTGGATATTTTCTTAAACAAAGTTTATTCTGAAATTCTTCAATCTGTATGCATCCGTGGGGGTTCTTCATCTCAAAGACTATGAAAATTGCAAAAGTTTCTGAATGAACTACTGGGAGCTGGAATTGTTACTTGGCGAAGTAATTCTGAGAAGAAAATGGCGTCAACTGGATGGTACCAGACACTGATATTGGCTCTCAGGCTGTCATAATTCTTACAGGTTTGGCTGGCTCAAGAGAAAGCAAATGCATCCAGCTCTGTTAATCAGGAAGTTGATCTCGATGAATTGATGGATGTAAGTGGAGGATAGATCTTGACCTAGTTGCTTTACCCCCTCTAGAATCAGTTCTTGTTTTCGACATGTGTCTGTTATTCACAGGATCCTGAGATGGAAAAATTGCATGCTGACGGGATTGCAGCTATTAAGGTTTGTAATAAGACTTTCAAATGAATTTTATCTCACTTTCTTGAACTATTTTTCTCATTGGTTTTCCTTATAGAAAGAAGCTGAGAAGCAGCAAGAACTGGAAATGCAAGGTCATGGAGAGTACAGGGAGATAACAGTAGCTGACTTTTTGGGTGAAGTTACTGGGAGTGAAAGGTCATTTGTCATTTCTACCATCGAGAGTTCAACCGCTGCAAGTGAGGGCCCAAAATTTCTCATTTGAAACATTTATGTGAGGTGAAAATGAGATTTGATGTTCAAAATTGATCATTCGATGTCAACATAGAACATAATACATTCTTAAGAAAAGTTGTTGGATTGAAAAACATGAGACAGAGGAGGGGTATATAAGCCTTACATGTTTTTGACAGTATTTGCGGCTTTCTAGAGGTCTTCTCTAAAATATATCCTTATGAATATGCATCCTGACAATACACGTATGATCTGTACCTATAATTTTGTTGGGTTTTTCTAGGATTATGGATAAGCATTTGAAGTTGCTTGCTCCAAAACATTTCACGACCAAATTCATCAGATTGGATTGAAGAGTAAGCTTCATAATGACACACACACAGACTCCTTGGAAAGCTATAAATTATAAAGAAATTAAGCTTCCTTTTTTTAATAAGTTTTGCAGAATGCTCATTTGTTTGTTACTAAGCCCAGTATCAAAACACTGCTATGTGACATACTATTCAGGTCAGCCATTTTATTATTTTTTATATCCAGTTATGTAATTATTTATTATTAGGTTTTATTGCAGACATTTTCACTAACATAAAATAGTGCAGAATAGCGTATTTGTGATATCTTCTGAGTTGCACATGCTATTGTTTATCCTGTACTTCTTTGAGTCTCATAATATTGATGTCTGAGTGCACTTATGTCCAGTTTCCCAATGGAGTTGTGTTCCTGAAGAGTGTACTTCTTTCCCGTCCTAAATATTATAAATATATATATGCTGATCTGAGGTGTGATGTATTTTGAAACTACAATTCATGCATTAAAGAAATGTTTGAGATTAATTAGTTGTGTTTCTAATAGGAACAGGCAGTTTCTAGGTGGATTGCCACAATGGTGTACTCAACCTAGATATTCTAGCAGTTTTACTTAATATTTTTATCGGCTTTTGGGCACTGATTTATTTGACATTCATGTACTAGCTATATTTTGAAAGTTATATTGCTGAAGACTCACCTCATAAAGGTCTCTGTGATGATTAGACCTCGTTAATGTTGAATGGAGAAATTTTCAACACATTTGGTGCACGTAGACCTGCAAAAATGAGTGGAATTATACTCACTAATGGGCTTGGTGAGATTTGAGTAGAATTTTGAAACTAAACCGGGCATATAACTTTTCGTTCAAGTGGCCAATCTATAAAGATTCAAGTTCTTCACAGTGCGATGAAGCCAACGTTCTTGAATCCTTCTTTGTCGGTTAGCCTCTCCACTGTCATTAGGCGAGTATGCTTCCCATATTCTTGACTTGAGCATTGAAAAATATCTCAGTAAATCCTTCTTCATACTTCACCCTCTCAACTGTGTCTAATACTCCTCTATACATCCTCATCGTTTTAGATCTGGTACTTTTGGGAATAGGGCTTTGCGGTGGAGAGCCTAAGGGTTCAATTGGTTTAGTTCGTCCTTTGACGAGAGGAGGATAACAAAGGTATGTTTGAAACTCTTTATTTTCCCAGATGAAGAAGGTTGTACCCTAAGTTCAAATCTGTGATAATTTCTTCTGTTATTGCTACATTTGAATCCTAAGAAACAGCAGTTTCTGTGGGAATTTCTCCCATTTCTTCTCCAATATGGTGAGGAATTTGAAGATTTTGCTCTGGGTTTTCGTGCCAACCAAGTTCTGCTAAAGTTTCAACGGTTTCCTCTGCGATGGTGGTTCTTCATCTGGTTCTTTATATGGCACCGCTAGAAATTGATCACTTCCAAAATCCAAGGGCTAGATGAAGTGACATAACACGGCTTCTCATCTTTTTCCCCATGCACGAGAATCTTTGCAGGAAACTTTGAAGATTTTCATTTTTTTTGAGGATGAAACTTTGAAGATTATATGGGTCTACGAAGAAACTTACTTTCATTTTAATAGCTTCCAAGGGAAGATAATAAAAGGCAAGTTCCAATGAGATCATCTGAAAAATATCTTTGGATCAAATTTGATGGATGAAAATTTGGCTTGGAAATCTAGAAATAATGCAAAAATAAGAGAAAGAAAGTGATAAAAAAAGTGATATTTTGATGTATGATATGTTTGGAAGAAATAATTTAGGTGGATGTGAAGCTTGGATGCCAACATTGGAAATCTTGAAGACCTTTAGGAAGGAAACCCTAATTATTTAAAAAATTGGAATAGGAAAAACCATAAGAATTTTAATTCATGGTGTATTTTATACGTGATTCATCAGATTAAATATTAATATACATAAATATTATTGTTATAATATATAAATAAATTATATATTATTTATATTTTATGTTAATAATATTGAATATTAATTATTTATATATTAAATTTTTTATTTATATAATAGTTACATAAATATTTGAAATGTAATCAAAATTAAAATTTTAAATATTGTATATACATCAAAATCATTGGGTAATTAACTAAATCATTATTTTAGTTATATTTTTCAAGTTAATATTTTTATATTTAGTATTTATTTTATAGATATTAAATAAAATCTATTACTTATTCTAAGTTAAATAAGTGATAATAATTATAAAAAATAAATATAAAAGTTCAAATTTTATATACTACATTATGACATATACTCATTAAATTAAAAAATAAATATGCGGAAGAAAATAATAAAAACAACCCCTAGTTCGCTTATGGTAATATTTTAACCCTGCAAAGCTATCACATTGATGTAGTAATGCATTTTTTTATTTTCTTATGTGCGATACTATTTTTAGCTCACGAAAGTTAAGTAAAATGGATTTATTGCCATCCCATTTTTTACAATAGGCGTACAACGTTGCGGGGTCCACAGTAACTGAGCCGTCAGTCTCTTTTGTACCTTTCGTTATATATAATTTTATTTTTCTATAGTTATATATTTGTACAGTTTGGATTGAACCCAGGAAAAAATGACGTCGTTTTCTCAGTGGCGAGACGACCCATGAAAAGAAACAATAGCAAATGTGTTCATAGGGCAATTTGTTATTAGGGATGTTTACAGTTTGCCATATAAATTAAACTGCATAAAATTGAAAACTTGATTTGTACCAAGTAATGAATCGAATTTTTAATTTCGAACCAAAATACTTAAATTTATTTTCAATTTTTAGTATTTATAATATTCCTACATATTTATTTCTTTAATTTTTTAATATAAAACTATATATATACATGATTTAATTTATTATTCCAAAAATTAATTTTTAAAGATATTATACCCTTACTTTTATATTTGTAAATTAGAAATATTTATTATAATAATAATTTTTATGTTTCAAAATTTTAAATTAAAACCGTACAATTTTAAAGATATATATAATGTTTATAAGTTGTTCAATTAAAATTTTAACATATTAAATATGAATATTATATGTTTATATATTTCAAAAAAAAAAAAATGATTTACTAGAATACTGGACTAAAAAATATTGCAAAAAATTGGTAAATTATCAAGACAGACCAAAAATTTCAGTTCAAATTTCGTTAAACATACTGAAATTTGGAAGGGAGACCTTGAATTATTACACTCAGTCATATATGTGGAAAAATCATTTTAAAATATTAAATATTTTGATGGTATCTTTAATAAGAAAGACGGTTCAAAACTAAGCTAACTTAGTTTGAAACCATTATTAGTTTGTCAATTGCTTGACTACAACCTATAAAAAACATCGCTCTCCATCTCCGAACGGCAGTACTCATTGCTGCATGATGTTATATTCTTAGGGAAGAAGAAACAATGGCAATTCCAGGAAACGATTGCCAGCAAGTGTTTGCATTGGAACTGCTGATACTAAGCTGGAAGAACTTTGATTTCTCGCCAACTCCGTAAAATCTGATTTCCAACTCTTTTGTGCCGACTCTTCCTCCGAGGTAGTGAACTGTCTGTTTTTGTGTCGCATTTCATTTTCTTCGTTTGATTTGTTGTGAAGGCTTTGAATGTAGCTTATCTCAGTTTGTCATCTTGCATTGTTTCGCATAAGAATATCACGAATCCCAAGATCAATTCATCTGTTTGGCGATGTTGTTCTCTATGATACTGTTCTGTTGTAATTTCTATCTAACCGGGGAGAGTTAACTTACGAGGAGGCGAACTATGTTTGACCAATTCAGAGCCATAGCTCTAATTTGGATAAGGTGCCAATTGATTGGGAAGGCCTGGGAGAGTTGTCAAATTGAGACAAAGAGATAAGATTGCACGTGTATCGGGGGTGCGCGGGGGGGTTGGCGGCGGGGTAGTTGAGTGAAACGTGTTTGCTAAGGTGGCTATGACAGTGGGCAGAAAGGCTTTTTGCTTTCGGAGTATTGATTCGGCATAATAATAGTATTAAGAAAATGAAAGAACATAGTAGCTTTGTCTTATTACCTGAAGCTAGTTATTGAAATTCCTGAACCAATGTGACATTTCTAACACATGAAATCTGTACGTATTTGATAGCGCAATATTTGTTGTCGTGTTTTTTTTATTGCAATTAATTGCATGGATGAGAATTTTCCAGGAGGAATGGTCAACAGTTGCTCCCGTAATGGCCCAAAGCTGATTCTACCGCGACAGGACAGCACGCTCTCTCCTGCGAAATAATCTTTGTCTTTTTGCCAATGGTTCAAAAGAAAAGGAGATCAAATGTTCAGTTGTCGTTTGGTGAGGGTGGAAAGCAGAAATTTTGACGAGTCCGGGAAATTACGTTTCATTGTAAAATTTTCATCGGAATAAAAATTTAAATTTATTTGAATTTAAGTATTTTTTATATGTATTTAATATATAACAATGATTAAATATTTTAATAGTATATATATATATATATATATGTATATTTGTGTGTGTGTGTGTGTCTATCTATTTATAAATATATTCATCTTTGCAATGAACCTTCTCATAATTCATTTCCACTCAAAGCTCAAAACCCATCAAAAAAAAGGAATGCATTCTTTTGGGGAAATGCAGTCGGTGGCTTCGAATATTTTCTCAGCCTACGCTTCGGCGGCGGCGTCCATGATGCTATTCCGGTCGATCGTTAACGAAATCGTCCCCGAACCCGTGAAGTCCTCTATCTACGCTGCGTTCAGCCGTTTCTTCAAACACTTCTTCGACAGATTTTTCAACAAGCTCTCCAATCGCACGACCTTCGTGGTGGACGAGCAGAACGGCTTCACGCGCAACCAAATCTACGACGCCGCCGAAGTTTACCTGCGCACGAAGATCAACCCCGACACGGAGAGGCTGAAGGTGAACAAGAGTTCGAAGCAGAGGAGCATCACCCTCAGCATGGAGAAGGACCAAGCGGTCATCGATTGGTTCAGAGACTTCGAGCTGAAATGGCAGTTTGTGTTGGAGGAGCCCGACAGGGACAGGAACAGGTCCCAGCCCGAGAAGAGGTACTTCGAGCTCACCTTCGACAGGCAGAACAGAGACACCGTTGTCAACGACTACTTACCCTTTGTCCTGGCTAAGGCCAAGGAGATCAAAGACGGAGAAAGGGCGGTCAAATTGTTCACCAGGGACTGTCCCTTCGACAACGACGACGACGAGGGCGGAAACGGATGCGGCTATTGGGGCTGCATCAATCTCGACCATCCCGTGACTTTCGATAAGTTAGCCATGGACCCGAATAGGAAGTCAGAGATCATTGAAGACCTGGACAGGTTCGTGAGGAGGAAGGATTATTACAAGAAAGTAGGCAAGGCCTGGAAGAGAGGCTACCTTCTCTACGGACCTCCAGGGACAGGGAAATCAAGCTTGGTTGCGGCCATGGCTAACTGTTGAAAATATGATCGTTGCCATTTTTATTCATTCCCAAAGTCGTGTTTACATTCCCGAAGTAGTGTTTTGCTGTGTATATATATACATGTTCTTTTACTGTAGGTAGGTTTCAATTTTTCTGGGACGATTTCGAATCGTCTGTGTAAACATATATTGATTTATGCTTTTCTTACATGGTATCAGAGCCAGTTTTCAGTGTTCCTTTCTTTTGACGAAGTTTCAGCAGATTTCGTTATTTGGGGTTTGGGCGTCGATTCTTGTTAGATCGTTCGTCCACACTCATTATCGAGGCTTAGACCTCTGTTTTACTGTGTAATCGGTACCCTTTCTGTTTGGGGGTGTTCCTGTCGGGTCACCTTGTCTCGGCAGAATTGTTGGTTCCAGTTTGGGCGTCGATTCTTCTTAGATCGTTCGTCCATGATCATTGTCGAGGCTTAGACCTCTGACTTACCGTGTTGGGCGTCGATTCTTGTTGGATCGTTCGTTCACGCTCATTATCGAGGTTTAGACCTTTGACTTACCGTGTAATCGGTTCCCTTTCTGTTCGGCGGTGTTCCTGTTCGTCACCTTGTCTCGGCAAATTGTTGGCTTCGGTTATTGGGCCATTGTTTAACCTTTATATCTCTTATAGACTGTTTGTTTTCTGGCCATCAGGCCTATCCTTTAAAGAAGAACCTTGTAGTTTCGGGGTTTTCTACACTTTATTCCCGATGCAAGACGTTACATCCACTTCGGGATTAGATGGATCAATGTCTAGTCCCACGAAAAATATTACATTTAATCCTATGGATCCTTTGAATCCTTATAGGATCGAAAGCAGTGACAGTCCCATGATGACACTGGTGACTGATACACTGACCACTGAAAATTATGTCTGCTGGTCAAGGAATGTTAAGCGGGCTCTCCGAGCCAAGAATAAATTGGGATTCATCACAGGTCAAATTCCCAAACCAAGTTCAGTTGTTGATCCTGCATATGATTTGTGGGAAAGATGTAATGACATGGTCATATCATGGTTATTAAATTCAATATCACCTTCCATCAAAGCCAGTCTGATGTTTGTTGACAATGCAAGAGAACTGTGGGATGAGTTGCACAGTCGACTGTCTCAACACAATGCCACTCGTATCTTTCAATTGAGGAAAGAGTTGGCAAGCTTGAAGCAAGGAGCAGACACAGTCATGATTTATTATGGCAAGCTCAAGAGCATCTGGGATGAGCTGTTAGTTTATGACGAACAGTCAAAATGCACTTGTGGGCAACTACGCATTCTCGGAGAAAGATATCAAAGAGACTGCGTGATGCAGTTTCTAATGGGGCTGAATGATGTGTATTCACCTGCTAGAGATCAAATCCTCATGATGGATCCCGTTCCCTCGGTGAACAGGGTTTTTGGGATGATTCAACAACAAGAAAAGCAGCACTTTGTTGCAGATGGTAATCCCGAAGGAGATTTGATGGCTATGGCACTTCAAAAGGTTAAGGTTAATCAGAAGCAGGCAGCAAGGAAGGACAAGCCCTTCTGTTCCCACTGCAAAATCTCGGGACACTCATTGAGCAGATGTTTCAAGGCAGGGAATGCACAACCCATGAAGTGCACCCATTGCAACATGAATGGACATACTGTAGATAAATGCTACAAGCTCAAAGGTTTTCCCCCAGGACACAAATTTTATCATAAAACCACTACTGATAACATTATTGCCTCCAATGTTTCAGCACAGGTACCCGAGGACAGTCGAGAAGATAAATGCCCTTTCACCAAGGGGCAAATCCAAGAGCTATTCCAGTGGTTCAACGGTGAAAAGACTAGAGAAAGGCTCAAGGAACCCCAGGGTGATAAACCCAGGGAGCCTACACACTGCCTCAATGTTTCGGGTAAGTATTCTAATTTGGAACATGATTTTGAGAATATAAATAAGAAAGAGAATTGTTTATGGGTATTAGACACTGGTGCCACGAATCATATGACTTGTGATAAATCGCTTTTTAGTGATGACTGGATCCCATGTATGTATAGGGTTACTTTTCCAAATGGACAAACTGTAAATGCCACTGCAATAGGCAGTGTTCGTTTGTCCAAAGATATTTTACTTAAAAACGTTCTTTTCTTACCCTCCTTTCATTTTAACTTGGTGTCGGTTAGAAAATTAATGATTGATATTAATTGTCGCGTAGTTTTTATGACTGACACGTGTTTCATTCAGGATCAAGTTTCTTGGAAGACACTTGGTGAGGGAAAGGTAAGAAAAGGCCTTTATTACTTCCATCAAAAACCAAACCACAATAATGACTGCCCAAGGAACACCACTTGTTCCATGGCAGCACAAACGACAAATTCTTTCACTCTTTGGCATCATAGATTAGGTCATCCATCTAATGATAAGTTGATACAAATGCATAAAACTCAAAATTTCCCTTCTTTTTCTGGTTGCAAGTCGGATCCTTGCACCACCTGTCACTTTGCCAAACAACATAGGCTTCCCTTCCAAGACAGTTCACATTGCACTTCAAAGCCTTTTGAGTTAGTGCACTGTGACCTATGGGGGCCTTACAGTGAAGCCTCGCATCATGGCAGCAGATATTTCCTAACTATAGTCGATGATTTTTCTAGATGCACTTGGGTCTACATTTTAAAATACAAAACCGAAGTTCCTAGCATTTTTGAAAACTTTTATAAAATGATTCTTAATCAATTTTGTTGCAACATTAAAATGATCAGAACTGATCACGGTACTGAATTCAACCTTAACCTTTTCTGTCAACAAAATGGAATTATTCATCAAAAATCTTGTGTTCAGACCCCACAACAAAATGGAGTTGTTGAAAGAAAACATCAACACCTACTCAATGTAGCTAGGGCACTGAAATTCCAATCGCACTTACCCATTGAGTACTGGAGTGAGTGCATATTGACTGCTGCCTACATTATCAATAGGTTACCTACTCCTGTCCTTAACAACAAAACTCCTTTTGAAATTCTCTTCCAAACTAAACCCTCCTATGATCACATGAAAGTTTTTGGTTGCTTATGCTTTTGCGCCACGCTCAAGGAAGGAAGAAACAAATTTGATCCTAGAGCAAAAAGGTGCATTTTCTTGGGATATCCCTTTGGCATAAAAGGTTACAAGTTGCTCGAACTAGAAACCAATCAAATAATTGTGTCAAGAAATGTAATCTTCTATGAAGATATCTTTCCTTATGAGGAGATCAACAAGAATCTCGATTCTAATAACACAGCTTCTTTTAAAGGCTATGAGAACACTCCTCCAACATCAGAAACCATTCGTGAGGATGAAATCACCTTATTCCCCACTCCAGAAAATCACAACGAATCGAATCTATCACCTGCAAAAGCAGAATCCAATGATAAACAAGGTGAATTGACAAGTGAGACATCACTTGGAGAAACTTCACCAGAACCAAAAAGGTCAACTAGGAAGAAAAATCTACCCAAATATCTAAATGATTACTATTGCCAACAAGTTTCTGGCTCTAATTCTGGGAATAAAATTATTCAAGAGCCAAACAATTATAATGATGCTTCCCAAGTCTCAGAATGGTGTGAAGCCATGAACGAAGAATTAAAAGCCTTAGAGGAAAATAAGACTTGGACTATTACTGATTTACCGCCAGGAAAGAAGGCTATAGGATGTAAGTATGTTTATAAAATTAAATACAAACCGGATGGATCCATTGACAGATTTAAAGCTAGATTGGTGGCAAAAGGATACACCCAAGAATATGGGTTGGATTATCAAGAGACCTTTTCTCCTGTAGCTAAAATTACCACAGTTCGAATAATATTGGCAATTGCTGTTAAAATGAATTGGTATTTAGAACAATTAGATGTAAACAATGCATTCTTGCACGGAAACTTAGAAGAAGATATCTACATGATAAAGCCTCCAGGGTACAACAAAGGAAGAAAACATCAAGTTTGTAAACTGAACAAAAGTATTTATGGACTCAAACAAGCCTCTAGACAATGGAACCAAACCTTTTGTGCTGCGGTTAAGAATTTTGGCTTTGATCAAAGTAAGGCTGATTATAGTCTTTTTACAATGAACAAATCAAACTCTTTTACTGCTATTGTGGTCTATGTTGATGACATTATTGTTACTGGGAATAATTCTACTGTTATTAAGAAATTAAAAACTTACCTGAATGATGTCTTCAAAATAAAGGATATTGGGAATCTATCGTATTTTTTAGGAATTGAATTGATTAAAACTCAGGAAGGAATACATCTGTTGCAAAGGAATTACATCCTAGACATACTAGCTGATTGTGAAATGACAAATTGTAAAACATCTAAGGTTCCAATGGAACAAAACATTAAGTTAAGCAAATATGATGGAGAACCCATACCTGATCCCTCTGTGTATCGAAGGTTAATTGGAAGATTATTATACCTAACGATTACTAGACCTGATATCGCTTTCCCAGTGCATACATTAAGTCAATTCATGGAAGCTCCTACCGATATACATCTAAAAGCTGCCTACAAAGTCCTACGATACTTGAAACTGACAATGGGACAAGGTATTCACTTGTTCGCAGACTCTGATTTTCAACTAACAGGCTTTTGTGATGCAGATTGGGGTTCATGCCCTGACACGCGAAGATCTGTAACAGGTTATTGCGTTATGTTCGGTAAATCCTTGATCTCTTGGAGATCCAAGAAACAGTCATTGGTCTCAAAATCTTCTGCGGAGGTGGAATATAGGTCCATTGCCACACTTTGCACTGAACTAATTTGGATTAAATTTGTTTTGGAGGCCTTGCAGGTACATCATAATGATCCCGTAAAAGTCTACTGCGATAGTCAAGCAGCGCTACATATCGCCTCTAATCCTGTTTTCCATGAAAGAACGAAGCACATCGAGCTAGATTGTCACTTTGTACGAGATTTAGTTCAAGCCAAAAGGATTGAGACTAAACATGTTGGAAGCCAATCTCAGGTGGCAGACATATTCACGAAGTCCTTACCAGCAGGAGTAATGAAGAATCACCTCGACAAGATGGGAGTGATCAATTTATCACCTCCATCTTGAGGGGGGGTGTTGAAAATATGATCGTTGCCATTTTTATTCATTCCCAAAGTCGTGTTTACATTTCCGAAGTCGTGTTTACATTCCCGAAGTCATATTTACATTCTCGAAGTCGTGTTTACATTCCCGAAGTCGTGTTTACATTCTCCAAGTCATATTTACATTCCCGAAGTCGTGTTTACATTCCCAAAGTCGTGTTTACATTCCCGAAGTGGTGTTTTGCTGTGTATATATATACATGTTCTTTTACTGTAGGTAGGTTTCAATTTTTCTGGGACGATTTCGAATCGTCTGTGTAAACATATATTGATTTATGCTTTTCTTACACTAACTATTTGCGGTTCGATGTGTACGATTTGGAGCTCAGTAGTTTGTCTTCCAATTCGGAGTTGAGGAGAATGCTTCTCTGCACCAACAACAGGTCCATTATTGTGATTGAAGACATAGACTGCAGCTCCCTGGTGCACGACAGGGACAGGGATTCACAGTCCAAAGATGATGAATCGACAAACACAAGAGTTGTTTTTCTAAAGAGAGCATTTTTTTTGGACTAAAATTGTTGAGACTGATCACGAATATACTGACTTTATTACACCGTTTTTTAATGCAACAGCTGACACTGTCGGGATTGCTGAACTTCATAGACGGACTGTGGTCGACCTGCGGAGACGAAAGAATAATAATCTTCACCACCAACCACAAGGAAAAGCTGGATCCTGCCTTGTTGCGCCCCGGTCGAATGGATAAGCACATTTACATGGGGTATTGCACTCCGGAGGCATTTGATACCTTGGCCTTCAATTACTTGGGGATCCACGATGATCCCAGGTTCTTTCCTGAGATCAAAGGGCTGATTCGAGAGGTGGAGATTACTCCTGCCGAGATTGCAGAGCACTTGATGAGAAAGGACGACGCCGATATTGCTATGCAAGGTGTGATTGATTTGCTCAAGTGGAAGAAGCTGGAAAAAAATAAAGTGCTGGAAGAGAGCGATGCCAAGACGAAGAAGGGGAAATTGGGGAAAATTGTTAGGAGTTTGAAGAAATTTAGAAGGCAATGAGAAAGTGTTGAAAGTAATTAAGCAATTTATGTATGAAGAACCATGATGATGATGATGATGATGATGATGAAAATTTTATAGGGTTGTTTTCTGTTGATGAATGAATAATGAGTTGTGCCTGTTTCAATTGGATGTTTCTGGAAATGCTTTTCTATTTTCTATCATCGATCGCTACTTCAAGTCGAGGCCCAACAATGCCACAATCAAGATCGAAGACTGGGATGGAATGTCCAGCAACAGAGTCTACAAAGCCGCTAAGGTCTATCTCTACAACAAACTCCGGCCCGACATTGAGCGCCTGAGAGTCAGCAAGCGGTGTGAAGACACCAACGTCAACGTCAGGTTTGCTTGGTGCCAAAAGTTTGCCGACTTCTTTGAAGGGATTGAGCTTGAATGGAGGTTTGTCCGAAAAAAGAAGCGCAAGGAGAAGGTCCTCACGATGTCTTCCTCGAATTTGACTAGTGATATTAAGCACAAGGAGAAGGTCCTGAATTCTTATGAGCCTTTCGTGCTGGAAAGTGCTAAGCTCATCAACGCCGAAAAGAAAGTGATAAAGTTGTATACTTTAGCCTGCACGTCTTCTTATGGATCTTCAATAGTGTGGGATTCTATCAATTTGGAACATCCTTCGACTTTCGAGACTCTTGCCATGGAGCCAAGGCTGAAGAAGTGCACCATCGAAGATCTGGGCAGGTTTGTGAGGAGGAAAGAGTTTTACAGGAAGCAGGGCGAGGATTGGAAGAGGGGGTACCGGCTGTACGGCCCTCCGGGGACTGGAAAATCCAACCTGATTACGGCCATGGCTAATCCCCTTAAGCTTGATATTTATGTCCTGGAACTGACTAATGTCAGGCACGACTTCGATTTGAACACACTGCTGCTGAGGACTTTGAATAGGTTTATTCTAGTGATTGAAGACATCGATTGCTCAGTGGAGTTTAACTCCGACAGGAAGGGGCCATCAGCCAGCCTCGACAAGCGTGGCCACTGTCTCCATACGCACAGGTCGCGGGTTAGCAACCTGTTACAAATTGCAGAACTTAAACCCAATCATTTGGGTTATGTTTGTTTATATTTTTAGGTGTGTTTTTTTAGTATATATTTTTGAAAAATGTGTAAAAATAATTGAGATAAAGAGATAAAATTTAAAATGTATAATAATTGAAATGTGTACTTTTTTTCAATTTACGAAGCAAAATGAACATAACCTACAGGCTTATGTTTGAGCCCTCCACGCCAAGTATCATAATGACAGTTCGCTTTCAGAAGGTTTATGTTTGAATTATCAACTCTTGGATAATGCCCTATGTACATTCGTTTTGTAGTATACCCGTGTTGGTCTAAAATTGATGTGTTACCTATTCAATTCCTTAATTCTAGTGCATTATTAAGGCATGAACAACTTGGAAACCCGAGAAGTGTGGACAAATATTATGTGCTAAAACAGTGTTTTCAAAATTAGATTGAAGATACAATCAGACATTATATCAGTTCATTGGTTTGACCTATTACTAAAATCATGACTTGGCACATTTGTAGCACAACTTGATCTATTAATTAGTGTCTAAATCGACCTGGATTTCTATTTAATAATAATGATTTATCAGATTTGGTTAATCAACTCAAATAGATTTAGATCATTAAAAAGGGATTTATAGAAGAATCTAGTGATCAGACAAAGTTATGATGTGTTGAAATATGATTGGTTTGGATGACAAAAGGATACGCATCAAGAAGGCATACTTATATCTAAACTAGCTTAATTTGTTGCAACTAGTGTTGCAACATTGCTAGAAAACTTTAGGATATATGACTGTGTGGGAGATAATATTTATTCACAAGATTTTGGTTTGATTTGAAAATTTCCACCCACCAAGTATAATACCACAACACTCTGGATGTGGAGAACAATGAAGAAAAGTCTTAGAATTCTAGTTGTATGAGTGCCAGCCTTTGTGAACACTATTCTTATCTTTATAAGATTGGAAGTGAATGGACAACTTAGTTGATGTACAAATCAACAGTGTGAGTGAATGTTGGGCTTATAGATAGTTAGGTTAAACACAAAACAAGAGAATTTTGATATGACTAATAGTACGACAACCTAAGGGAAGATGATTAGGTTTGTGTTAGTGCCCTAAGTGTTGTTCATCTTGTTATTTACTATATTTTGTTTATTTTAGTGAAGTAATCCTGACTTGTTGCCCGCAGGCATTAGAGTTGATCTCTGAATTGTATTAACAAACACTGGTGTTTCATATTTGTGTTTATTATTGTTGTTGGTGTGTGTGCTTGCATCTGTGTGATTGTGTTTCTGTAGATCACTGCAAAATAAGTTGTTGTGTTGCAACCGTAGTTATAACATCACCACTGCATTTTCAAATGGCATTAGAGTCAAGTTGCCCATTGTGCTTGATTCGAAGCGAGTGTGATCCTGGTATTTTCAGAAGATCTGCAAATATGAGCACTAAAGAAGGAGTATCTATAGTATGTCCCCTACTTCTCGATAATTTTAACTATTCATATTGGAAAGCATGGATGTGTGCATTCATTAAATCTCAAGATGAAAAAACTCAGGATGCAAATGACAATGGATGAAAACTATCAATTGAAGGGAACACCGAAGGTGTGGAGATTGTCAAAAATGTAAAATCATGAATCGTTGAAGAAGAACTAGCTACTTTAGGAAACTCAAAAGTGATTAATGCTATTTTCACATGTGTGGATAGAGATCAATTCAAATTGATATTCACATGTGAAGTAGCAAAAGAAGTTTAGAACATTTTCAAAAATATTCATAAATGTACAAGTACTATTAGAACTTCTAATCTTCAAATGTTAGCATCTCAATTTGAAACTTTAAGGATAGAGGAAGATGAGACTGTTGCTGAATTTAATGGAACATTGCGCCACATTGCAAATCAAGCCTTTTAATTGGGCAAAAACAATTTCTGAAGCTAAGCTTGTGAAAAAAAACTTTATGTTTTTTGTCTAAAAGGTTTGCCCCAATGATTGTTGCTATAGAAAAAGTAAGAGACATGGATAATTTTCGCCTTCACAAGCTTATAGGTTTATTACAAATATATGAAATAAAATAAAATTACGGTAGAAATGAAAAGGAGCCGGCTTTCTGGTCGACGAATAGTCATGATGCATGTCACAACACTAATGACAACATTATATTTATAATTAAGGAACTCAAAAGGTTTGTTGAAAAAAAGTAAAATAATTTGGAAATTCGCCTAATAAGGCTCTTAAAGATCATGGTAAGTGTTTCAAAGATATTGAAAAGCTTGAGCCCTAATGAAACGAAATCCTGTATTATAAATGTAGTAGATTTGGTCATATTCAAATGGAGTATACTAATACTCTCAACAAACAAGAAAAGTTTAAGAGCATAACCTGGAGTGAAAATGGATCAGAAAAGTTAGATGATAATAATGAAACAAGCAACTATGTTGCATCCAACTTAGTTGGCAGGAAAGTACAGAAATTACCCTACAATGTTGCAACATTATTAGCGACGACAAAAGGCTAGTTTGAGTACAGTAGTGGTGACAGTGAAGTTATTGAAGAGGAATTGCTATCCACTTATCAATTGGCACGTGATAAATTGATGACTTTGCACTTAAAAAAATAAAGCACTAAAAGAAGATAAGGAGAAGCTATAAAATGCCATTAACATTCTAAAAGAAGAGTGTAAAAAGTTAAAGAGTTATATTATGAAGTTGAAAATAAAGCAAATGAAACTATTGCTATACTCAACAAATTAAATTCTAAAAAGGGAAACTAGATGATGTCTTGTCTATGTGAAAGTTTGCAAAAGTTTGAATGGGTTTGGACTTTGTGGAGAAGGGAGAAATTAGTACACAACAAAGGAAATTAAGTTTGTGAAAGAGAGAGAACCACAAAAGTCTGATCTAACATTTGTTGTGAAAAATTCTACGGAGAAAAAGGAAGAGGAGATCAAAGGAATTTTGTTCTGATTACAAAAAACCAAGTTATCTAATGGGAAGGTGCTTCGCATTGCTTGAACACATGCTTTGAGGCAATAATATTGTGCCTTTAATGTTGTTGCCTAATGTTGGCAATATTAAAGGCAAAATAAGTCACATTAAGCAAATTTAGGTTTAAAAATCAAACCTAAAATGTTTTATTTCACATGCATCTGCTAATAATTGTTCAAAAAATTTATAGCACGTTGAGTAATTAAAAGGACTTTTGCATGAGGGGGATTCGTAATCAGATGAAGTTATGATGTATTGAAATATGATTGATTCGAATGACAAAAGGATAGACATCAATAAGGCATATTTATGTCCAAATTATCCTAATCTTTTGCAACATTGTTGGGAGATTCAAGATATTCAACTGTGTAGAAGATAATATTTATTCACTAGGTTTTGAATTGACTTAGAGGCTTTCATCCACTAAGTATAAATATCACAGCACACTGGATGGATGCAGAGAACCACAGTTGAACTTTTGTAGATGTTATCATTTTTATTCCTTTGTGTGTAATTATAAAAATGAAGTAATACTAATTATTTTAATATAAATTTGTAACATATATAAATTGAGAGAGAGAGAGAAATACACGTGAAGTAAGAAAGAGTAACGTAGAAATGGCAGAGAGAGAGAGAGAGAGAGAGAGAGAGAGAGAGAGTATGCTAAATTAAAATTAAGAAAAAAAAGAATAAAATAAATAAAAATTATAAAAGTAGAGTGAAAAAAAAAGAATATAGCGAAACAAATGTATTTCCGATGTTACACTTTACTCTTGGTTTTTCCAGACGCACCAAAGTTACATTGACACGCGGCTGACAAGCAGAGAATGCACTTTATAAATGAACACACTATTTGAACGTTTACTTTGAAGGATTATGCTGGATTGTTAATTATATATGCACTAATACCATATTTATTTTATTTTAGAGGATAAAACTTTTGATTAATTAAAAGTTAGATATGATATAACTAAATTACACATAAATAATTTTATCCAATACCTGTCAAACGCAGCCATAGCCTTTGAGTTTCTTAGAATTAATCTAAATATCCTGTTTATTATGTGCCATACAAATATTAAAATTCGAGAAAAAATTTAAATAAATCAATCATTGTTGATTGATCTTGCTATTCGTAATATTCTTATTAGAACCACATGAAGTTAATAAAAAAAAAAAAATGTAAAAACATTGCTCAACAGTCCTGCATTAATGCAAAGGATAACCAATGCGTTTTGAAGGCATTTTACCCCAAAACTTAGGTATGTTGAGAAAGTAACGTAAGAATTTTTCCGTCCACCTTGCCTACCGTAACCAAACTGCAACAGGGAAATGTGTTTGATTCTGATTCATCGTCTAATCACTCCAAAATAGTGTCAATTGATGTGCCACCTCATGTGTTCATATATAAAAAAGAAAATTTTCACTATCTTGATATATTTTAGATAATATGAGGAATAAAAATTTAATAGTTTTTTGAAAATTATTTGAAAAATCAATGTTACTTTAAATTAAATTCCTCTCTCTCTCTCTCTCTCTCTAGATATTTTATCAAAATAAAAATGCCATAATTATTCTACAAATCAAATGACAGTACACCATCATCAACATGTTTTTTGTATTTATTTTTTTTATTTGTGTAATCGCACCACTATTTAAATAACCTAATTTTAAAGAAATGCTGCATCATAATTGCCAAAATTTTAACGGGCTACGAGCAGTTTGGGCTTAGATCAATTGGACTCACAACAAATATAAGCCCAATATTGGTCTCCATAACATTGTTAGTTTCCCCTTCTAAACTATTCACACCCATTCAAATATCAGTTTATTAAATATTCATTATATATATATATATATATATATTAAAATTCAAACAATTTAAAATTTTTCCTCTTTTCTTTTATCTTATCACCAAATATAATTTTCCTGCGCATCAAAAACCACCTCCACTTTCATATTATAGTCATCAAATTTACATTAGGCTTTTGTTTGGTGTTGCGAGAAATTCTGTTTTCTATATTTAAAAAGATAATTCTTTTCTCTGTCTCCGTCGACCTACGTTCAAGAAAAATGCACAAAAGCCCGCGGGCAGTTGTCTTTGTCTGATTGATTTCTCCTTCCCGTGTTGTGTCGACCTAAAGTTTCCCCTAGGCTTCGCATTTCCGGAGACCCAGATCTTTTTTGTAAGTTTCCACGTTTTTATCTTACAAATTCTTTGATTTCTCTTTCGTTTGTGAAATAGTAACACATTTTGATTTCTGCGCTGAGAAGAAGCAAGGAAATGGACCCCAATTCGGTGAAATCCACGCTTTCTAATTTGGCTTTGGGGAATGTGATGGCTGCTGCAGCCCGCGATTATCAAAAGGTTTTGTCTTTCCTATTTAGTTAAAATACATTTTTACCCAATTGTCTTTGTTTCAGTTCAAATGTTACTGAGTTTGATGCCCTGCGACGGTGTTTTGAGAATTAATTTAATGTTGATAAAGAAATGGGGAATTGGGGCTGATGTTTATGAGCAGTCCGTACCAATTGGATTAGATCGGAGGCTATTAGCTTATCTAAAATCATGATGTGTGAGGATTAGGTTTAATGCGTTTGAGGTGGAAGTTTTCTGATTTAGTATCGTCATTGTGAAATCAGAAGTATAATGTCATATTGAAAAGTTTAATAACAGAGATATTATTTTAGATATTTCCATCCCAGAAAAATAAGGGAAGGAAAATTTGGGTTATTTGAGCGTGATAAAAATTATGTTTGGTTTGTAAGATTTGAGTGGGTATGAAAATTATTTATATATATACAATATGATAGTATATAGGTTTATAGGATAATAAAAAATGAATCTGATAGGAAATTTATAGGAATAAGTGTTAATTTGATTATGAATAAATATAATAATAGAAAAATTATCAGTTAGTTATAAAGGAAAAATTTTGAATTTGAATTTGAATAAAATTTATACGGTAAAATATTTGGTTTGTAAGATTTTTAAGTGAAGATAAATAGATTGTTAAATGGAAACGAACATGGCAAGATTTTAAAGGAAGCAGAATCTTCTAATTTGATGCCAAAGTGATAAAATACAATTCCGTTGCCCTGATTCATATAAATGCTGTTCGGGTCCCCATCTCCAGTTTTATGACGATTAGGTTGCCTGTAATTATTTTCTTAGAGGTTTTCAAACATTGAAAGTATTTCTTAAAACAAGTTTATTCTGAAATTCTTCAATCTGTATCCATCCGTGGAAGTTCTTCATCTCAAAGACTATGAAAATTGCAAAAGTTTCAGAATGAACTACTGGGAGCTGGAATTGTTACTTGGCTAAGTAATTCTGAGAAGAAAGTAGTGTCAAGTGGATGGTACTAGACACTGATGTTGGATCTCATGCTGTCGTAATTCTTACAGGAATTGCTGTCTCAAGAGAAAGCAAATGCATCCAGCTCTGTTAATCAGGAAGTCGATCTTGATGAATTGATGGATGTAAGTGGAGGATAGATCTCGACCTAATTGCTTTACCCTCCCTAGATTCAGTTCTTCTTTTTTGATACGTGTCTGTTATTCACAGGATCCTGAGCTGGAAAAATTGCATGCTGACAGGATTGCAGCTCTTAAGGTTTGAAATAAGACTTTCAAATGAACTTTGTCTCACTTTCTTGAACTAAATTTCTTATGGGTTTTCCTTATAGAAAGAAGCTGAGAAGCGGCAAGAACTGAAAATGCAAGGTCATGGAGAGTACAGGGAGATAACAGAAGCAGACTTTTTGGGCGAAGTTACTGGGAGTGAAAGGGTCGTTTGTCATTTCTACCATCAGGAGTTCTACCGCTGCAAGTAAGGGCTCAAAATCTCTCATTTGAATCATTTTTGTGGGGTCAAAATGAATTTGATGTTCAAAATTGATCATCAGATGTAAAACATAGAACATAATACATTCTTAAGAAAAGTCATTGGATTGAAAAGCATGAGACAGAGGAGGTATATATAAGCCTTGCATGTTTTAGACTGTATTTATGGTTTTCTAGAGATCTTCTCTAAAATATGTCCTTATGAATGTGCATCCTGTCAAAACATCCAGGATCTGTTTTTATAATATTGTTTTTGGGTTTTTCTAGGATTATGGATAAGCATTTGAAGTTGCTTGCTCCAAAACATTTCAGGACCAAATTCATCAGATTGGATGCTGAGGTCAGTGTATGAGAGTATATATAGAAGAGTAAGCTTCATCATGGCACACACACACACACACTACTTGGACAGGTATAAAATAAAAAGAAACTAAGCTTTCTTTTTTTTTTTTTTAATTTGTTTTGCAGAATGCTCCTTTCTTCGTTACTAAGCTAGGTATCAAAACACTGCCATGTGTCATACTATTCAGGTCTGACATTTTATTATTTCTTAAATCCAGTTATGTAATTATTCATCATATCTTCGGAGTTGCACATGCTATTGTCTGTCCTGTGCTTTGAGTCTCATATGCATAATGTTGATCTCTGACTGCCCTTATGTCCAGTTTCCCTATAGAGTTGTGTTCCTGAAAAGTGGTAATTGTTTTCCATCCTAAATATTATTAATATGTATGCTTATCTACGATGTGTGATGTAATTTGAAAGACGATTCATGCGTTAAAGAAATGTTGGATTAATTAGTTGTGTTTCTAATAGGAACAGGCAGTTTCTAGGTGGATTGTGACAATGATGTGCTCAACCTAGATATTCTAGCAGTTTGCTTGATATTTTTTCATCTTTTGGCCGCTGATTTATTTGACATTCATTTTATAGCTATGTTTTGAAAGTTATGTTACTAAAAATTCACCTCATAAAGGTCATTACGATGATTAGACCTTGTCCAAGGAGGGCATCCTTTTGTTTTGTACATTAATTGTGAGGTCACGTGGGGAGAAATGTGTACAATACTTTTTATGAAGCATCACATTTAAGAATTTTTCTCTGTGTTTCCAGAAAAGGAATTGCAACTGATAGACTAGTCGGTTTTCAAGACTTGGGAGGGAAAGATGATTTCACCACAAGGATCCTTGAGATTTTCCTCTTGAAGAAAGGTAATGCTTTTATTCAGAATGCTTCACTGCACCCGCATTTACTTAATTGCAGTTTCTGAGCCGTCGGTCTCCAGGAATAATTGACGAAAACAAACGAGTAGAAGAGGAGGATGATTATCCTGAAGGGAACCACAGAACAGTGAGATCATCTGTGAATCCTGATTCTGACTCTGACTGAAAACTAGACTTTGTAGCAAAACGACCTATTGTGTGCTTGAATGCTTTCTCATTTCTGGGAGAAACTTGTGTTGACGCGGGATCACAAGAAATTTGCAAACATGAACACAGGCGTCTGCCACCTTGTATTCTAGCTCCTATTTCAGACTCAGTGAGAATTGTGCTTTTCGGACCATCGCATACCCAATATCAGATAGATAGTTCTCATTTGTGAGTGCGCAAAATTGTGAAACATTTATGTGTAATCATAGATCATTACAGTCGTTTTCTTCCCCTGCTTCTTGCCACTTTATCATTGGACAGATTGAACTTCCGTGAGAGAAGGGCAACACTACTAGCCTTCCACCCTCGTTACTGAGTCACTGGACAGAATGTTAGGTTTCTCATTGGAGGTCCTTGTTGGGATGTTCTACACTAGTCCTGGGTCCAGGCTATTGGTTCGTTGGCATTATCGTGCTCATTTTTTTGTCTCATCTTAAGATGGCATCCAAGTTTAGTGCCATAAGAGATGTGGGAGGTGACAGGTGGGGGCACCAGACGGTCCTTTGGATCGAAAACCTTGCGTTGCTTGTAGTTCCCTTTGGTCATCTTTCCTGTCAAGTGTAGCTTAGACAGGAAAGTATTCTTGCTGCTATGTTTTGATGTCTTTTGTGCTTCTTTTCTATGCTAAAATTATAACAAGATGAGTAAACGATCTGAATAAAAAGCTGATGAATCAAGCTCTCTAAGAAATGACGGATTCGATGACCATAGAGTTTCAAGGAAAGTTAGCCAATAGCTAAATTAAAAATTTACCAAATGAAGCATGAACGCGTTAAGTGCCCTGCATGGTCTCGTCTTAGAAATTATTTTTTGCAGGAAAATTTTGAGATAAAACTTGAGACTAAATGGTAGAGTTTCTCATATGATTAATGAGTTTTATGAGGAAAATATAGTAAGAAAGATGTAATATTCAAAGAGTAATTATGTGTGGTATGAGAAATTGCTATGTGTATGATTTGGGTTTTCACGATTTTGTGTTCGGTGTAACAGATTTTGTTATGTGCAAAATCTCAAATTTTCAATTAATTATCTTTTTGTTTTTGTTTTTATATATAAAAATGAATCAAATAAAATATTAAATTAAAAATTACAAACGCGTATAAATAAACTAAACTATAACAATATTTGAAAATTTTAAAATAGATATACTTAAAATTGTTTTTGACCATATTTATGAAAGATTGGTGTTAAATAATTTTTGTTGCATATATTTGTTTAATTTATTTATCATTTTTATATTAAAAACAAAATTATTAGAAGCTACATTGTTTTTACCATATAGTATTTTTTTGTTTAATATTTCATATAACTTTTATTTCTTTTTTCATGTTTAAAACAAAAAATAAACTTATATAAAATTGAGATTAAACATTTCAAAAGTTTTTATATTTTATTTTATTTCTAATTATTGCTATTTTTATTTAATATTTCATTTAAATTTTTTATGCGACATATTATTTGAATTTTTAAAAAAGAAAATATTTAATTAATTATAACAATGAGATTTTGCCATGTGACAAAATCTACGGCGATGATACACACTAATTGCAGCATCAGACAGACTATTTTTTTGAATGTTGAGGTGATGAGTTGACCAAATAAAATATTAATGATGATGGTTGAGTACATGTTTTAATGAATTGAAAAGTTTATTATCGTCATCACAGTTATCTATACTATTTTATTATGATTAAAAACTATTGTTTGGTTGCTTGTTTAGTTGCACAATATGTAACTTCAAAAATATTCTGTTAATTAGCTATATGTTATTCCTTTGCTCTCGAGAAAAAACATAAAACCAAAAAAAGGAAAACAAGAGTAGGATTGAACCAGAATGGAACGATGAGGAGTTAGGGTTCACTATATATCCGGAAAGGAGGATTTCACTTAACACAGGAGGAGACATGATCAATCTTGAATCCTTGTAAAAGATTTTTCTACACGAAAACATTTGATTAGCTGAGAAAGAAATAACAAACAAAGATTTTCCGATTGCGAATTGCACACGAAATATATATACGTGTGTGTGTGAACGAGCATGCACATGCACAGAGAAAATCAAGAAGTTGAAATCGGAGGATGTAAAGAAGATGTACAGAGGAAAAACATGTAAAAAAATGGAGGAGAAGAAAGGAAGAGACTTTCGTTGGAATTCTTACACATACAACACTTAATAAAGGGAATAAAGTATTGCTTATGTTTGCAATCATTATGATTAAATAATTTTCATTGTTGTTTTTATGGGGATTTTTTCAGTTGAATATTTCAAAATCTAAATCTTTGTCTGAAAATTAGGCAGGTATTAACATATGTGAGTCTATTGTTCACGATGTGCGAATTCAAAACTATAGGTTGTGTTGGTTGAATGTATATAGACAGTACTGAGACTGGCAGCACTCTTTTAGAATGAAAACTAACACCAATTGTTTTCTAAATAATTGTATTTCTATAAGTGAATTAGGGATCAGATCTCTCTATTCATGTTAAAATAGTGATTGGCCTAAAAACCAAGTTAGCCCGTCAATAGTCGACAATTGAACCTTCAAGGTTCCATGCTATAAAATTAATCTCTCACACTTTATTTTAAATGACTTTTCTATTTACCTTATAACATCATTTGATCATTTTAAATGAGCCTATAATCTTATTATAATAAATAAATGTATAAACCATGATGTGATGCGTATGCGTCCACACATGGAAATGTGTTTATCAAATATGCACATACAAACGTAGTAATGTCCATCCTATCAATCTCCCACTTGGATTACATAGTCATGTATGATGCTACCGTAGCCTTTGATTGCACATAATTCATTTTACATGTCATCGAAATAATCTCACCAATGTAGAAAGTCAAGAAGAAGGAGTTGTTGTATGATAAAATTCTTGAATAATAAGAAAGTTTAGTGTAAGATCGAATAATTTGAATCAACTTAAATTTTTGTGGGTTATACTCTCTAACTTTAGTCCTCTGATTCTTCTTTCAAGAACATTTGACTTGAAATTTGAATAATCTCTATGGAAAGGGCCCCTACTTGATCTTCCTTGAGGATTGTTAGTTTTTCAGCAATACTAATCTTTGGGTTTAGCACTACGATTTTGGATCAAATGTTGATTTTAGGGACTTTGATGAAGAATGTCTTGGATTTTAGTGACGAATTCCTTGAATTTGGTGAAAAACACGACGAACTTCTTTGAGCTTAGTGAATAACACGATGAACTTCTTGAATTTGGAGAAGAACACAACAAACTTTTTTAATTTGATGAAAAATACGGCGAACTTCTTTGAATTTAATGAAAAACACGACGAACTTCTTTGAATTTAGGGAAGAGCACGGCGAACTTTTTTGAATTTGGGAAAGAATACGGCTAACTTCTTTGAATTGACGAAGAACATTTTGAATGTTCTTGGGAATTTCAGAGAGAATTTAAAGAGTTCCTCAGTTGCTTCACTTTCTGATTTTTGTCCCCTCTATGGATTTAACCCCCATTTATAGTTGTAAAAGAGATAGAGTAGCTGCATCAACCTGTTGATGTGGCGTGATTTTATTAGCCGTCAGAGTTTGTACTTCATCCAACAACTTAATAAAGTATTCATTGTTTAGAATTTTAGTAGGACTCTGCCACTTACTGCTATTTGATTGGCCGATAAAAAATATTAATTAATTATATATTTATTTTAAAAATTTTATTTATTTAAATTTCTAAATAAATAAAAATTGATTTAATTAACATTGCTAACGTCATATTTTTCACGTGACATTATTTAATTAATAGATAAAATTTGTGTGTCTACAGTTGTATTTAATTAGTAAAACAGAATCACATTGATCACAAAATTCAATTTGACTGAACTGCATATACAATGTGAGGGTGTGGTATGGAAATTAATAGCCTGATTGATTGTGCATGCCTATTTTCAAACTAGTTCATCTTAAGTTAACTATACGACATTAAAATTCAGAGCAACAAAATAAATTAAAAAAAAATTGAATATGACATTTATAATCAAATAATGTAATCACATAAACCATATCGAGCTTATCCATGCGACAAACTTCCACTAATCAAATGACATCTAAACTAATGACACTCATATAGCTACACATTCATAAAATAATTGATGGTATTAATGTCTTAGCAAGTGGATTCGCAACCGTTAAGCTCGTCTTTATAAACTCTATACAAACCAACACCATTCTAAACTCTTTCCTTCATAATTAAGGTCTTAATATTAAGGTGTTTTGACTTCGACGAAGCTCTTGTGGCTGTTAGAGTATAGGACTAGAACCTGATTATCATTATTTATCTAGAGTAATTTTGAAATGCCATCGACAATACATGGTTTAGAAATGAAATTTCACAACCAAATAGCATGACCAGATGCCTCATAGCCAACAACAAATTTCACTTCCATGGTGGAAGATGCCGCCTGCAATTGCTCGCCATTCTTCCATTAATATGCACCTCCAATTATCAAGAAAATATGACCAAATATGAATATCATATAAAATCCTGGCATCTAGTGAACTCGGAGTCAAAATATCCAATTATCTCAAGCTACTTCAACCTGTGGAATGCGATGGCTAATATTTTTTTTTTGCAAATATAACTCTCTCGACTACTACCCAATGTTCTCTACTAGGATGACTTTGAATGCTACCCGACATTTTTATTATAAACTCATGAATTTGGAAACCTCACTATTTGGACACTTCTTGAGGTTAAACTTATATCTCTTCAACACAAGTGTGTCCTGTAGCCTATATATTGCGTGCCTGCCTTTGAATACTTTTTAAGTATAGTCTTTTGCGATAATTCAATTTTTTTACAAACATTGCAATGAATTTGGATTCCTAACATATAGAAAACACTACCTCAAAATCGTTTATTTAAACATGATCCAAAAATCTTTTTGTTTCTCAGTGAAGCTTGCATTGCCATTGACTAGCAAAATATCATCCGGATAGAACATTAAAAATATAAATTAACTCGTTATGAACTTATGGCATAAACAATCCTCCATAGCATTCACCTTGAATACGAATGATAAAACGATCTGATGGAACTTAATGTACCATTGATGGGAAGCTTGCTTCAAGCCTTTAACCCAAATGAATTTTTTGAACTTGTAAACAAAGTTGTTATCCTCTTTTGATGATAACTTTCATGGTTATACTGTATAAATGGTTTCCTCTCAGTGTGTCTATTAAAGAAGGTCATCTTAAGATGAAATTGTGCCACAAATATCACAATGGTCCTGTAGGAATTTTTCAATGAAACCAAAGAGAAAATCCTCATAATCAACACTCTTTTAAGTAAATCTTTTAAGGCACATCTTATACGATTTGGAATTTTTTGATTTTAAATAATTATTGGGTTTCATGTGTTGGGACAATGGGTGTTTGAGAGTACCTTGATAAATTCGAGATAAACTAAGTAGCATCATCGCTTATAAATATTCTTATGTATTTTTCAATTTAGGAGATGTAAGAATGCTCACTATCTATATAATTATAATGCAAAATGTAGTTGTTGAGAGGATTGAAATATCCCCACTCTGCTAACATTTTTCGCCGAAAATTGAAGCTCGGTAGTGTTGTGGATTTGCTCCTACTTTCGACGTGTCATCTATAGCATATGCCATGTAGAAAGTGTGAATTGTTTTGGTCAATTGTGAAAAGACATGTATATCTTTAATTAAATGTCTATATTTATTTTAATAAATAATGTTATATACGTAAATATAAAATTTTATTTAAAATATTATCTTTTAGAAGTAGGAGATTAATGGAATCCTAATATATCTAAACTACTTTTATAGTTATCTTTAAATAATGTAAAATACTAATCTTTTAGTTGTAGAAAACCTTTTAATTGATATATATTTTAGTAGTAGAAGATTAAAATAGTCTCACCATATTTAAGCTACTTATATAATCATTTCCAACTTATGTAAACTAGAAATATCTAAGTAGTAGGAAAATAATAGAATTTTAAATTATTTATAAATTAATTAAACTTTTTTTTTAAAAATAAAATCTTAATTTTTTAAAATATATATATATATATATATAAGTCATAATAAACTCATTATAATTGCGTAAAAGTATTTCAAAAAATGACAATGAATTCATTGGGGGGCATGACTTCACAATTATATAGCTTTAAATAGAAAATAAATAATATGATGAAAATTTATAGATATAGATATTAAATTATGTAATTAAACTATGAATGATAAAATATATTTTTATAATAATGAGCTAAAATTTTAAAAAAAAAATACATATGAATACAACACTATTGTTGTAATAATATATTACAAAATATCTCGAATAAGCGAAACTTTGATCATCAACCTTAGTAAACGTGTGGTGATTCGTTTTATGCTATTATTTTATTACATAGTTAATAATATTTAATAAATATTATTTAGAACCAATAGTAAGAAAAATAGAATTACAACAGCCGTACTAAAAGTTTAAATAAATAAATTGCATATATAAGAAATCAATATTTTTAAAAAATTATATGTTATAAAATATGTAAAACAAATGAATTTATGATTATCAACTTCATTAATTGTGTTACTATTGTATAATTATATTTGAAAGCATAACAAGAAATTCATTAGAGGACATTAATGTTATGATTACATCACCTAATAAACATAAACATCAAATAACTTGTTAGAAAAACATAAAGATAAATGTCAATTGAATTAAACTATGAAAGAAAGAAAAAGATAAACATAAATAAAGTTAAAATAATCAAATAAAATTTTGAATAAATAAATTTCATATATGTTATAAAATGTTTAAAGCGAGTGACTATTTGACTGTCAAAATTATCAAATATGAAATCAGTTAAAATTTTAAAAAATAGAACAAATTTCTTGTATAAAGAGCAATATTCTTATAATTATATATTATAAATTCTATAAAACGACTCAACATTTGACTATCATTTTTATTAAATATACAAGTGATAATTCTCTAAATATTATTATATTTAATTATATTTTTATAAAATATCATATAAAACAAATAGTAATAGGATATGGTACAATAATGTTCTCAAATTTTAAATAAAGAATTAAATTAGAGATTAAAAAAACATTCTTTATTTTTTAACATATACATTAGGAAGGAAAAAAAACGGGAAACCTTCTTCTGAAGATTCTAATTTAAGGCAGATCGACTCGTTAAGTTAAAAAGCGTAGACCATAACTGCTTGAATTGCCGTTTCGACACGCCGAATTGTTGATTCTATCCTCTCGCTTTCCTATTCATTATACACTAAATTTGTCATCCACACAATTTTAAAAGCATATCAACATCTGACAATCATAGCAATAATATGCATAGTACAAACAAGAAATCAAACAGCACCAGAATTGTTTAATCGTAGTGATTGCTGGCCTAATAGCAATACTTTATTCCCTTTAATAATTTGTTGAACGTGTATAAAATCCACCAAGAGCCTCTTCTTTTCTTCCCCTCCTTCCTTGCATATTTTCCCCATGCATCTCTTCTTTACATCCTCGGATTTTCTGAAATTCTGTCTGCAGACAGTCCATGTTTCTTGATTTTCGTTGCATCTGTATCCCCTGTGATTTTCTGTTCGTTATTTCTTCCTCGGCCCATCCCTGATCAAAGATTTTACATGTGGAAAAATCTTTTACTGGAGCTCAAGAGGGATCATGTCTCCTCCTGTGCTCAGTGAAATCCTCCTTTCCGGATTCACTGTGAACTCAACTCCCCGTCGTCGTCGTTCCCGCCTGGTTCAGTCCTTCTCTGTTGTCTTCCTCTATTGGTTCTATGTTTTCTCGTAAACAGAAAATACTGTATTCTTAAATCAAGCTCTGCTTTAAGCGAATTAATAAACATATATCCAATTGTTAGTCTGTTGTTTCCTTGCCCCTTTCTTGTTTTTCTCTTTAATTCCCCTGAAAGAGCTACAGATTCTTGAATAGTAGACCCAAGACTTGTTATTGTCATAAAGCATATAATATACACATAATATGGCTTCTCCTAGTGGATTTTCATCAGGATCAATCTCCCTTCCTAGTTCGGAAGAAAATCTGCTGCCCGACGTGGTGGACATGAGGAAACGGAGGCGGATGCTATCCAATCGTGAATCAGCAAGAAGATCCAGGATGAGGAAGCAGAAGCACCTGGATGATCTGGCGGCACAGGTGCCTAATCTGAGGGCTGAAAACAATCGCATGCTCACCAACATCAATCTTGTGGCTCAGCTCAGCTTCGATGCTGAGTCCGAGAACTCTGTTCTTAGGGTTCGGATATCTGAACTGAACCACAGGCTGCAGGCCCTCAATGATATTATCAACTTAATGAGCTCAAAGGAAACTAGTGCCCCCGACACAATTTAGGTTTTGACATGTTTTGTATTAGAACAGTTGCCCTAGTTTTATTTACGCTTCAGTTAAAATTTGTGGCTCTAAACTTTGCAAACGACTATATTACCCCTTGTTCATCTTTCGCTGACTTTCTCTTTTTTTAAAAAAAATTTTGACGTAGCATCCATGGAGAAACCCTAAAAATCTCCCCACCATGCAACAGGTGGTTTATTTAATTATCATTTCTTTTAAAAGAAAACACCCACTAACCAATACAAGACAATGCCCTTTCACAAGTCCAATGGATATATAGCTATTTGTGTTCCGATTGAGAAGTTAGTATGACATCTTACTTTTCTTTTATATGTTGATTAATAATAGAATGCAATGTAAGCTTCAGCCAGTAGAAGTTGTAATTGTGTTTTTAACTTTTTATGAATGTGGCCTAACTCAACTAAAATATTTGTGTCGTGGGTTTCCTATTGCTACGGTATTGTTAATCTGATGGCAGCAGTTGCTCTTGGGCCTTCCGAAACAATGAGGGTTGACACATTAGGATCAGCATGGACGAAATTGACACCCTATTCATTACAAGACGAAACCCTAAAACTCATGCAATAATGCAATTCTCATTGGTTGTGGCTTTGGGCCATGTCAGTAGCACCCATCTTAATTAATAATATTAGTACAATAATACACCAGAAACAAGTGTCCCTTTATGCAATTGTTTATATATTCTCACACAATAATGCAAGTACGTAACGAACCAACTAGTCCATTGGTAATGATATGGAATCGAAACTTTCCATTTTTTAATGTGTTGCTTAGCTCATTGTTACACTTATTCATGCACTTGCAATAAAAAACATCAATTATTATTCATGTAATGGAACTCTTTTGTCTATTGACGTCAGCATTTACTTGAAATTAAGTGTGTTCTTCCAAAGAGATAGAGGCTGCCCCATTTAGGTCACATAATAAGCTAATAATCGTGATAAAATAATAATAATAATAATAATAATCCCATGTCTTATAATTGAAAGGAGTTTGCATTCATTTATAGTATCCTATCATTGTTTCTCTATCATTCAACAAACATTATTTTTCAGATGGAAGCTAAAGTAAATTGCAAAACAAATCCTTTCCAAACACCAATATTTACAAAATTTTTCCTACCAAATTGCTTAATGACCACATTAAAAAGTCGATAGACAAAGATATTGTCAGAATAAACATAAGTTGTGGATAATAACTTTTGTTTCTCTAATTACAATTGAACATTCAGTTAGCTTCAGTACCGTAAAATTTAATGATCTAATACTCCAATTCTGAATGAATTTTATATATTGAATCAACTGTTTTTTTAACAGTTTTCAAATTTCCGAAGTGTAATATTATAAATGAAATACAACAATGTATCAATCAATTATCTTAAAGAAATTACCTGTTGATTTTCTTTTGACCTCATACAGCCCACCATGCAAATATTTTAGTTCAGTCAGGTCATATTCTTAAACAAGTGTCATCAACCTAAGAAGAAACAAATTAACGGGCTCAGGTTTTTGGACCTTTAAGCAGCCCAACCCAAATTCCCTGTCCTTTGTAAGCAAACAGAAAACACACGGCCGATCACCCACTCAGCCCAAAAATTCGGAGCAAACAACATGTCGCCACACAAACCTCCGGCCGCCGCAACCGGAATTCCTAGACAGTGGCGGTTCACATGGGAAGCCCAATCGCACACCCCAATACTTCGCTTACTGCTATTCAACCCAAGCTTGAATCCCTCAGCCGATTGCAGAGAGCTCAAACTCAGCCTTCACCCGGAACAATCTCTGCTCTCGGTGTCGTTCCTGGAAAGAGGCGCCGAAGTAGAGACCTCTGTGCAGGTCCCGATACCTAGGGTCTTGGTTGACCCGGAATCTCCACTCCAAGCCCGGGCATTCGATGACCACATTGAGGTTAAGCTCGTTTTGTTACTTCCGGTCGACCATCCTCTCGTTTCGAATTTTGATTCAATTCTTAATTCTGAGGGGAATAGGGATGATCTTCGTCCGCTTTCCTTGGATTCTGGTAAGGATATAATAATTTTGGTTCGCTAGTTCTTGTTAGGGACCTCATTTATTCTTGTTATCTCCGAAGCTTAAGCTTGTAAAAATGGGGACGTTAAATAATTTTTCTTTCTGAACTCGTTTCTTATGCGAAACTTTTATTGAAGCAGAATATATGATATTCTCTAACTTTTTCCTTTCAAATCATCAATATTTAGATTTGAAGATATTATCTTGTATGGAAGAGGTGCACTTCTACTGCAGAAATTGCTCGTTTAAGTTGACTAAGGGTCTCAGGTAGACATTGGATTTCTCTTTTGATGTTATTCAGTTATTCATTCACTCTGTCGAGGTTTAGTCCCTGCGATTATATATTTTACTTATTTCATTATATATGAAGGTTCTGGTTCGTATGATTTATCTGTGCGAGTATTCTCATTGAATGAAATCTGAAAATAGAGTTTAGATTTGATAACTATTCTTCATAGAGTCGCTCTTGAAGTTCAATAAGAGGTTTGATAGGATCGTAGAATGATTTCAAGCAGGCTTAATAGAAGTTGCTGCAGTTTTGTCATTGATTAAAAACCTATAAAGGTCTTCAAAAGCAAGCAACTAGGGCTCGATAGGTTGAGCTCAAGTTATGCTATTTAAAATGACAACAGTTCAAGAGACTTCTGTTTGGAGCCAAAGCTGTGGATGAATTTTGTGTGAACTAAGAACGGGCTGACTCTAGCATTTGAAACTTGCATGTACTCGTCTTCCACCCACTGTTCTTATATGTGCCTTACTCTTGCTCTCTGTTGGCAATATATCATGCTCAAGTTACCTTAATGCAAGGTTCCCAATTATATCAATTCAGGCGTTTTGAGGAAATGCCATCAGTTAACTGGCGAGATGTTGCTGACAATTGGTTTGGGAATTGTTGTTGCTCGTTTGGTGGTGTTAGCGAGAAGCTGGTTGCAGAATATGCAAAATCCTACACTTGTGCACCGGGCTTGTGCCTCTTGAATACGGCATCTGTTCTTTTAAGCAAGAATGATCTGCTGGGGTGTCAATTCCCTGATGCTGGTAACAGGCCAAATTTTGAGAATGATCTAAGTTTACTCAAAGATAACTTTTCAAGTAGATTTTTGCTAGATGAGGTATGTACACAAGAACAAGCTGGCTGCTGTGGAAGTCGTAATGAAGGGGTGCTGGGTGCTGACAAACTTTTAAACTCCGCTTGTGTTGAAGATAGCATTGCAGGCAACATCAAATGTAAAGCTTTGGTAAATGTAGTTGATCCTGAAAATTCATCAAACACCAATCCTGCATTGCAGATTGAAGAAAACAAAGCACTGATGAATGGAAAAAGTCAAATAGGATGCTGTCACAGTGAATTTTGCGTGCCAGATACACTGGGAGCCTCTTCAAAACTGCAAATGAGTAAAGCAAATGTTGAACTTCTTGAAAATGAGAAAATATTTGTGGATGGCTATCTTGGGAATGGGTTCATGGTTAGGCCTTCTGGCCTTTCAAAAGATATTCAGTGGACTGAATTTTTGTGCCCAGAGTGCTCAAGTCTTATAGGAGCATATCCTTGCTTCGACGATAATGTACCACTAGATGGAGGAGTTCGTCTGTTCAAATGCTATATCTCTACATGCTTGCCTTGCGGTGGATTAGATAATGCATTTGGGTGAGCTCTATATTTGTTTCCTTTTCTTGTTGAGAATTTTGGCTTATTAATTCTTGATTAGTTAGTTATGCATTAGTTCCACCTCTAAATAGGAAGTACACCCTAGAGAGAATGTTCGCTAGTCAGTTGCTGGAAAGTGCAGAAGATGAATTGTCATACAGGACTATAATTAGAGACATGCAAACTGAAGCCCCAGCGCTCCAAATTGTTCTCCTGAACCCAAATTCGTGGAGCTGTGCTGGAAGTCTTCACTCTGCTGAACCAGCCGCTAAGTTAGTTATGCATCCCAGTATCAAAGTGCTTTTCTCTGCCTCTAGTCATGGCATAGAATTGGATTCGAGGCAAGTTATTCCTTTCAAGTCCTTTGCCTTTTGCAGGGCTTAGAATTAAGCTTCTGTCCTCTGTCTAATATATGTTTTTTAGATCTTGTGCGTCTTCATGAACTGATGTGGCTTTTGCTTCTATATTACACAGTACTCTGGAAGACTGGGTGAGAAAGAATCAAGCTGATGATATTTACATGTTTGCATCTCAAATACTGGAGATAACTCGAGTTCTTGAGCAGGCCAACGGTCTATCTCCGCCATCATGTTCGTCGCTGCTGGCTTTATGGTTGTCAGTCGTGAGGAGATGAAAAATAATGCTAGTTATCACTTTTTACCATCTGGAGAAAAGAATGCAGTAAACATTTCAGAAGTTACGCGCCCCATTAACGTAAAGAGAGTCTCGTTGGAAGCTTGAAAGGTAGTAAGCATATATACCCGGTCCAACACGAAATATATACCAGATTCGTTCACTGATATGTCACCTTCTCAAAACTAATGAAAAGGGTGTTGACTTGCATGCACACTATGGCAATTTGTTTGTGGAAAGTGAATGGAAACAAGGGATTGGAATGAAGAACAGAAGCAGCAGAAGCAGAAACGCTTTTGATTGTTGATTCTTTCAGAAAAGTGACCTTTAAGAAGTCAAATATATCCGCCGCTGCATATTTGGTGTCCCCTTTTTGTGAGAGGTCAAATGGCTGTAGTGGAGGGTGGCGAATATATGGACACCTGTGTCTTAATTTTATTTTATTTCTTGGTATTATTCATAGGGAATCAAGTTTAAGTGGGAACTTGACTAAAACACATACAGAGGCTATTAATTGACACGAGTTTTAATTCTTGACATTGTGATTTTGGTCGGATTGTCTCTATTAATGTGCATACATAATTAATTATATACCTTGTTTTTCATTTCATCAAAATTTAGTTGATATTTACATGTATACTTGCACATATGCTCACAATCATTATTATATATGTATATGTATTTCATGTATAACTAAGAAAATTCAAACAAGTTAAAATTTCCATCTCATAAAAAGTTTACAACAAACATGATTTTCATGCTCAACAAGATTTTCATCACGGTCAACCCCAACGTCCAAATCTGGAATCAAAAAATGCTTTTCGTAATCTGTTCAATTGTATTTACTTAAACTCAATTTCAATTAGTCATTATGATGATATATTTAGTCCTTTATTATTGTGGTCGTTTAAACATTATATGAGACGCAATTTTATTGGACATAAAACTTCAAACACAAAAGAATTTAGATTAGAGAGCTTGGTTCTAATTCATCAATTACTAAGCATCTATTGGAACAACAGAAGCTTGTCGTCTAATGAAATGCTTAGCTAACTAGGTCTTGTTGATAATGTACTTGGTGTCAATGTACCAGGTAATAAAATTGTTGTAAATGTCACAACTTTAAGATTTAATTACTTTTTTTATTTTTCAATATAAAATTATGACATTTATCATAATTTTAAGTACATGTGCAAATCTACTATATACATCTTGGAATGGATCGGCTAGCTATATCCAGTTGTAAAAGGGCACTCAACTAGATTGGAATTTTTAAAATAAAAATGCAATTGTATGCATGTAATTGGTGGAACATATTCCTCTATATTAAATTATTAATTTGCATGCGAATCTTATTCTCCAATTGGGCTCTATAAATTAAATTCAGAAAACCCTAAATCTTCATGCGATTTAAACATGCATGAGAAATACGTTAGTAGAGTGAGAAGATAGGCCTTACATGAAGGCAAAAGCTCATGTTTGATAGCCAAGGATGACTTGCCTGTAGCTTCATTCATGGGGGGTTCTTTCTTTTTCTTTTTTCTTTTTTTCTTCTTTTTTTCTTTTAACGCTTCTTTCTCACTCATTTATGCTGTTCATTCAATACATATACCTTCTTCCCAAATGATCTATGTTTTATTAGACTACGCACAAACATTTCAATATACTTATTCATATTACAATACTGCATATTTATCCATGATTTGCCGTATAAAATACCAAAGGCCAGGGGTAAAATTTCCCCCCCCCTTTTTTTTTTTTTTACTTAATATCGTTGTTCTTTGATCTCATACGATGAGCACGACATAAAATGTCCATGTTAGGCATCAGGCAGTCTCCTTGGCTAACCTGACTGGCTTTTGTTTATCATGCTAGCCCTTTATCTTCTCTTCATGATTGCTCCATGTAAGGAAGCCCACTTTGATTTGTCTGAGGCAGACGATTGATGATCATACTGTGTTCCTAGATTTTTCGGATCAACACAAACCTGGGGCCATCTCTGTCGGTTGGACCAGCCGCAGTTTTAATAGTGGCTGTGTCGTGGGACGCAGATTTGAGAGCAACGATTCGTTCACAGAAGGTGACACCTGTAAATTTTAAATTTGTAGCAGATAAACATACATTAAGTATTTAACATAAAAAATTGTAATTTATCACGATTTTAAACACCACACACACACACACACACACACACACACAAAACATCAATACAAGACCCTCCACAATTCTTTTCAACAGTTTAATGCCAACTGAGCACTCATCGTTCATCAATCAATGACTTCAATTTTTGTGTTTTTATTCCATGGACTCTCTTAATTGTCTACATGCTCCATTTGAAATGAATGTACCACTGAATCTATCCTATCCCTCTTGTTGTCAAACTTTTCAGACAATCCAGACAGTCCCTGTAAATAACACTTCTGTGATCACATGTTGTCCTTTCGATAATCAACGCGCGAGGATTTGTAACTATTCAATTGGAATAATTAATTATACACATTCCATCATTCAAGTTTAATCAATAATTTTGAGACCGACTTAAGTTCACTCATCTTTATCTTTTAAGCTGTGCTGCCGTGTCTGATAATTCTATATCCATATCGCCCACGAAGCACACGTCGGCATGACTGATGACACGATAGCACGGGGAACCATAACGCACGTGTCATCTGCACGATTTGCTGCATGCAAAACTTGTAAGTTTCGGGTCACTGCATCTTCTTACCCGTTCCTCCACCGCCGGAACTATATAGCAAGACACCGTGACATCCGGTCATCGATCTGCTCATCTCCTTTTCCAGTGTTTCGGGTATTTGAGAAATCCGAAGCTCAGATCATGGCACAGTAGGGCGGCCAATAAGACAGGCAAACCGACGAGTACGGCAGTCCCGTCCGCCAAACTGATGATGAGTATGGACCCATTGGAGCGTATGGAACCACGGAGGATTACGGGACTCACGGCGTTTGGATTGCTCCCGGGACCACTGACGCTGGCCTGGCAGCGGGCGGCCGCCACCACCACCGACGCTCGGGCATCTCTAGCAGCTCCGTATGGAATTATAATTTAAACTTCACCTGTTTTTTCATATTTTCTTTTCATCACATGTGTGTGTGTGTGTGTGTGTGATGACTAATTCCAGAGGCGAATTTTTTTGTGGCAGTCTTCGGAGGAGGACGGGCAAGGTGGGAGGTGGAAGAAGGGGATTAAGAAGAAGCTACCCGGCGGCGGTCACAGGGATGATCAGACTCACTCCGCTGCCACCGCCACGCCCTGCGGAGGCGGATATGGTCATGGACATGTTAATGGAGGAGATCACGAAAAGAACGGAATGATGGAGAAGATTAAGGAAAAGCTGCCCGGTGGCCACGACCATTAAATATCGCCACATATAGAAATAATAGGGGGATGTCTATAACAAACATCTCTTGTTTGATGAAATAGCTGTAATAAGCCACTGTCAGGCTGAGCTTATCATAATGTGAGGAGGCATATTTGTTACTGTTCCTTATGTTTGATTGGATGGCATGTGGAAGATGATTCAAAATTAAACAAGACTTGATCAAGAATGAATCACTATATCAAAATTAAACAACACTTGATGATCCAGGATGAATTACTATAAAAATTGAAGCTTGGAAGACAAGCACTTGGCAATCAGAATTTATCATAATCTTGTAAACGTGAAGGTAATGAAATCATTAACTATTGCGAATAAATAGTTTTCATCTTTGTAGTTGATTGGTAGGGTAAATAAGTAATTATTTATTCATAAGTTAGTTAAAGAGAGGAAAAAGAAAACGTGCAAGAGCGGCAGCTCCCTTCTTGTAGTAGTTTAAGTCATGTTTGGTTGAAGTTTAGTTCTTTAGCAATAAACTTCGTTCTTCTGTCATAAAATCCTCTCACCATCCTTTTATTTTCTTACAATTTCAATTTCCCATTCGTTTGTTTATTGTAATTTCTTTCGCATATTGTGTCTTATCAAAAATTAACATTGTTGTACTGAAGTCATGTCAATCAATAGATTGGGCCTCTCATTACAGCAAATAACGCAGTAGGTTTTGGCCAACCATTTTTTTCAATTTTTAAAGAAAACAACCATGAATTTTGGATGATCAAAATGAAGACTTTACTTTAGTTTCAAGAGTTATGAATCATAGAGAATAGTTACAACAAATGTCATGAGAAAGACTAACTAAGGGAAATCCTGAAGAGGGATTCAAAAGTTTTGTTTTAAATCTAACAAGTTGTAAGTAAATCAATTTTTTCTAAAATTTTGGGTGCCTCTATAACAAACGAGACATGGACAACATTGCAACTAGCATACCATGGATCATCTTTCATGTTAAGGATTAAATTACAAACACTTAATCAAGAATTTTAAAATTTTCACTTGAAGAATAGAGAATTAATGCAAAAATTATCGATAAAGGTGAAAGGTGGTGTCAACCAAATCTGTGCGTATGGGAAAAAAAATATTTCTGAAAACACCATTATGACAAAGGTATTGCGTATCCTTAATCTCAAGTTTAATCATGTCATTGCGACAACTGAAGAAATAAAGGATTATCAACCAGTTCTTTTGACGAGTTGATGAAATCCTTGCAATTTCATAAAGCAAGGAACAATAGTAGAAGATAAGACAAGAAAAAAAGCATTCCAAACAAAGGAGAAGGATCTAACGAGGATGATAAAGATGAAGGATGTGAAATAGCCAAAAGACACTACTTAGGTAAGAATAACTATCATGACTAAGGGTGGTGAAAAAGGTTTGGATCAAAGGTCAAATAAAACAAAGTTCAATGCTTTAATTGCAAAAAGTTTAGACATGTGAAAGTAAATCGTTGTAACAAAGATAAGCAAGCCAACTATACGCAAGAGATAAGTGAAGAAAATAGGCTACTCATGGTCTATGATGACCAAGAGAAGAAGTAAGAAAAAGACAAAGAAATAACAATTGCTTGAATGAGCCAAGGTCAATCTAAACTTCTTTATGATGATATGCTTATTGAGAATGCAAGTTGGAGTTCAGAGAAAGGGCAAAAACTCACAAAATGAAGGATGGAGTAAAGAAAGTTCATTTTACTCGCAGCACGAACCTTTGCATTGTTGCTTGAACAACAGACTTATATTATTGATAGGAAATGAGTTAAAGAACTTGAGCATGAAATGTAATGATTAAGGAAAAAGCTTGACCTTAAAAAAATAGCATGTACAAAAGCATGGACAAAAATGTCAACTTTTGAACGTGAATTCACACTAGCAATGAGGAAAATAATTTGTTCATTAGCCAAGCATCAAGATTGTCCAAAGGTAGTAAAGGATGATGATGAAACATTGCAACCAATGGAAGTAATCCCTAATCATTTACAGATTCAAAATTTAGATTGTTCATATTTGAGTTTTGAAAGTTTTGAATCAAGCATCATGGCATATATGCAAGAAAAACCAAACTTGATGCATGAAGTGGATGATAAGTTATTAGTTGGGCACATTAAAATAAGAGGTTTCAAGAATTATATCCATGATTCTCTTAGAAATGGTTTTGACGAGGATTTGTATTATAAAATTAATGAAAGTATTAATCTTGGGCACTACATTGCATGGGATAAGCAAAAAAATTACAACTAGAGGCAAATTAATGATGACAACCAAATTAAATATTGGAAAGAAGATTTCACCAAACTTATGGAAGGTCGAGCTTGGCATAGGGCATATGTATCAATATTCAAGGCATTACTTGAAGAATGAAATTTTGAATCAAAAGAGTGTTGAAGATGATTTAGAGTCAGACAATACTTGATAATCAAGAACTTGGTAAGAAAGAATTACCCTAAAAATTGAAGCTGGAAGACAAGCTACAAGATTAAATAGTTATCATAATTATGGTTGTTTAGGAGGCTAAGTAATTACTTAATTTGTGCGTTAGTGGATAGTGATAAATATGAGCCATATGGACTGCATTATGTACAAGAGAGAAGATAAAAATACAACAAGAGAGGAAGAAGAAAACGTGCAAGGGCTGCGATTTTATTATTATTATTATTATTTTTGTAATAGTTAGGCCATGTTTGGTTAAGTTTTTTCTTTAGCAATAAAATTTGTTCCTATGTGCCATGAAATCCTCCTGCCATCCTTACTTCATTTTCTTGCAATTTCTCTTTAGTTTGTTTATTGCAACTTTCTCATACACTGTACCCAAAAAAGCCAACAAAATCGTTTCTAATGAAGTGATTTATGTCGTGGTGTTGTGTGTGTGTGCGTGAAATATTAATATCCTCGTCAGTATGTTATTTCCCGTTTAAGAAATCTAGCGTGAACAGAACAAAAATAAATCAGATTTAAAAATAAAACACAGAGGCTATATTTGTTTCCATCTTCCATCTTTATCCAACTTATTAAACTTTATACTATTTAGCACATAATCCAATAAAATTTTCATCCATGTTGAAATTCAAATTTTCTTTTCTATTATATAACTAATTAATTATTTTTCAATCATTACATTTATTTACAATCAAATTAATACCGATATCTATATATATACACACACATACTCACATTTATATTTTAAAAATTAATCATTATCGCTCTATAATATTACATCATTCAATTATTATTACACATTCTATACTAATATTTAAATAAATCAAAATTTTTCTAAATATTAAAATTTTAAGACCAAATATACTATTCATTACAATACAATTTCCACTAAATATCATCTCTAGCCAAAACCCCTCTTCCAAAATAACCAGAACAATCAAGTACTAGTCTATGCAAAAACATCCAACACATGATAAAATAAATCTGGGCCAGCTAAAAGTTTTCAAGCTCACGAATCATGAACAATCACCCTTCCTGCATCCAATTTCCGGGTGCACATGTACATACAACTTCACAAAATTCATATGTGGCGTCTCAGCCCTTCTAATTTCAGACAATGAACTTAGGACGGACGACAAGGAACAAGGAGTGATTTGAGTAAGAAAAGAAGTGGGAGCAGTAAAATTGGATAGAGAATATGACTGAAATTAGTTTGTTAATTAAACTGCCCTCTTCTTTACTAAATTTCGGTTTTACTCAAATCGTTTCTTTTTTATTTTAACAAAATCCTACAGAAAGTACATCCGACAATGAAGTGTTCTATGGAAGTGGTTTCTTTTTTCTGTCCGTAGGCCATAGCACAAAGTAGGCCATGGCAAAATCACCGTGATCGCTTCGCACAATTACCTCAATTGGATGCGGTGTGAAGCGGCGGATTCACTCTAGTTGCCTCCTCGTGATGGCTGTGTTTAAACATTTACTTCCTCCTGGAGTAAATGACTGAGCCAGGTACAATCATAAACTGCCTCCGGCAGAAGGTAAATACCAAGAATCGCCATATCATGAGTAGAGGATGAATGTTTCAAGGTGAGAAGTAAAAAGTTACCAAAATTCGCCAGTTGCCAAGCTAGGAAACCTAAGCATCACTTGCCAAACCATATGGGATAACTGCCCATGGCATCGCCCCTTCAATCACCAAAAGTTGCTGCAGGAACAAGTCCCATCTCGGAAATGATGGAACCTCATGTTATCCCTAACTATTATCTCCCTCCCAGTAACTTGGGATGCACCACACATGAATAAGTGGCAATCCGCGCATATCCTCAGATTCTTCACAATTCTGATGGTGGATCCGTCCTCTGTTGTAAGCAAAGCGTATGCTAATGCTAGCTTCTCGCTGTGGCTCATCAGAATTCGCCTTTTCTCTTCATCATTCACATCATAAAGCACAGAGGCCAGGTTGGGCTGGTATCCATTTATTTTTAGTTTGTTGATAATTTCGTCTAGTGTCTCCTTAATTTCTGTGGACCTTGGATGGGTCGTATCACCAGCATAGAATTCATGTATCACTCCCTTCTCCCCTTCAACCCAACTAAACGCAGGACTCTTTCTCAAGCCCTTTTTCCTCATCAATTTTCTTATCCTCAACACATCTTCCCACCTTTCAGCTTTGGCATAAACTTCAGCCAGCAATATATAATTTCCAATATTTACAGGCTCAAGCTTAAATAGATGGCTTGCTGCAACTTCAGCAATATCAGGGTTTGCATATATACGACAAGCTCCCAGAAGAGCTCCCCAGATACCAGCATTAGGCTCCATAGGCATACTTTTGATAAGCTGGAGTGCTTCCTCCAACTGTCCGGTTCTGCCTAGAATATCCACCATGCAGTTGTAGTGATCCACACGGGGTTTGACGCCATAACAAGTGTCCATAGTTTCAAATAAACGTTTACCTTGCTCTAACAACCCGGCATGACTACATGCAGTAAGAACCCCAATAAAAGTCACTGAGTTGGGCTTCACGTCAGTTTTCCCCATCTCCTTAAACAACTCTATAGCAGAATTTGCACGGCCATGAATGGCAAGACCAATAATCATCGAACTGTAGGAATAAACATTCTTTTCGGGCATATCCAGGAAAACCTTGTATGCTTCTTCAACACATCCACACTTGGAGTACATATCAATCAATGCCGAACCCACATGCACGTCTTTTGCAGGGCCAAACCCAGAACTCTCAGCCACAGACCTAACCCAGTTGGCGAATTTAACAGCGCCCAATTGCGCGCAAGCATTTATAACACCAACCAGTGTCACCTCATCAGTCCGCACACCCGCACTCTGCATTCTCTGAAAATACTCCAATGCTTCCCTCGGCTTGGCATTCTGCACGAAACCAGTCACCATTGCAGTCCACGCCACCATATCCTTCACAAGCAACCTATCAAACAAATCGCCCGCAGAAACCATATCCCCAGCCTTCGAATAAGCGTCAATCAGCGACGTCCATGAGATTAAATCCCGTTCAGGCATTTCGTCGAAAACCCTCCTCCCGCAATCCAACGACCCACATTTCAAGTACATGTCAATCAAAACGTTTCCGACAAACAAATCTTCGCTAAACCCACCTAACTTCACCGTCTCCCCATGAAGCTGGCGACCCAAATGTACATTCGTCCCATTCGCAGACACCTTCAACAAAGCAGTGAAGGTGAAAGAGACGGGTGTTATACCATCTCTCCTCATGGATTTATAATAAAGCACCGATTCTTGAAGCATCCCATCAATCAGAAGCCCTCTAATCAGAGCCGTATAAAGAAAAGCATTGGGGTATCGCACCTGAGAGAAAACGGAAACTCCATAAGATTGCATAGAAACGTTTATTTTGGACAGCATCCGGAGGAGTTTCGCTTTGATATAGGAAGACTGGTGAAGGCATTTTCGAATAATATAACCGTGGGCCTGCTTGATTTGGGCGAGGTTTGTGCAGTCTTGGAGGGTGTAAATTATCTGGGATTCCAAGTGTTTGATTTGTTGCAGCTGAGAAAACGGAATGAATGGGATTTGGTCGTCATGGAACTTGGCTGTCTTACAGATGGGGATTGGAGCTCTGATCATGGGTGCAATCAGCTTTGTTGAGAGCGAAACCATTTCAAATCACTCGAATTAATTGGAAGGTTTTTTAGCTGCCAAGGAAAAATGGAGGCACTTCCGTTGAGCTCAAGACAGCGAAGCAAGTGTTGGATGCAAATGTAAAGTGAGCAGCTCAGAATTCGCAAGTAGAACGAACGACAGTCCGATGATCTTCAACCAAGAGGCGCGCAGTATCGAGTACAAGTTCTCCGCAGCGAAATCAAAATGCATTGGCGTTTAGAAATGAATCTCTTGTGACGCGCGAAGGGGCGGAATCCAGTCGAATTTGAACCTGTCAAATATTTGTTTTTCTTCTATCTCAAACTCAAAACATTGTTTATGTTGTTAAATTTTGTCACGTGTTTTTAGATAGGTTTATTTTTATAATTATACAAAAATAAAAGAAAAAAATAAATTTTAAAAATATAATGCTTAAGTATATTTTTATTTCAATATTTGATAACAAACATAGCTTACCTGTGAGAATTCAAGACTCGAGTTTATGTTGAAGTCAAGCGTTAGCTTAAACTTGAGTTTATTTCAATTTGATTAATGTTTTTTAGTTTTGAATATGATTTAGTTTAATTATTTTATGATATTTTGATATGATGAAAATACTATTTGCAATAATTTGATTAGTAAGGAATAATATAATTTTAAAATATATCCTTCAATTAAATTTAACTAAGGGAATAATTTTAAAATAAATAGAAGGATTGAGATATTATCTTAAAACAATCTGAAAAGTGAACATAGGCAATAAATTTTGGAATATAACTTAAACATTATAAAATAGTATAACAAATTTGATAAAATGATATTTATTTAAGATTCTTAATTACAAATTTGAATTATTTTAATAATTATTTAAAAAAAGTAGTTTTTAGGATAATCCATAGATATTCATAGTGATATAATTTTAATTTATCTTAAAATTTTATAAAATTTGAGATGTTATTTTTACAAATAATATTTATTTGTTGTTTTGATAAGATTTTTATAAGATTTCACTACTATTTTCATTGAGTTATGTTCATATTACTATTTTGACTAAAACTTTTGAAATATATATTAGTTGTATCATTGACAAACAAGCTACATTTATCATATATGTGAATTAAAAATTTAATAATTTACAAACTTTGCATCTAAAATTTCATAAAATATAAAATAAAAACTATACATCAAAATTAAACTTTAATACATTGTATATATGTACCATTAATATCTAATAAAATAATGGTAAGGGTGAGTAATTGTGTTAATTTATATTATTAAAGTTTCATTTAAATTAATTATCATTTTATGTATATTTGTAATAATGGACATTCCAAAATTTTATATGAAAATTTTATAAATAAATATTTCTAAGATATATATTAAAATTAAATTCTAATATCTAATACAGTTTTAAATGAAATTATTATACACAAATATGTTAATAAGTGACGTATAATTATATTAACTTTTAATATCCAAATTTCGTAGAAAATAAGTATTTTAAAATACCTTCTTACATCCTTTTAAGATCAAAACTAAAATTTTGAATATTTTATTTATTACAAATAATTTTTCTAATTTAAAAATTCAAAATATATTTATTCAAATCGAACTTTAATAGTATATATATGTAGATAAATTCACATATAAAATAATTATCATAAATTAAAATATTGTAACTAATTAAATGTCTCATTTATATATATATATATATATTAATATATTATTATTTATAAAAATAATTAGAAGTAGAAAAGCTCATGAATTTTTGAACGAAGAGAAATAAGCTCAAGCTTATATAAGCTTCACTCAAATTCAAGCAATACCAAGTTCAAATTGAGTTTTAATTTAGTTAGATTACGACCTCATGAACCTACTCTATTCTTCTTGCACTCTTAGATGTGTAGCCTTAGGAAATTGAACCAACCATAGTTGTTACTTTGTATTTCTTTTGGTAATGTAAAAATTATTTAGATAGACCAAAAAATAATTTCTGAAGGAGTGAATTTTTTCGAGTGGAAAAAAGAAAACCAAACATAGCCTTCTAATACACACCAACTTGTGAGTCAACCTTGTCCGACTTAATTATTGGCAAATGCTATGTTTGAAAGGGGTGTTTTGGCGGTGAATATTGTTTGGCAAGGATTATATTAGGATGAATAGTATGTTTAGTTGTAAGATTTTGATAAAATAAAAAAATTGAATTATTAGAATATATGTGTAAAATATATAATAATAACTAAATGATGTAATAATATATTGAAATAATGATTAGTTTTAGAGTATCAATAAATATAAATATGAGTATAAGTATAATATATATATATATATATAAGTATACATTTGATTATAAATAGTGAAATGATTAATGAACAATTAATTAGTTATATACGTAAGTGAGAGAAAATTTGAATTTGAATTTGAATTTGGATAAAAATTTTCTTGAATAATATTTTTGATAATATGAAATTTGACAAAAAAAAAATTGAAAGATTGAGAAGTGAGAAACAAACATTGCCAATGAGATTCACTCTAAATCCTTTGTCCTCTACTTTCTTCATGCCCTTGTATATGTTGACATGAAGGATGGATCAAAAAGCCACTAGCAATTTTTAGAAGCAGCGAGATAAACACTATTAAGAAGAAATGATGGATCTAATTTCTTTCTATCAATTTGGAAAAATAACTTCCTTCACTAAAAACAGATGGTGTTCTTGATCAGAGTTTGAACTCTGTGAGCAGATATGCTTCTCCCCCTTACAACAGTTTCTATATTTTTAAATAAATGTTGTAATAAATCTTCCCTCCCTTTATCTCTACTTATGCTAATGAAGGCTATACTTGGGATATGGAGAAAAGACTTGGGATACCAAGAAAGACTATCTTATGTAAACAACCATGTTGTGCATTAACTAATTTTTTTTTCAATTATGATTGTCTCAAATATCGCGTATAATGTTAGGAATCAAGATAGTAGTTATACAAATAATAGCAACCAAATAATAAGGTAAGGAAAGAAAAAGATAAGACATATAAATTTACATGATTTGGTTTAAAAACATATGTCCACTAGCAAAGGAGCAAAGGTTTCACTTGAGAAATAACAATTACAAGGAAATTAGTCACTTGAATCCATACTTCAAATACGCTCAATATCTCTCAAAACACCCACGAATACGTTTTACAAAACACATTCAATAACCTGACAAAATATACTAAATAGTGTGGCCAATATGTCATGTGTTAGGGATAATCTTATCTTCTTAGATGTCAAATGAAGGTACCTAGTGATAGGCAACAAAACTTGGCCATCAAGTTGAAATCAATGGCTAAGATGCACCATTAGAATTATGCAAAATCCAATGGTTATAATTTACTTTGGGAAGTCATTATATTATCAATGACATCTTTAATTTCTCCAATTTTCAATGGCTAAGTCAATGACATCATTAACTTCTTCAATTCCCAATGCCTAAGTTAAAGCTACTCATAACAATTCTCTACCTTGACTTTGATTGCCACAAATCTTTGCTTCTCCTTATCCATAGTGACAATTAAATCCAAACTATGCTTGAACTTGGTTACTTGAAGAGATTTTGTCAACATGACTACTAGATTATTTTCTATACCAATCTTTTTCACCACAACATTTCCTTGAGAAATTACATCTCATACAAAATGATATTAGATATCAACGTGCTTTGTCTTCCCATGAATCATTTGATCTTTAGTCAAATGTCTTGCACTTTGGTTATTATAAAAGATAACTGTAGCTTTGGAATTCAAGTTGAATTCACCTTACAAGCCTTGTAATCAAATGGCTTCCTTTATTGCCTCAATTATCACTATATATTTGCCTCAGTAGTAGACAAAGTAACTATAGCTAGTAAAGTTAACTTCCACCTATGAGTACAATTACCAAAAGCGGACAAGCAAACACAAATCTAATAAGTGATCTCGTTTTATCAAAATTACTAGCATAGCCTAAATCAACAAAATCTACCAAGCTCCTAGAATTTTTACTAAATTCCAAACAAGTGCAAGCTTAACCTCATAGATATCTAAGAATCCATTTCATAGCTTGCTAGTGTGTTTTTCCAATATTAGCCATATGTCTACTAGCCATGTATCTACTGACAACATTAACCGCATGTGAAATGTCTAGATGGTTGCATACAATGGCATACATCAAACTTCCAACTACACTTGCATAAGGAATATTTGCTATTTAATCAAACTCCTCAACAATTTTAGGAGATAAGGTGGCTAAACGCTTGAACTAAGTAGCTAGTACAGTACTTACTAGTTTAGTGTCTTTCATTCCAAAATACTCCAAAACCTTTTCAATGTAATTTTCCTAAATCAAAAATAATTTCCCCACCTTCTTATCCCTTTCAATTTCCGTTCTAAGAATTTTCTTTGCTGTTCATAAATTTTTCATCTCAAATTCATCACTCAATAAAAACTTCAATTTGTTGACTTCAAACATTGTTCTTACAGCAATAAGCATATTATCTACATATAAAAGCAAATAAACAAATGATCCATCTAATAATTTTTTGAAATAGACTGAACTATCTACCTACTTCTTGAATAGACACAAGTGATGTTGAATGAATCAAACCGCCTATGCTATTGTCTTGGTGATTGTTTTAAATTATAAAGAAAACTTTTCAACAAACAAACATGGTCTTCCTTGCCTTCAACAATACACCCCTCCGATTGCTTCATCTAAATTTGCTTTTCCAAATCACCTTGTAAAAAAGAAGTTTTTATATCTGCCTACTTTAACTCCAAATTGAGCATGGCTACTGATGCAAGCAAAATTCAAATAAAATAGTGTTTTACCACATGTAAAAAAACATCATTAAAATCTACACCTGGTACCTAATTATGTCCTTTAGTAACCAATCGAGCTTTATATTTGACACCATCAGATTTTGGAAGATCTATTTTCAACCAATGATCTTTTTTCCTTTTTGAAGGTTTGACTAATTTCCAAGTGTTGGTCCTATTTAAAGACTACATTTCTTCTTACATAACTACTCACCAATTGTTAGAATTGACACTAGAAATAATACATTAAATGTGGATGGTTCATCAACTATGTTGATTTCATCTGTTGCTGATAAGTATAAGACATTGGTGCTACATAATCTGCATATGTGGATGGCCTTCTACTTTCTCTTTTGCTTTTTCCTTTTACTATGCTATAAGGAACTTTTTGAGGTATTTAATTGGCTCCACTTGAACTAGATGCAAGCTCTAGTAGAGAAGTTTCTAAAGAATCATTTGATTGAATGGAAGAATTAGTTGCTCCTATATTTAATTTTCTAAATTGTCTTCCATTGCATTAGCTTTACAAGGGATGGAGGATTGGATCTAACATTAACTACTTATCAAATATAACTTCTCTATTGATGATACCTTTATTTGCTTTAGACCCCACAACTTGTAACCTTTTACACTAGATGAAAACTTAAGAAAAATTCATTTCTTAGCGCATGACTACAATTTACCATCATTCACATGCATGTAAGCTGAACAATAAAATATTTTTACATTAGCATAGTTAGTAGAGTTACTAGACCATGCTTCTCTAGGACTTTTCTAGTCAATTAGAATTAGTGGAGATTAATTTATTAAGTAGCTTGCTATGGATGCAGCTTTTGCCCAAAACTTTTTCGGCAAACTTGCATTTGACAGTAAACACCTTATTTTCTCAATAATGATCCTATTCATCCACTCCGCAACACCATTTTGTTGAGGGGTGTGTGTAACAGTCTAATGTGAAACTATGCCCTCTTTTTTGTAGAATTGGTTGAATTCACATTACAAAATTCCAAATTATTATCTATTCTGAGTAGTTTAATTTGCTTTCATGTATGCTTTTCAATCAAAATCTTCCACTTTTTAAAAGTAGTGAAACCTTAATTATTGTACTTCAAAAAGTAAACCCAAAATTTTTTTGAATATCTAGAACCACCTTTAGAAAGAACACAAGAAGGACCTCAGAGCTCTGAATGGATGCCTTTGGTCCTATGAATAACTACGATAAGCTTTGTATGCCTTTCCTTTCCAAAGACACAGTGTTCACAAAACTTCATCCTTCATGTTCTTTGTCCAGACAATAAACCTCTCTTACTTAACAATGTCATTCCCCTTTCACTCATGTAACCTAGCCTCATATGCCACAATTTAGTGACATTAGAATCAGAAATTGAAGTAGATGCAGCAATATCACTTGTAACAATGAATCCTTTTAATGCATACAAGTTTCTAGAATTCGTAGCTTACATTACTACCAAAATACCTTTAGTCACCTTTAAAACTTCACCTTCAATTGAATACCTGCATCCATTTGCATCAAGGATGCCTAAAGACATAAGATTCTTTTTAAGTCAAGAACATGACAAACATCTGTCAATGTTCATACTATGTCATCATGTATCTTGATTTGGATTGATCCTTTGCTAATAACTTTGTAAGTAAAATTATTGCCCATTAGTACGACTCCACTTACATTAGATTCATATGTTGAAAGCCAGTCTTGATTAAGAAACATATGATAGGAACATACAAAGTCCATAATGCATTCATCTTTAGATCAACAATTTACATCAACAGAAACCAAAACAAGATCTATTTTAGACTCATCTACAAACAATGCTAGCTTTAGCAAATTTATGTAACTTATCATTTGAAGATTGTTTCTTTTTTAGTTTAAAATAGTCAATATTTATGTGCCCTTTTTTTGTAACAATAGTTACAAGTCAAACTTTTGATTTTGACTTTGATTTTAACCTTAACGTGTTGCTGCTCAAACTCCTTTTTTTTTTTGTTCTTCAACTTACAACTAATCTCTCTACCAGATTATCGCTTTTACTACTGTTATTACTTTCTGAAAACTCCTTTCTATTAAATCTTTGGACAAAAGTGCAGATTTAACATCTTTTAAAGATACATTTATTTTGCCATAAAGAAGTGTTTCTTAAAAGTGTAAGTAAGAGGGTGGCAAGGAGCAAAACAATTTCAAGGCTTGATCTTCATCATCAATCTCAATATCCGCCTTTTTCAAATCCAAACTAATGGAAGTCAAAGTGTCAATGTAGATTTCAATGGGTGTATCTTCCTCCATTAGCAAACTGTAGAATTGAAGCTTCTTATGAAGCTTGTTAGTGAAGGATTTCTCCATGTATAATGACTTAAGTTTGGCCCACAAGTCAACAACGGTCTTCTCTTTGATAAATTTAAAACTTGATTGAAGAAACATAATCAAATAATTGGCATAGCGTTCTTGTCAAAATTAGTCCTTTGTTCCTCTATAAGTGATGGCGTCATCTTTTCCTTCCTTAGAATAGCCAATTGACACCCATGTTAAACCAAGATGTTCTACATCTTTAGTTGCCAAATGGCAAAGCTTGAATCATGATCGAATTTTTCAATCTCAAACGTTGTTACCATTATGAACAAACTATTGAATTTTTGAGACTGGATCTGATACTAGTTTGTTAGGAATCAAGATATTTTTTATACAAATAATAACAACCAAATAATAAGGTAAGCAAAAAGAAGATAAGATAAAAAAATCTACATGGTTTGATTTAAACATCTACGTCCACAAGTGAAGAAGGAACAAAGGTTTCACTAGAGAAATAACAATTATAAGAAAATTAACCACTTAAACCCACACTTAATACACTCGATATTCCTCAAAACACCCATGAATGCGGTTTACAAAACACAATCAATGACCTTGTAGAATACACTAAACAATGTATGTATTGACATGGCTAATTTATTGTGTGTTAAGGATAATCTCATCTTCTTAGATGCCAAATGAAGATGCCTTTTTATAGGCAACTAAGCTTGACCATCAAGTTGAAATCAAAGGCCAAGATGCACCATTGGAATCATTCAAAATCTAATGGTTTAAAATTTCATTTGGAAATCATGATGTTATTAATGACATCATTAATTTCTTCAATTTTCAATGGTTGAATCCATGACATCATTAACTTCTCCAATTTCCAATGGCTAAGTTAAAGTCACTCATAACATATAAAATACATGTGGCATCATCATGTGAATGGGACAAAGGACAAAAAAGTTTTAAAATAGAGAATTTGAACTGAAAGAGATTAACATGAAACTATAGAGATCAAATTTTATGTATTTATATAATTGTGATGTAACAACAATGAAATAGCAATAGGATAGAGAGACAGAAGTTAAAAATGAGATTGGACTTTATAGGCATCTTCCGAGGTTGCAACCTTATCCACATTCAATGTCACCAATAATTAGGTCTCAATTTGTAGTTAGTATGCCCCAACTCATGACAATTTTCATTCTCATTGCAAGTTTTCATATCTCCACGCCAATTACACAATTATTTAATTTGCATGAGCATCATGCAACTTAAGAATTCCGAAATTCTCATAAAATCCATTCCAATTGTCTTAGGTTTATCTCTCTTACTCGCACGCATACATGTACATAGACAAACATGCACACTAGGTGCGTTCGCTTAGTGTAAAAGAATTATCATAAATTAAAGCTTAAAGCCAGAAAAGATCCAGCACAAAAATAGTTCAAGAGAAAGTAACTCTATTTATTTGGACACTACGACAGTAAGCGTCTTTATTATGGACACTTGGTGTGTTGGAATCCTGCAAACAAGCAGCAGAATTTCTTTTTAAACCATTTCATTCACTTTCTATATGGTTGTAACCACAAGGAATCATTTAGGAAATATTGAAATTTAGCATAACAAACAACCAAGCCAGCTGGTTGCATCTATGCTGCATGACAAGAAACTAAAGTTAACAAAGATGACCAACCAATTGTTGATGTTTAGTAGTCCACACATCCATTGCAAGGGTGTTAATGAGTCAAGTTCAAGTATCAACTCACAATCGATAATTACTCGAATATTGCTCACTTCAATTTTGTAAAATTTGAGTTAAGCAATAAAATTGAGTTTAAAAAATTGTTTAAATTCAAATTCCAATTTGATTAAACTCCAAAATTTTGTTAATCTAATCAAGTTCAAGTTGAGTAATTTGTCTTGTTAACACTCCTAAACCCTTGGATGCATTAAAATGCAATGAATGTAGCAGAATTAGCCTTAGTTATTGCCAGAAAAATTCAATCACATTAGCAAAAGCAAAGGTATAAAAGTATTGACTTAGAAAGCTCCAATTCCTGCAAATACATGATGTTATGCTTTTTCCAAGTCCAGTTTGCACAAGATTAAGGGAAAACAAAGCTTACACTTGTGGATCAAATGAACCATGTAGGCAACTATTCTAAAACAATTTGAAACAATTTGAGGTATAATGACAAGAAGAATTGATTTTGATTAGGTTTGTAAAATGCTTATGGTTTTTACAATATCGTGTTCACCGTAGATATAACGACTAAATATCAGGTGACGCAACAACACAAACAAAGGGCTTTAAGTCTTTATATTGCAAAAGAGGGAAAAAATTGGTGAAGTGATGAACAAATTTTTTACATTGCTATATGGTTATCTGGGCATCACCTGGATTAACTGAAATCGAGATTCAACAATCAACAAAGATATACACATAATACATTCTTTGAACAAGAAGCACATCAGATAACGCGGAGCCCCTCGCCACGAGTCAAGTTTTAAGGAAGAAACTAACATCCTCAAAATTATCTAGGAATTGAAAGCAACTAGTGAACTTTATGTAATCTTATGTATGGATAAGCCAACAACTCTGCTCCAAATTAGGATTAACAATGCAAGTAGTACATCCATCTGAGAGCGAGAGTTGAAGATTGAATAAAAAAAATGTAGAAGTGGGGAAAGAAACTAGAAGTCATCACCAAAAAACAATAATCCCAATTCTGAGCCTATCTTTGCATTCATATGGAGTTTGAAGCTATAAAGAACCAACAAACATAATCTAGTTTACCAGAAGATACCTTAAACCAAACCCACAATAACAAGAACATGGTTGTTCAAGGAAAGTATCAAAGCATATCGGCTTATCACAAGCAACCAACTAATTACTTGACATGTTAGGAAGAATCCAACTTCTCATATAGATTTTTGACATATACAAGCTCAAACATCAAATAAGACCGGAGTAATGAATAAAGCTTTAGTATCTTACATAAAATGCGGGTAGAGATAAGTTTTCTTTACAAAAGCATTAAATTACTAGAAGATCTATGTTAGTGAAGTCTCAACATAATATAGGTTCTTTGAATCATAATATCCAAATCTGACTATATATCTCCTTTCTCTCCAGCCGATGTCTTGACAACCACTTGACATACATTTGAGCTATGCGGCAATTTTAGCAAGTTTTCCTTGAAGGACAGTTGTTGCTCCATATTTAGATCAGGATCAATATTGATTACCATTATTTCCAAAGTTCTAGCATGCGTCAGGAAGTACAACAGCAATAGGATTTCCTGTTTCATGCCAGTGAACGCCAAAATGGAGATTTTTCGCAAGCGTAATGCTACACAATAAGGAATCCAACCACCCAAAGCAATTTCGCAGTTTTGGCACTCTTCATATTTTTGAAGCCCCTGTTGGGAAAAAGGAAAAGAATGCAATAAGGAAAACTAACAAAATAAGGACAACATTAATTCATGAACGATGATGGACAGTCCATATCCATTCTCACCAATGTTCAATCAATGAAATAATGAACCAACAGATGCCCTTACCATTTCAATACCAAGGGAGAAAAGGTTTGGTGTACAATCAAGAATGTGGATCACTAATCCCCAAATTCTAGGACAAACTACACTAAGCTGCAAATTCAAGTGTTCTAATTTAGGAAATACACTCAACACGCGATGAGAGCAGTAAATAGCCTGCAAGAAAGACAAATCATTGTAAGATCACAGGATAAAAAGTAGGGATGGCAAAGGGGTAGGGGTGGGGTGGGCCCCGCCCCATATCCCTTGCAAGTGCTCCCATGGGCATTTGTCAAAGAAAACAAATAATTTAAATTTTATATTAAAAACAAAAAATTTAATTAGATCCACTTTCACATACATAATTAAAATTTTGATATACCAATTAATTTATAAAAATTGCAGACATAATATATTTATCATATTAGCATATCTAAAATAATTTTAAGAAACGATAAATTTGTGATATTAATATGAATAATGTGACAAAAATTATTTTTTTTTTCACAAATTACTTGTCAAAGAGAGATTTTTTTCACAATTTATTTCACATTAAAAATAAAAGAATCAATGTTAACTTGACAATAATTGTATATATCTATCATAAATTGACGAGAGAGAGCATATAAATATACATTGAATCTAAAATAAAAAGATAACTTGTTATTCAATCTATATATTCAATTCAAAAAAATTATGTATGTAAAAAATGTTTATATTAAATCTATTACCCAAAACACAAGAGAAATAGAATGATAAATCGTTAGCTATTTTAGAATTATATACATTAGGGCTAATGAGTAAAGCGTTTATCCAATTAGTATATAACAAAAGTCAAAAAAAAATAAAAAGTAAAAAATTAGAATTGAGAAGAAAATATAGTGATGAATTTGGTTTTTGTCTTACTTACAATTTTTCATTGTAAAGGAAAATATTAATTTTTATAACAAGATTTATATTTCATCATAATTAAAATATATACTCCATCACAATTAATTCTTTGTTTTACTTTTTCGTGAACAAACTAATAATTTAACTTACTAATTTTCAACTTAAATACAAAATATTGCATATAATTTATTATAGTCTTATAATTTATTATAATTAAAACAATATATATACGTACACACACATTAACTTATGCGGGGTGGGGGATGGGGCGGGGATAAGCTTCCCCGTCCCCGTCCCCGACCACGTCTCATTTCTTTTCCGCAGTCGGTCGCCTCCATTGATATCTTTAATAAAAAAAGTCACAAGAAGGAACCAAATACCGCAAGATCCCACTCAAGCAGCCGAATCCATGGTAACTGTATCCCATGAAAACGTAACGAGATCAGGGATGCTTACTTGCAACGTTCGCGCTGACAGATACAGGCACCTGGCCATCGAGCACGTTATAACAAGCTCAGCAACATTGATATTAAAACATATGCTATCTTCTTCTTCTTGTTGATCAGCATCCGGTTTCACATCTATCTGAGCTCTCTGCAGAAACGCCATCTCACGCACCGTGTACCTTGCAGCAACGTTATAGTTAGAGTAACAGAGCTCTTCAAGATCAGGGATGTCCAACGCTATCTCATAATCATCAATTTCCTCAAAAACGCCGTCACCAAGCAAAAACACACAATCTTGCACCGTGAGACTCTTAAGGCTCGGAATGGTGATATCAAGAGTCTGTGCATACACCCTGCAATCATTCATAACCAATTCTTTTAGCACTGGACAACCGCGGAACATGTTAGCGATCGTAGCCTCCCTGAACAATCCCATCCGTTGCAGATTGAGGAGCTTGAGATTAGGCAACCGAAACGAGTCCGGAACATAGATTGGTGAGTTGGTCAATTTCAGAGAGGTCAACCTTGTGCAATGGCTGATCTCATTAGCCAACCACCGAGGCTCGCGGATCGTGAACTTCAGATCGAGGGCCACAACATTGAGCCTGACGGCGGCGCTGATCCAAGACTTGATGCGAGACCTGTACTCGTGCTTGCAGCAAAGCCGCATTTCATGCACGTGGGTGGCGTCGCGTAAATCCACGTGCAGGACTTTGTCCACGAACCTCTCGAACCGATCTTTGCTCATGCCACTGTCATCAAAGTCGAGTTTAAGGTTTGGGGTTGAGGAAAAGACGTGTTTCCACAGGGTAGACAAGAAGGTGGTGGCAACCGCGTCTTTTGTAGGGAGGAATGATAAGATGTAGCAGAGCAACGAATCGGGCAGAGAGCTGATCCTGTCGACCATGCTCTCACCATTTTCGTCAACATCAACGTTCGGGTAGTTGGCGTCGGAACCCTCAGTGGCCTTCGTGCACTTAGAGGAAGAGTCTACAGAGGTCGAAGCCATAAACAAGAAACGGGATTGCAGAAACGCACCGGGAGACGAAACTGAGGGGTGGACGGAAAACTCTTCATTGGGGCGCTATTATATAAAGGATGGCTGTGCTGATCCAGGAGAGAGAAAGTCGAGCCGTATGAGGCGGCGGGGTTTGGAAGCGCTTCTGGGAACTGAATTTCTAGCAACTTTCTGTCCGGAAATTGGGACCTGCTGTCGCCCCACGTGTGCGGAAAACTGTGTGAAAGCATTCAACGATGGGGCTTGGGGATTTTCTCCATGGCTGGGATTGTGACGTCACCATGAGATGGCGGGATAAGGACGGTGACTCTAATTCAATTCAATTGGTCTTGAATCGAATTAAATGCTCGTGCTTTTAGATGGGGAAATTTCAGTTTCCTACTGGATATTTATATATTTTAAAAAGTAATTTTTGGCGATGCATCGTCAACGTTCATTGAGGTGTACAGGCAATGTTTGTTTCTAGACTAGAATGCCGGAGGAAAATTTAGGTAATTTGTGTAGACATAAAATATGTTGGATATAAAAATTATTTTTATATATATTTAATATATAATAATGATTGAATAATACGATAGTATATAAGTTTATAAGATAATAAAAAAATAAATATAAATAAAAAAATTATAGGAATAGGTATGAATTTAATTATAAACAGATATAATGATTACAAAATTATTAGTTAGTTATAAAATATAAGAGAGAAAAATTTTTAAATTTAAATTCGAATAAAATTTGTATATTAAAATTTTTGGTTTGTAAAATTTTTAAGTGTGGATAAATAATAGGTAAAATAGAAACAATCATAGCCATAATTTGTTTATTTATAAATAATTTCGGATTTTCTCTTAAGATACATCAGCAATACGTGCTTATTTTTAATGATATTAAACAACCTCAATGAATTTTAGGACGAGATGTGAAGTGTTCTACAACTTGAATTATCAAATGGATGACAAGATGATGGATTGAATGTGTTTTAATTGAAGGTGATACATGATTACAATTAAACTTCTATAATATAAAAGACCCAACGTGTAAAATTCATATAGTTAAAAGAAAAATGAAATTTTGCCATTCTAAAAATGAATAGAATTTTATTAGATTCTCTAACCTAAATGGAATCAAGGTTAAAACACAAATGATAATTTCGAAAAAAAAATATTGTTTGATAGTACTGTGTAGGAAGAAGAAATCAACGCAACATACCCAAAATATCCTACGAAAATTGTATTTGATTATATTCGGATGTTGATTTGATGGTTTTGTTGGGCGAGAATTTTCTTGCGGTAGATCGATGAGATGAGAGTTGAATGTTTGAGTCATTTACATGCATGTGTTTTTGGCTTTGATGATGTGCAATATTTGGTCTGGATAACTTAATTTGAGAGTATTACTTTTAGGTATGGTATGCGGAAATTTTGCCTAATTGAAATTGTGTGAAAGGGAATCGGCTTAAACCACTCTTTTTGGCAGGCTTATGCAGAGGGTAAAAGAGTAAATCTGCTTTAACCTCAGAGTGGGGACACATTTACTTCCCTTGCTTGTTTATTCAACAATCAAAATTAACTAGATCAAACGTCAAAAGAGACATGTTGGGTAGAGGGGGGTTTTATTGGGATAATGTTTGGCAGAAATTGTGTTGGAATTAGTAGTATGTTTAGTTGTAAAATTTTGATGGGATAAAAATTTTAAATTATCTAATATATTGTATAAAATATATAATAATGATTATTTTTATGATATAAATAAAAATAAATGAGTTTGTATATAATATATATATATATATATAGGTATTAGTTTGATTATAAATAGTTAAAATGATTGAAAAATAATTAATTTTATATATATGTAAGTAAGATAAAATTTAAATTTGAATTTTGATGAAAATTTTGTTAAATAGTATATTTAATAATATAAAATTTGAGAGGGGGTATTAGAATTGAAAATTGGGGTTCCAAACATGGCCGGCTAAAGTCCCAATTTACATCCCCTTCCAAAATGGGTTTCGAACATAGCATTAGTTAGTACCACGTGAGAGTTTATAACATTATCTTATAAGATATTTAATAACTGATAAGGTTTATAAAAGTATTTAGTAATTTTTTTTTGAGTGAATTTATAAATTTTAAAAATAAAATATTTGGCACTTATAAATCTTTTAAAATAATTAGGTCATTTCAATTTATTATAAAAAACATCTCATAAGCTAGACTATTTTATATATACGTATGTACATATATTTTGCAAAATGGTATAAATATCTTTAATTGTATTGCATTAATGGTATCAGATCTTCGTTCCTTATCAATTTTATAACAAAAGTAGTATTTAGGGATTTTCTTTCCTTCTTTTATATTTCTTTTTAGCTGTGAATATGATGTCAGCGTCAGATGGCGGGATAACATCAGTGACTCCCAATAAATTCAATTAGTCTCAATGGAATTAGACGTTCATATTTTTAGATGGCAAATTTTCATTTCCCTATTTGATCTTTTGTGTTTAAAAAATTTAATTTTAATCATGCATCACTTATATTGAAATATGTGTATTTTTTTTAATTTATAAAATATCTGGCACTTTGTCTTAAGATAACGCCAGCAAGACGTGCGTATTTCCAAAAAGATTATTAAATGCATCAAATGCCAAGTGGCAGATTAAGTGTGTTTTAACGTAAGGTGACGCGTGACCAAAACAAAACTTTTAGAACATAAGGTCCTGATGTGTAAAATTCATATAATTATAAGAAAATTAAAATTTTAACTTTTTAGAAATGAACAGAATTCTATTATGTTCTCTAAGCTAAATTTTCTGGACCGATTATATCATAAAAATAGATCATCAAATGACAGTCAAAATCGGAGTTGAATCGGTCATGAATATGATTTTTGTACTTTTATTAAAAAAATTTTTTTTAAAAAATAGAAAATTTTGTATTTTTTAAAAAATAAATAAATAAAATATTTTTTGAGTTTTCTTATGAATTCTAATGTTGTCTTCTCTTAAATAATTTATTAGTATATATAATTTTCACTACTTATTTTTTTATTTTGAATGTTATTTATTTAATTATTTTTTATCAATATATTATCGGAATTGAGTTTTAAATGTTAAATAATGTATCTCGAAATTAAAATTTTCATGTTAATTGTGTTGTTTTTATTTTACAAAACTAGATTTTCAACGGTTGAAAGATATGAAATCTATTCTTTCAAATCATCCAATACAGTGCACCCAAAAGTACATGGTAAAGTTATTTAGTTGAAATACTTGAGTTTAAAAAAGAAGATGTTTGACACTTTTCTCTTAAAAAAATTAGTCATTTCAATTTATTTTAAAAAATCTTATAAACTACTAAGTTATATATATATATATATATATATTATAAAATGACATAAATATTTTTAATTGTATCATTAATATTAGCATATCTTTTTTTAATAATCGTTATACTTAAAGTAGTATTTAGGGATTTTCTTTCCTTCTTTTATATTCTTTTTTCCGGTGAATGTGATGTCAGTGTAAGAGAGCTGGATGAGATCAGTAACTCCCTTTCAGTTCGATTTGTCGTCAGTTGAATTGAATGCTTGTATTTGTATTTGTAGATGGGAAAATTCATTTTCTAGGAAAAATGTTTGACAGCCAGGTCTTGGAAGAAGAAATCAACATGCGAGTTGGGGAGCAAACCAATTAATTATGGAGTTTTGGGTTAAGTTTATTTTAACCATCATTATTATTTGAAAGTCGTTTTTTATCAAGGTTGACCACGTGATAAGTTGACAGGTCAAGTTGAAACTCAAACATTGCATGTAACTCAGTCAACTCGAATTCAATTTATTTATTTTAAAAAGTAAGAAAATTTGACCGATCAATTAAAAAATTATATTTCTTTCATAATAATTGAATATAACCAAAACATATTTTATATGTCAAAACTTGATTAATGAAACGTTCTTAATTTTACCATTTAATAATATTTAATTAATTTTTTATATTTATATAAATATTTATTAAATTATTTAAAATATATTTGTGGACTCAGAGGTTTAATATTTGTGTACGTTCACTTTATATAATTAGGGTGAATAAATAATTTTAGATGGAATAATACTATGTTTACTTAAAAGGATAAAAACACTTGATTAATTAGAAACCCAATATAATACAATTAAAATACACAATAAATTATTTTGATAAAATAATTCCTTCACACTCTTGTTCAATCCATTAAGATCAACATTTCCTAATTTGAGGGGTATGTCTTATAGGGTACCAAAATTTTTTCTAAAGTAAAATGTGTATGGGAATTGACCTAAACCACTTTTCTTTGACAAGGTCATGTAGAGGGCAAAAGAGTAAATTTGCTCCGCCCTCACAGTGGGCTGCATTTAGTTCTTACAACGGGCTGCAGTTTAAAATTGAGTTACTTGATTTTATTGCAACATTTGTTTCCCCACGTTCAATCTCCCGACATCAGTCAAACTCAATTTAATTTAATCTTTTTGGAGCAACTTCGTGCAGTGAAAATTTTGTTTTGGAATATAAAAGAGGTAGAATTGAATGTCAAAGTTAATTTGAATGTGCTCGGTTACGTTTATTTTGATTTTTGGGTGCATGTGTTTAGGCATATTTTTATGAAAAAATGTGAAAAAGTAAAAAAGAGATAGAAATAAAATTTAAAAAGTGTAATGATTGAAATATGTGTTTTTTAGTGTAAAATTAAGCAAGAGATAGAGATAAAATTTAAAAAATGTAATGATTGCAATATGTGTTTTTTGAGCTTGCGAATGAAAACAAATATTGCTTTTGGTTTTGACGGTGTGTATATTGTATTTGAGTAAATTAGTGGTATGTAAACTTTATCATATTAAGGTGGGTAAATAATTTTATATTGGCTAATGATATGTTTATTTTCAAGGTTGAAAAAATTTAATTAATTAATCGTTTGGTGTAATAAAATTAAAATACATAATAAATTAATCCTAGTATGACTTATGGGTCGAAAGCAAAACGCGCCTACGGGAATCAACTTAAATCACTTTTTCACGCAGAGGGCAAAGGAGTAATTTCGCTCTACCCTCACGGTGGGCGGCATTTATCTCCCTTGGTACTTTAGCAAACGATGTTTCGGTCAAATTTCTTACATCAGGCTGCATTTTAAATTTGAGTCACTTGGATTTTATTGCAACGTTTGTTTCACCACTTTCAATCTCCCAACATATTAATTTTTTTACATAATAATTAATTAATTATTATATTTACTTACAATTAAATAAACACTAATATATATACATACACATATACTCATATTTAAAAATAATAAAAATTAAAAAGAGGCTGAATATTGTACCCGTTGGTGATGTTCGGGTAGCGTACACATCCACCCGTTGTTTTTTGGCTATAAAATTATTATATTTTAATTAATAAAAATAAAATTATTTAATATTAAAAAGTGTAAATAATATTTAAAACAATAAAATAAAGAAATATCAAAAAATTTGAGAAAAAAAAATTAAAAATAAAAATTGAAATAAAAAATATATGCGATTTTACATTACTCAAAAATATTTAAAATAAAAAACTAATGAAAGATTAAAATAATTAAAAATAATAAAATGTTAGTGAGCATATAAATATGGATTGTGAGTTGAGTGAAAAGATAGAAGAAAAATGATAGAAAAAAATAAAATTATTTTATATAAGATAATTATATAAATACGCTATGTTTGACAATGAATTCTTATTGAAATAATAATATAATATAAATATACATACACATATACATGTGTGTGTGTAAGTCGAATTTGGTGTGAAGAAACTTACATGAAAGTAGGAGTGAGAGAGAGATGGGTGACAGTTTATATGTAAATTTTGAAAGTAAAAAGTTTGACACAAAAATTTAGAAATAGTTTTAAAATAAGAGAGAGAAAGAGATAAAAAGTATCATTTTGATGGTTAATATACTTGAGAGAATTGATTTTGAATATGGTAAATGTGCATCCAAAAAGAAACTTTCTAATTCATGTTATCATTTACTCCTCTTAATCTATATCTTTTATTGAAGATATGAAGCTATTTTTGTAATTGAATTTTGTTTCTACCAAAATCATTTCCCTATCACTCGCATTAGGTGTGGCAATAAGTCAGATTGGTGGGTTGGATCGAGATTCAGATATTACATCAGACCTATTGTCCCAGACTCAACCCAATTATTTTCGCGAATCAAACAATCTGATTTGAAACTGACTCGCCAATTTTGTAGGTTACCTGAATCTGACCTGACAACCTGCCAATAAAAAAAATTATTTTTTCTTTAATTAAAATTAAGGCTTAATATTTTAAGTATTTACAGTTTTACCACTTAATTTTGTTTAATTAATTTTTTATATTTATATAAATATTTATTAAATTATTTAAAATATATTCACAAATACGCGAGTCACTCGGTAGACTAACTTGAAATTGACCTGATCCAATTTTGACCCAAACCTACAAAAATTTGACCTAAAATCCATTAATTTCGAGTCGGGTCAAAAATTGTCACTTCTAAACAACATGCTTGTTAAATTGTAATAGATTAAGAAAGTGATTGGTTAAGTTTGTAAGTTCTTCAAAATAGTTTATATGATATTAGAGTACAACACATGCTATGTAAAGATAATCATAGTTTATTTTTACCATTTGTATATAAATTTTAAAAATGAGTAGCTTCTTAATTATACTCAATCTTTTCTATATTCAAAGATTATTTTCAACTAATTGCAACACAAAATTAATTTAAATAAAAATTCATATTGGTGTTTAACATGTATAAAGAAATAAGTTCCAAACACATGTCATTATCCTCATTTTTTGAGGAAAAAAATCTGATATTTGTGTGTATATATATATATATATATTAAATTTAAATATAATCTACAATATTTTTGAAATGGTAAATATAAACACTAAACGCTTGCCAATTCTATGATATACTTAGACTTCAACACATTTAAATCCTCGATATTGAGCATATAATTTTTTTAAAAACTATATATCAAATAATTATTTAAGTAATTAAAAGTTGCTATTATTAACATTACTCCAAAAAGTTTAGCCAATGTTACTTTGTAATATATAAGTGAATTAGTTTTGCAAAATAAAATATAAATTTATTAAAATATTGAATGAAATGGCACTTATAATTCTGTGTGTAGATAGTACCATCTTCTTAAAAGATGTGAATACAAGTAAAATATTATTACTTAATAGACTAAAATTATTTAATAAACAAATTTATTGTTTATATGTTTTTTTTAACATCAAAGTTTATAATGATTTACCAAAAAACCTAATATATAACATAAATTATACACACACACACACACATATATATATATCAATATAATTTACAAATATATATTTATTTAAGTATAATTTAGGTAGTGATGATTATTTTTCTTAACATTTACAAATATGCTTTACATATGATTAAAATATTTATAATATAATATAAAATATTTTTAATTGTAAATATATATATCATTGTGTTATTTTATGCATTCTGATAAAATAATCTAAGATAGTGCATTGCATAAAAAATAAATTAAAATTCTCTAATTTTTTAGTGTTAATTTTGTATAGAAAAATATTGACGTAGTCATTACAATTGTTTTTCGGAATAATTAATTTGTTACCATAATGATGTGTTAAAAGTCACGTTAATGGATCTAGTCAAATATGGTTGTCCTAAACATTAATGTGTCCCCTGTAATAAAAAAAACTAAAAATTAAAATATGAAAAGTTAATTTTAGTGGCGATTTAATATATGACATAACTGTATAAGATGGTCAGGACTATAAGAATATTAAGTCACAAAGACATCTATATTGACATACAAACATTTTACAAATAAAACTATTTTTTTTCAATTAACTATAGTCATTTATGAAATATGGATTTAAAGTTAGTAAAAAATAATATGGCATTGGTGTTGTATACAGGGAGGTAAGTGTGAAGACTCTTACTGAATAAAAGACAGAGTTGGCTGATCTGTCCTCTAGCTTGTTTAGGATTGTTGGTAGGTTAATTGGTTGTTAAATAGTTAGTTGGCCGGTTAGTTGGTTTGTAACTGTGGGAGCTTCTAGATTTCAGTAGAAGGGTAGCTCAGTCTTGTGGCTGACTTATATATTCAGCTAGTCACTTCTGCTCTCAATGAAATAGTGAGAAATTTACACTGCACTGCAATAACATCTGAGTGCTTACTGCCTTCCTTTCCAGACTTGATCCTTTTATTCTTGTTCCCTCTTCTTACCATGTTTTTCTGCCTTTTCTTATAACATAATAAGCGTAGGATAAAACCACATTCTTACATGGTATCAAAGCACTGAGAAGGAAGAGCAAGGCATTCCAACTATCCAACATGTCCGTGTCCCTTTCATCAATAGGAAATCAGCTACTGTTACCTGCAGAATGTTTTCTTAACTTTGCAGATCCTACTAATCCATTTAGAATCGATAATGGTGACAATCCTATGGTGTCACTAGTTCTTGATTTTTCAACAACCGAAAACTATGTCACATGGATGTGTAACATAAGGGGAGCACTTAGAGCAAAGAACAAATTTGATTTTGCATCTGGATAGATTGCAAAACCAACTCATCCTACTCTACTTGAAGTTTGGGAGAGATGCAATGATATGATGGTCTCGTGAATCTTAAATTCAATCTCATCTTCAATAAAATCTAGTTTGATCTTTGTAGATCATGCTATTGAGTTGTTGAATGAGTTAAGTGAGAGGATGTCCCAGTACAACGGACCAAAGATCTACCAGTTGAAGAAAAACGTGAGTTCCCTGATGCAAGGAGATGATTCGGTCATTGTTTGCTATGGGAAGCTTAAGAGCATTTGGGATGAACTCTCCTTGTATGACAATATGCCTGAATGCACTTGTAAACAACTAAGAATCATGACTGAGAGGCTTGAAAGGGACTGTGTGATGTAGTTTCTAATGGGATTAAGTGATTCCTATGCACACACAAGGGATCAAATCCTCATGATGGATCTCATCCCTCCAGTCAACGAAATATTTGCTATGGTGCAGCAACATGAGAAATAGCACCAGATTGTGGCCAACATGCAAGGCACAGATTTATAGTCATTCCTAACACAAAGGAAGCACAACAGTGTAAGGATAGGGAATAGAAGGGAAATAGCATATTACACCTATTGTAAGATCCCTGGTCACAGCCTTGGAAACTGCTTTAAGGCTGAAAATGTGGAACCACCAACATGCTCACATTGCAACTGAAAGGTCACATTGCTGAAAGATGCTACAAACTGAAAGGATTCCCACCATGACACAAGCTGCATCAGAAAGGAGGCAAAGCTACAAGATTAGCCTTCCTGGTTCATGATAGTCCTCAGGAAGCTGCAAATCTGTTCGATGAAAATGGAGAGCAATTCAGTTTGACCAAAGGTCAATACCAACAGTTGATGGCAATTCTCTATGATGGAAAGTCAGCAGCTAATAAAACGGGTGATAAAACACCATCTGCTACCCCTTCTACTGCCAACAGTGCCATTGCTTCTACCACATCTACTCACAATATTGAAACCTTAAACATGAATGGTAAGCCTTTGTCCTCATTGCCGCACATTCCTAATAAACTAAAAGGAGTCAACCATTCATGAATTTTTGACACTAGAGCAACAGATCACATGATCTGCCATCCAAGCCTTCTCACTGTCATTAACTCCAAAACTTCCAAGCATATAAAACTTCCAAGCATATAAAACTTCCAAATGGAACACAAGTTACAGCCACACGCATAGGCACAATTAACTTAACTGTGTCAATTACATTAAGAAATGTGTTGTGTGTTTCCTCTTTCACTCACAACCTCATATTTGTTAGACAGCTCACCAATGATAGCTCATGTTGCATTGTGTTTTCTCCTCTCCTCTGTTATATCCAGGACCTTGCTTCTTGGAGAATGATTGGGAGGGGTGAAGCCAAGGCAGACCTCTACAAATTTGAGGAAACAGAGGTGCATCCACAGCAACTCACTAGAGACTTGCCAGAACTCCCTCAATCCTGTGACTATCAATCTTTTGTTGCAGTAAGTCCTAGAAATAATCATGCCCTTTGGTATTATAGACTTGGCCACTTATCAGATAAGAAGTTACACTTAATAAATGATCCAATTGTAAACTCAGTCAAAGATAACATGAGTGAACTTTCTTGTCCAATTTGCCCCCTTACAAAACTACACAGAAAATCCTTTAGAGATAGTGTGCATAGATCTTCATATGCTTTTGAGATGATACACTGTGACTTGTGGGATCCTTGCAACGAATTAGCCTATGATGTTAGTCGTTTCTTCCTAACAATTGTAGACGATTTTACAAGAACCACTTGAGTTTTTCTCCTTAAAACCAAAATAAAAACAAAACCCTGCATCAACACCTTCTATAACCTTGTGTTGAACCAATTTAATACAAAAATAAAGGTTGTTAAGACTGATAATGGCATAGAATTTAACCTTAGAGAATTTTATCAAGAGAAGGGAATAGTACATGAGAAAACGTGTGTGGAAACCCCTCAACAAAATGGGATAGTTGAAAAAAAACACCAACACTTACTAAACATAACAAAAGCTTTGAGATTCCAATCAAATATACCCCTTGCATACTTGACTGATTGTGTACTCACAGCCACTTATATAGTAAATAGAACACCCACTTCCATCCTAAACAATAAAACACCCTACCAAGTACTTTTTGGAACACAACCCCTATATCAACACATGAAGACTTTTGGTTGTCTGTGTTATGCAAAAACAATTAAACAGGGTAGAAGAAAGTTTAATGCCAGGGGAAGAAAGTGTGTGTTCTTGGGATACCCTTATGGAGTGAAGGGATACAAGTTGCTAGACTTATAAAATAAAAGTGCATTCATCTTAAGAGATGTGATATTTTATGAACATATTTTTCCTTTCAAACCAAAAATAAAACTTAATCAGCCTATATAACCTCACACCTATATACCAACCACCTATCCTATAGACTATGATGACCTAACTACTAACATACAATACAAAACCAATCCAATTCTCCTCTTAATGACCCTAATCCAGGGCTCCTTGATAACCAAACATCAGCCCTAGAACTAACTTCTAGCCAAAATCGGGTAACAAACTTAGTGCAGCAACCAACAAACACTGTTCCATTGAATAACTAGCCTCAACCCCCTTTGAGGAGGTCTGGTAGGGTTAGAAATGCACCAATGTATCTCCAAGGATACTACTATCAGCAGGCCTCCTTGTTCTCACCACTCTCAGACAACAAGATAACTCCAACATCACAACTTTAACTAAGCACCCACAAAGCACTATTCTGTCTAACAGCAAATTCTTTACTCATCATCAAGTTTTCTTAATTGCTATTTCCACGCAAAAAGAGCCCAAAACATTTGCAGAAGCCTTCAAGGATCAAAGGTGGCAAGAAGCAATGCCAGCTGAAATTGATATATTGGAAAGGAATGATACATGGTTTTTGACGGACCTATCAGCAAGGAAGGTAGCCATTGGGTGTAAATTCGTGTATAGAATTAATTCAAATCAGATGGCAGCGTGGAGAGATACAAGGCTAGATTGGTAGCAAGAGGGTTCACACAAAAGGAGAGGATAGATTAGTAAGAAACTTTCTCACCAGTGGCTAAAATGATCATAGTCAAATGTCTCTTGGCAGTAGCTGCAGTGAATTCGACTTAAACAATGCCTTCATACATGATGACTTAAATGAAGAAGCCCCCAGGATATCACAAAGGAGAACCTACACAAGTGTGCAAGCTGAAAAGGAGCTTATCTGGTCTAAAACAAGCCTCCAGGCAATGGTATGCCAAACTATCTCAGGCATCTGTCAGCTATGGTTTTACACAAAGCAAGACAGACTATAGCTTCTTCATGATGAGAAAGGAGCCGACTTCATGGCTTTACTGGTCTATGTGGACGACATAATTGTGGCTAGCAATGCAGATGGTGAAATTACAGAAGTAAAGAAGTTTTTGGATAAAACTTTTAAGATCAAGGATTTAGGAAGTCTCAAGTATTTCCTAGGAATTGAAGTGGTAAGACACAGAACTGGAATATACATCAACCAACGCAATTATGCACTAGATATCCTCTCAGATTGTGATTTACTAGGAGGAAAGTCAAGTAAAATATCGATGGAGCAAAACATTAAAATAAGCCGAGAAGGAAGTGTACCTATAGAGGACCCTACTATCTATAGAAGACTGATAGGGAGATTGCTGTACTTGATCACTACAAGATCTGATATCTCATAGAATGTACAAACTCTGAGTTAGTTCATGCAGAGCCCAACTGAACAACACCTAAAAGTAGCATATAAGGTGCTACATTATGTTAAAGGAACATCAGGGCAAGGACTTTTCTTTTCAACTGACAGTGAACTCCAATTGAGAGCCTTTTGTGATTCGAATTGGGGATCATGTATAGACACACGAAGGTTAATTACTAGTTATTGCTTTTTTCTAGGATCTTGCTTAGTGTCCTGGCGTTCAAAGAAGCAATCAGTTATGTCAAGGTCATTACCTGCAGCAGAATACCAAGCTATGAATCCACTTATAAAGAATTAACTTGGATAAGGTATATACTTGTTGCAATTGCAGTTAACCACCCTGGACCCTCAGAGCTACATTGTGACAACTAAGCAGCACTCCACATCGCAGGAAACCCAGTATTCCATGAGCGAAGCAAGCACATTGAAATAGACTGTCATATGGTGAGAGATTAACTTCAAGCAGGCCTTATCAAGATCTGTTATGTATCCACAAAGAAACGGATTGCAGATGTGATGACCAAGGCGTTAAATTCAGAATTGTTCAACTATTATTTGAGTAAAATGAGAATGGTAAATTACCACTCCTTATCTTGAGGGAGACTGTTGAGACTCTTGCTGAATAAAAGACAGAGCTGGTTGATCTGTCCTCTAGCTTGTTGAGGATTGTTGGCAGGTTAGTTAGTTATTAGTTAGTTAGTTAATTAGTTGGCCGATTAGTTGGTTGGTAACCATGGGAGCTTCCAGATTTCAGTAGAAGGGTAGCTCAGTTTTGTGGCTGGCTTATATATTTGGCTAGTCACTACTGCTCTCAATGAAATAGTGAGAAATTCACACTGCACTGCAATAACGTCTGACTGCTTACTACCTTCCTTTTCAAACTTGATCCTTCTAGTCTTGTTCCCTCTTCTTACTATGTTTTTCTGCCTTTTCTTATAACATAATAAACGTAGAATAGAATCACATTCTTACAGTAGGTATAGAAAAATATGTTTACTTACAATATATCAACATTTAGAATAATTGAAAAATTAATTTAATTGATAATTAGCCAAATAAAGTTATTAAAAAAATTAATAAAACTAAACTCAAGATTCTGAAAGCCTTGAATAATTAAAACTAGCTATCAGGGGTCAACATCCTTGTAAATATTTAAGCCCAAAATAGTATTACTTAATCAATACTAATAGCACTTATATTTCAAGCAATGTTTTGTTTGTGGTGATTATTCTTTGTAATTTCTACAGATTTCTTGCACACACTTAAAAGATTTATGCATATAATAAAAACAAATTTCTAATTATGAATATTTATTATTGACTTGTAGATTCTATACTTTATAAGAAAAAAAATTGAACTGCCAAAAAAGTTATAATAGAGACATGCATAAGAAATTATAACATTGCTTAAAAAAGAAAACCAAAATCCTTTAATTCTTCCGAATGTTGATATATGCAGAACAAAACGAACATGAAATTTTATATTATTTTATTAAAAATATGGAATTGAAGGAATCACAAACTTGTTATTTTGAAAAAAAAGAAATGCAATAGAAGAAATAAACCACTGAAAAAAAAAAGGGCTTTCGGTTTGAAATGAATTTAAATTTTAAACTAATAAAAATACAACGCATAAACGGATAATTATTTTGTCTGGAGAATGAAATCATGCAACAAAAGCACCCCTCTCAAATCAATAAATTGCAAGTAAATATTTTAATTGTAAGGTGGAAACTTTTGGGAATTGCAATTTGCAGGAATTATTTTTAGAGTTAGAGCACGAATGTGGACCCAAAGCCGTACCGTGTTTGTGTGGTTAAATAAAACCCTAGTTTTTGAAGGATGGTCAATCTTCAACGACAACCCTTGGATCATTTTAGAGATCTTCGACATGTATCATTAATGTATTATTTGCATGTCTTTTTTGGCACACTCCTACGTAGACACAGAAATGTGTATTTTGGAAGCAAGAAAAGGATAAGATTGATAGGATATGATGATTCTGAGCTTCAGCCTTGGATGCTAATTTTACACATAAATCCCACAACAATTGAATATCTGTGGTGTATTTTTACTTGCTTAATTTGACAATGGGAAAAGTACTCCCTTAAAAAATTGATCTTTTTGAAACAAAATAATCCATCATTCAAGAAAGAATATATTTAATTGGGAAAATATCTCCTTAAAAAAATTAACATCTTCAAAATTAACTATCCGCCATTCAAGAAATAATTTACTCATCTATTTACTTTCAAATTCATCTTTGAACTTAACGGTGGCACCAACTAGTGTTAGAAATTTGTTCATCTATCTCCCAATTCGTCCATTGACCATTTGCTTTGATATATCGGAACTCTTTGCTTTGGTTTGTTTTTCATTTAAATCATAAAAGATACAAAAACATATATTGTTCCTAACTACGAATTCTAATTGAAAGAAAAACATATAATGTACTGTTAAATTTGCAAGGAAAATGGTACACTAACTTACAATGGGGATGAACATTTTCTTTGTTTCTGAGAAGCTTGCTTCTTCGATCCAATCTGCCCGATTCAGTTTTTTTTTTTCGAATTCGTAAATGCCTTGTGAATTTTAAATTCATTGTCCAAAAGTTTACTGTATAGAATGTTAGTGATTTCTTTCCTTAATTAATTATGTCAACAATTATATTTAACAATTTTTAATTACTGGAATTTGGAATGCTTGTAACTGGAATTAATGTGATTTTGTTTACCTAAAATATGTTCTAAAATTATCTTAGTAAATCATCTTACCTACGTGCAAATTACAACTAAAACAATTAATATATGAATTTAAAAGGAAACTACACAAAAAATCCCCCTCATTAAACTTTGATTGCATTTTGAATTTTTTAATAGCAAAATATATAGCCTAAATAATGGACATCTTCCATTATATTAAGTGTCAAAAAAAGGAAAAGTTTAGAAATTCGTCCATCTGTAATAAATCTTATGTAAATTAATTGAACCGCAAAAAGGAAAGTGGACAAATCAATAATATTCTCAAATTTTTTATTAGAATTTTGTCGAAATTGAAACACATTGGTCAACAGACCGATGAGCAATTTTTTTATTATATATGATGCGATATGATTAGAAATTTTATATAATATAAGTAAAATTTATGTACTCGCACAATAATTTAGATTTTAAATTTGAGATTAAAACAGCATATTCTCAATGACTAAGTCCTATGTTGTCTAATTGCTTTGTAATTCATATATTTCCATCTGCAGCACTCCTTGCTTCTCCTTTAGATGGTCAATGGTGTCATTCTATCTGTTGTCTTAAATTTAATGAAATCCAAGTATATTCTGTAATTCTGTGGTTCACAATTCAACTTGTGTACCAATTCCTTTGCACAGCTTTTCTTTGTGATTTCTTCTGCTTTGGGCAACAGACAATGCCAATTGGGAACTTCCTACATCTCATTCGTGCGCTTAGAAAGGCTAGGAAGAAAAATTCTGGACGATGTCAGTTTGGTCTTTTTATTTTAATCTTGTCCAAATAATGCCATTTGATCTCAGTTGACTAGTGTAGCCTACTTTGTTATTTATTAATTAGGTTGCTGACAAGAAAGATACTGAATTGTTCAAAATGAAAACAAACACGAAACTTCTGAAACAATTTATTATTTAAATACTCTGCCATGCAAATGGGCTCGGTCTGCGATAAAGATTGACAAAAAAGTTAAATATTGTATATGGAAAATTCACACTGTAGTAATTTAACTAAATTAAAAAGAGATTACAAGAAAAGAATGTTCTTAATTGCGAAAAGGGGGAATTATCTTCCCTTAGACAAAATCGTAGCAGTTGTTGTCCTACTCTGTCCAAATTGAATCATTTTTCAACAAAGAGGCAATAGGCTGACGTAATATTCCATATCCTTTTCTGGGTTAGGATTTCTTCTCCTTCAAACCTGTCAACTTTCACAGAATCAGGGGGAGAAAGAATAGATCAACTCTCAAGGTTTTCCTTTTTTAAAATCAAAACTATTTCCATTTTGTAAATTTCAGAAAAATTGAATAACAAGCATACAAAAGTTCAGACGTCGCAAAAAATTTTATAAAACATTAATATCTGCATTCATAAAATATTTTGCTTTCAGGTATCAAAAATTGTGCCAAGGACAGTTCAACAAAGAATATGTAACTTAGAGAGAGAGAGAGAGAGAGAGAGAGAGAGAAGGCCACTTGTGGCCCTCTTTCCACCAAAACTAACCAAAAAAGCTTCTGCATGTGGAAAGGGTTTCTACTTCCAAATGTTCTTATGTCTTCTTCCAATTCTATTATGGCTATCAGCAGCATATTCTGGTCAACAAATTATATGGATCAACAAACCCTTCTTGTCAACAGAGCAGGTGCTTCAAATCCAGTTTTTTATCCACATTTTCCTACTCACTTTCACTCTCTGGACCTTGTCTCTTCTCATAGCTCAACCCAAATTGAGAAATGGGGCTGACCTCTTCATTATGCTTCCAAGATTTTCCTTGAACCATCTTATTGCTTGCTGAATTTTCAAGACTTAACAGTTTACGCATATATTAAAATTTCCATTATCCTTCAGATTGGTAAATAAACCTGCCTCATTCAACCATTAGAACTTTCTGTATCCCAATAATTATGGTGAAGTTGTTCACATAAGTTGCTTCAAGAAAAGAGGACAAGCCTAGTCAAGCTTCTTGTTCTTGTGTTATATAGTGCAAATTTATTTATAAATTATAAACTTATTATATTTTAAATAATAGAAAAAATTATATGTGTATATATATATATTCCAGCTTATTATTCAGAAAGGTAACTGTTGAAAATTGAAATAAACCCTCTTGCCTAATGATACTTAAAAACTAAGTCGTGAAAGACATGCATTTTTTAATCTATATCAAGGTAATAAGAACCGGTCAAACCAAAGTACATGCTTTCAAGATTTCCCTGTCGTAGATATAGTAACCAATTCAACTCAAAATCCCACCAACTCCAGCATTCTGACTCCTTCTTACACCCCTTCTTTATACTCTATAAATACTTGATGGTTATTTGTGTTGAATCACAACATAGCCTCTCACATACCACAATTCATCTGCAGCAAAACCTGCATCTAGCGCACATATACAATGGCTAAATCCATCAACTTGTTCTTGGTTTTGACTTTGCTTGCTCTTGCACCTCTCGGCTTCAGCCACAGAATCTATGGAGGCTATCTCTATCCACAGTTCTACGATCGATCATGCCCGAGAGCTCAAGAAATTGTTAGGTCTGTTGTTACAAAGGCTGTCGTTAGAGAGGCTCGTATGGCTGCTTCACTACTTCGGCTCCATTTTCATGACTGCTTTGTCAAGGTTCATCACTGACTGGAACTTGATATTGGTTGATTTCCTAATAAACTACATTGTTTCGCGTTGTATTAAGATGATGCTAAAGTTGTGTTTGACAAATTTACATATGTATCAAGGACAAAGCTTATTTGGTGACATTTTAGACTAATGAAGTGTTCCTTCTTTCGATAACGTGAAGGGGTGCGATGCATCAATACTTTTGGACAGCACCGGAAGCCTAACAAGTGAGAAGAGATCAATTCCCAACAGGAACTCGACTCGTGGGTTCGAAGTGATTGATGAGATCAAGTCAGCACTCGAGGAAGAGTGCCCTCAAACCGTTTCTTGTGCCGATATCATGGCTCTTGCTGCCAGGGAATCCACAGTTCTTGTGAGTCAAAAAGAACTTGGCAGTGTTAAATCTCAGGACTTGCCGCAAGGTAGCTGATGATCTTGTGTTATTTGTGCAGACTGGAGGGCCTACTTGGGTGGTTCCATTGGGAAGAAGGGACTCCAGAGGTGCCAGTTTGAGTGGATCAAACAACGACATTCCTGCTCCTAACAACACTTTCCAGACCATCCTCACAAAGTTCAAGCTGCAAGGGCTGGATATTGTTGACCTTGTGGCACTATCTGGTACCTTTTCTCATTTGTTCTTCCTTACCAAAATAAAGCTGTAGTCTTTCATACTTTGTTCAACAACTACTTGGCCATTCTTGCTTGTGATATACAATGATGAGTTCCATGCTGTTGAAGGCTGCTTAATTTAGGTTGATAATCCTTCTTTCAGGAAGCCACACCATAGGAAATGCAAGATGTGCCACCTTCAGGCAAAGGCTGTACAACCAATCAGGGAACTCACGGCCTGACTTCACCCTGGATCCCTACCGTGCAGCCCAGTTGCGTGGCGGGTGCCCGAGATCCGGCGGTGATCAGAATCTGTTCTTCTTGGACTTTGTCTCTCCTACAAAGTTCGACAACAGCTACTTCAAGAATCTGTTGAGGTTCAAGGGGCTTTTGAATTCTGACCAGGTCCTGGCGACCGAGAATCAAGTCTCACTTGAGCTGGTGAAGAAGTATGCTGAGAGCAATGAGCTTTTCTTTGAGCAGTTTGCAAAGTCAATGGTTAAGATGGGAAATATTTCTCCATTGACAGGCTACAGGGGAGAGATCAGGAAGCACTGCAGGAAGATCAATTCTTAGAGGAGACCTTCTCAAGTTCATTTTTCTTATGTTTTCTTGACATTCTTCTCTTCATTATGAGGAATTTCAATTGCTGTCATGTACGGGGTGTGTGGGTGTTAGGTGAATTTTATTTTATTTTTTCCTTAATAAGAATAATGTGTCCATTTTCTTCCTATTCATTCTATATATCATAAAACTGACATGATTTTCTACATTCTTTTGGTGCAAAAAGCGGGGAGAAACGAAGGTTTGATCCACACCATTGACCCCATTTACCAGTAAACTTGCACACTCTATATATATATATATGTATACTTAAAAAATTATATAATTTCATTAGTTTTACTAAAATACGATATTATTACTTTTTTAGTTGATCAAGAATAAACTGTAATTAATTAACTATATATATCTTAAAATGATAGAAGAAAGAAAAGTTAGAGTTAATAAAGAAATGAAAAAAAATATGAAACTAAATGTTAGAAAAAAGCTAGAAAGTTTTAAAATAATAATAATAATAATAAAGAGGAAAAAATCTAATGGTATTTTAATTCATTTATATTCAAAGCTGACAGTAGTTTTTAAATAATATAAATAGAATTTTTAAGAGAGTTATTTCAGTAACATTATTAAAACGATCAAAGTAGTTAATATTGGTAGACTCATAATTTATAGGACTGATATGTGAGTATCGTACATGAAGTATATTCTTCACCAAAATAAAGCATTGGGATATAAATATATCATTTTATCAAAAAAATATAAATCTACAATCTCTTAAATAGAAGTTTTGATTTCTCAAGAATAATGTGATTTTGCTTACTACATTGTTTTTTATGTGTGATGAGAAATTCAATTAAAAACAAAAAATCTCCCTCTCTTCGCGTCTACTAATGGTTTTTCTCCCAAAATTATCTCTATCCAAACACGGCTTTACATATCTCAAATTCGGGTCTTAATTTGGATTCGGATTCAAGGCCAACCCACCCGAATCCGGTTTGGCTTGGCTTTTCTTAAACCCCATTCCTGAGGGTTTACATGCTTCATCAAATCCCCGATCGTCGTCTTCTATTCTTCGAGGCCTGAATTTTTCTCCGTTGAGCTCTGATCTTATTGTTGTTTTCCAATAAAAATCCACATATTTCTTCGACAATGAGACGCCACTTCTCTCGGTTAATTGCTCAAACCCTCAACCGCCCCCAAAGCCCAATTGCGCCGAGCCTCGGAATCGAAACCTCATTAAGAAATCCTAATTTGATTCGACAATTTTCGGCTTCAGCTCAGGAATCCAAGCCTGCCCCGTCCGAGCGAGTGTCTGGAATCGTTGATGAAATTTCTGGTCTCACATTGCTCGAAATCTCGGATCTAGCGGAAGTTTTGAGGAAGAAAATGGGGATTGAGGAAATGCCGATGATGGCGGTCATGATGCCTGGTATGGGTTTTGCACCGGGAATGACGGGAACGAAGGGAAAAGGCAGCGGTGGAGGTGCGGCGAAAGAAGAGGAGAAGGAGAAAACGGCCTTTGACTTGAAGCTCGAGGGAGGGTTTGATGCAGCCGCCAAGATTAAGATTATCAAGGAAGTAAGGGCGTGTACGGATCTGGGCTTGAAGGAGGCTAAGGATTTGGTGGAGAAAGCTCCAACCTTGTTGAAGAAGGGGGTGACAAAGGAGGAGGCGGAGAAGATTATGGAGAAGATGAAAGAGATTGGGGCGAAAGTGGTCATGGAGTGAGGTAAATAGTTCATTGCACTTTCTATTTTAGCGGTTTGGCTCGAAATTTTTGCTGAATTTGGTATTTTGTGTATCTACATTTTGGCCTGGTTCTTTGATTTTGCTACACGATGGTGTCTTTTGAAGCATGTTGACAAGATTCTATGATGAACTTTTGGACTGAGATTCGTCACTCATATTGTGTCGAATTAAGTTACATAAGCTCAGTTTTTGTTAATGCAGAATTCGTTTTCTGGTTTCTAGCTCTTTGGGCCATTCATTATGGGACTATAATGAACCCTTAATGTTCTCTGTAGTTATCTCTTGTCTGAGTCCATTTTGCTCTGATTTTTGTACCTCTATGCTTCGGCAATGGGATCCCCGTAATGCTGCCAGCTCTGGTTTGCTGAAATATTTATGTTTAAATCACTTTTGCTGAGTAAAAGTTGAAGCCTATCTGCCAGATGATGCTTGATGTCGTTAATAATTTTTAATCACAAACAAAGTATGCGAAGACTTAATGCTGATTTGAGTCATTGTTTGACAACATTTGCTTCTAGTCGGGGGAGGTTTTCTATTTCTTGTTAATTGTAGAAATTAATTTTTTTCACATTGCTGAAATTGTGAACTCTTTATTGCATCTCCTTTTGTGTTGTGTTCTGACTGTTACCCATGTCATCAGCTCTAAGTTTTCAGTTACCAATTTGCAGCCTTCCTTTGGTATGTTGAGATTTTGAGCATGGCATTAATCTGCGCAAATTCATATCTTATCATTTTGATGGTTTAACATTTAGATGTGCCTGGCATTGACGTATGCATGTGCTTGGTTGATGAGATGGCTACTCATAGGCACAAATTCTTATTGGGAAAGTACAACCTAAACATTGTATAACCTTTATCATCAAACTTTTAGGTAACTTAGGTTATGAAGGTCTTAGTGACAACCAATGTTATTGTGGAAGAACTTTTGATTTCATTTATTATGTACGAGTCTTTATATTGTTACATTGTTTAATTTTCTTGAGGGACAGAAACCCAGTTGCATTTGCAGCATATGCATATTTTGCAAGGATTTATTCTTCTTTTCTCTTGATGAGGTGCATGGGGAATGGGGATAGGGGCGTGTGTGTTCTGAATGGCATTTCTACATTTTGGCTACTTTTCTTGCTGAACTCTGTCGCATGCACTTTCCTCAAGGTCTCATTTATTTTCAGTCATGTAGGGGACAAGTTGTCTGAATGTTTCGTACCAGAGCTACTTGCCATTCGATGTTACACTGTCTTGGCCTTTTGAAAGTTTGATGTCCTACCATTGTGTTTGGATTTTATATTTCTTAGACTTCTGCTTCGACCTTCCTGGTCGGGCTAGCATGATGTCATGGGGAACATGATAAAATGTAAGAATGAAAGTCTCTTAAATTTGAAATAAACCAGGCGCTCATCTTGACCACATACCTCACTAAGCTTACAATTTTACTATACCTTCTGACCTCCTACTTTCTTTTTCGGCATTTTAATTGCATCATTTGAATTGTACGATTTGAAGTTTAACACCCCGTTTCTATTTGCAAACAACCTACATAACTACTACTGATATTTTCTCTGTGATGTTTCTTTTCTACCCAGCCATGTTTGCTGCAGTGCCAATCACAGGGCATCTGGGCCATTGCTAGGCAGACCCCATTAGGTCAGTCGATGGTGTATCAACTTGATGTGCGAAGGAGACCAGTCTTGGCTTTTTGATGATGCGCCCGGGATTTTGCATAATCTTGTTCTACAACATAATAACATAAAAGGATTGTTTGCATTCAATCTGTAAAAACCTAGTTGCAGATTCACATGTAAACTGTACATTAGCGCATGTCAGCTCTTGGATGAAAGGCAAACCTTTGTGAGGTTATTTTTGTACCACAATTGAATTAACTTCGGACGGGTATCACTGTTTGCAAACATTCAAAATTAATTGGCTATGTTTGCTTTCAAATTCTACATTATTTATCACCTAAAAATTTTACAAACCAAGGTAATGTTTGTTTTCAAATATTAGTACGTGTTTTTAGAAATTTTATCTTAATAATTATATAAAAGTAAAATAAAAAGATAAAATTTAAAAGTATAATAATTGACTATGTGTTTTTTGGGTCTAAAATTTGAAGATAAATATAGTCTAAACATTTTATCATACAAATTTTATTGAAATTTAAATTTAAATTTAAAGTTATCTCTATATATAATTAAATAATATTTTTTTAATTATTATACTTACTAAAAATTATATCAACATATTATTCTTATAATTTTACTAATATTTATTTTTGTTATTATACTATAAACTTATATATCATTATATTATTTAATTATTATTAAATATTAAATATATATATATAAATAAATTTTTTAATTCACTTAAATTTTACAAACTAAATATAATTTCTATCTTTACGCAAATCATTCAAATTTTGTATTCCATCTACTCAAATCATTTAAAATTTTGTGTCCCACCCTAATTAGGCAACAAACATAGCCAATATTTCCTTACAATTATTGAATTGTGTTGAATGAATTCTTATTTTCTTAGAAATATTCAAGTGCCTTTTTTACAAAAGAAATTGGAGATCGCAATATTTTTAACATGTTAAACCAATCCGGGATGAAATCAAAGCCGATGGAAGCAATTATTTGGGGTACGTAGAAAATAATTAAAGTGCCTATTTGCATTTATATAAATGAAAAAATAATAATAAAACGCTATCGAAAAGGTTTTTAAAAAAAACGGTCAACGACAATGTTTGGTCATTTTTTGGACATGAAATATATAAATAGTGTTATATTAATAATTAGAAAAACAAATGTTTTTTGAAAAAAAAAATTAATTAATTGGACGTGAGTTTACTTTGATGGTCAGACCAAATAACCGTAATGTCATTCCTTAATTGAAGGCCGAACAACGGACGTCCGATGCATTCATTCTCCCTCTTCGGGATTCTGTTATTCTGCATTTGCGCCAAATGAGCGGAGGAAATCGATCGCCGCCTCCAAGTGCGGCTGCGTTTGTATAAACCGAAAATTGATATGGAAGAAAGGAGCTGGAACTATAATTAGCCGATGATTGATGGCGGCGGACTAGCAGTGGGAGAACGCGGCCGCTGGATCCGCCGCCGGCCTTGCCACCGTCTCCTTCACGCACCCCCAGACGTCGTCCGTACCCATTTTCAAGTTCATTATCCGCCTATGGCATATGAATAGTGATATGTGCTGCTTCATACTTGAGAATTATAGCCTGTGCTTCTGTCACTTATTTTGTTGTGGGTATGGGTGCAAATGTCCTTAACCTTTTTCTTTCCTTCTTGTACAAACGTATCCAGTTCATCATAAACTGTTACATATGGCAAATCATTTTTTTTCTTTTTGGAAATAGTATAGCAAGATGATTGTTGTTGGTTGTTATCTGTGTTAAACTTTTTTAAAAAAATGGAGGGAGATAATTAAACAGAAGTATATGTGGCATGGTGGGTTTTAGGCCTATGTCCACAAACAAATGCCTAGAGGACTAAATCATATTATCCATTTATGCTTTCCTCATTTGCTATTACAGGTATCACCTATTTATATTGATTAATCGAATGAACCATAAAATTTAAGAAAAATAAACCCAGATTAATAACAAAGAAGTGGTTCTAATTTTGTGATAGTTTGAGCATGATAGGCAATCAATATTTTAATTTTCAACAATCTCCCTGCAGTTGAATATGGATATCTTTGAAGTCTTCAAATAGGACATTGAGATTAAGTAGAAATAAGCCAATCATGTCCGCTACCAATTATCTTTGTTATAAGTAACTCAAAAATAGAATTTTGAAATGTGCTGCTTGCAATTCTATTTCACTCGCGGCAGACAAGTTTTCGCTTTTATAGGCGATGGATGAACTTTCATGATGCTTATAGTTCTCCTTCATGTGCAATGCCTACTGTCTCTTCATCTTTTGGTGCTAGTACAAACTCTTTGATTTGTGCTTGTCCACTGTGTGACAAAAGAAAACTGAGTGTGAAAGTGAAGCCCCATCATTTGCCCATCATACATGAAGAGAGCCGCTATGCTATCCACTGCCTGTGAAAGAGAATTGCGGCCAACAGGAACATCAGCGCATCCCCATGAAAAAGAAAGTTGTCATTTCCATCACTAGTAAAGGAAAATTGCTGCCATTGCACATTAAAATTTAGTTTTAAACTATTTATAAGGAAGATGATTGGTAGCGAACGTGATCTATTTGCATGATTTACGTTGTTCAAGTTGTTGAAACATTTCTATAAAAAAGGTCTCTATATTCAACTTGATGTGCAGAGTTGGGAATCAAATATTGGTTGCTTATTATGTTTAAAATATCATAGTAATAAAAATTCTACTTTCCTTATATTAATATTTATCTAGATCCATTGTTTATAAATGTCTAATTTTATTTCATTCACCTATATAAATAAGTAATCTTTGTAATATCATGTTAAGACAGAATATTAAGATTTAACCCTTTCTGCATTTGTCTTTGGATGGCCAATAGATGAATTACATTATATTCTTGTGTTTCTTTATTTCTCTTCACCTATTTTTGTATTCTAACGACCTAATTTGTGGTCTACCTGGAGGGGGGGGGGGGGGGGGGACACTGTCGTCATTAAAATTTCTGCTGCCGACTTGTGGACATTGATGTATTTAGAAGAGCTACTAGGACCGGAAACCTGGATTTCATTGTTTGCCTGCCTGCATTTATACCACTTTTATGCTTGAAGCATGGTGATACTGTGGCATGGGTTTCTTTGAGGAAAATACAACTTTATCAATGCTGTAATGCATGATTTTGTGACCTCCCTGTTTCAATTTATTTAGTGTCCATTCTATAGGTTTTGTTTTTGTTTCATTGTTGAAATAATCCCATTATTTTTTGGCTTCAGGGTCTTAGAGGCCTATATGCTGGCTTTTACCATGCCATTCTTGGATCAACTGTCTCTTGGGGCTTATATTTCTACTTGTAAGCTTCTGAAAGTGTGCTCAGATTATTAGTTTTTAAGCGCCCTTGTTACCCTCATGGCTTTTGATACTTCTGTATTTCATGCTTGAAATGTCCATGGTATACTTGGAGTGGTATACTTGGAAAGCACCCTTTTTGATGTATTTCAGTGTTGGGGCATTCTTCCTCGGTTTCATGATCTCATTATATCCTGAGCCCACACTATACTTCATCTGCCATGTATGTGTGCTATTGCATGTTATGTTTTTTAAGAGGACATTGTAAAATGTATTTCTGTCCACACCTTGAGCAGCAAGATTTCAGACTAGTAAAGTTCTACACGTTCAGGAATTTTGTTCAGTTAAATTCTTCACATGATTCTGTTGGCCTTGTGGGTACATTTCATATGTAACTGTATTCACTGTGTGAATGGATGTAAATATATGATTGCTGGCTGCAATGTATTATTCAGTATCCATGATATTTCATGCTCAATGCAGTGCGATGCATCATCAAAACTTTGATAGATATTTAAACACTCAGCTTTGGCATTAGTTAATTGCTTAGTCATGGTGCTATCTAATTGAGCTTGTCCATGTGTTTATAGCATGTTGATGGTTGTCTTATACTTTTGCAGCTACAGCAAAGCTGAGCAGCGATAATTGAGAAGCAGAGAGGAATTAAGCCCTGGACTTCATCTTGCATCAGCTGCTGAGGCTGGAGGCCTGGTCAGTATTTGAACTTCTTATGCTACAAATATGTGGAGTACTGTTATTTGTATTACCTTACCATTTATGAGAACTATAGTAACCTCGTGAAAAAATGCTGGTTGACTTCTACAAATTTCTTATGAGACTGCACATGGCTCTGTTAGGTCTGTTTATCCACCAATCCTGTTAGGTTGGTGAAAACAAAGTTGCAGCTTCAGACTCCTCAACGAACTCATCTATATTCTGGTTTTCATGGTATGCTCTGATCTCATTCTCCACATTGTGCGCTTGACTACATGTCAATCAATAGTGTTTCATGATCATTGCCTATTTGGCTGTATATATTGGTGATTGTTTTTAGATTACGGTTAGGATTGTTCTCAATTTTCAGGAAAATTAATGCAAATAATCCCTTTTCCTTGACATATTTTTACATAAAGTTATGCTGTTTATTTCCACTATATTTAGTTTAGTTATAGTTTGTATCACTATTATGAGCTCCCCCACTCGCCTGCCCAGCCCCCAACCTGGTAACTGCAAGTAGATTCCTATCTGCTCTGTAGCCAGAATTACCTTTAAATTACTTCAGTTAGTCAAATTATATGCCTTTGAAAGGAACTACGAAAGCCTATGAAATTCATGGTTTTCTCACTGTACTCTGTTTGAAATGTTGGGGCCAACTAGCCGCCAAAAAACTTTTAGTTAAAATGTACAATAGGCTTATTATTTTCATATGATCTCTTTGCATGCTGTGATGCTTTTCAAATCTAAATTACCATCTTTAAATCCTCCCTACCAGAATTTAAAGAAATAAAATCAGCTAGTGACCTCAGAATTGAAAAGCATCACAAATTTAAAGATGAAACCCTCGCCAGGCCCACATCACAACGACGTGACAGTAAGGCTATGTTTGGAATCCATTCCTCAATCCTTAACATTTTATTTAATTTTACACCTTCAAATATACAATTCAATACAACTTTCTTTCAAATTCAAATTAAAATTTTTCATCTCTTACATATATAACTAATTAATTATTTTTTAATCTTATACTTGTAATCAAATCAATACCTATATCTATACATACATACATTCACATTTATATATATTTATATCTTATAAACAAATAATTATTTTTATAAATTATTATATCACCCAATCATTATCATATACTTTATACATATATTTGAATAAATAAAAATTTTCAAAATATAAAAATTTTTACAAACAAATATATTATTCATCCAATAAAACTCCCACCAACCATCATCTTCAACTCAAACCCCCTTTCCAAACAAAACCTAAGAATTGCTATTAAATTATTTAGCTCATATATTGAGGAGTTCAATAATTCCTTCACGCAGGCAGATATCTTCGGAGATTCAAAAGTACATTTGATTTCATTTTTTCAACTCAAATCCACGTGTCATAATCGTTATACTTTTTAAATTGTATTTATATCTCTCTTACTTTTGTATACTTTTCAAGAAAAATATATTCAATAACACGCGTTGTCAAAACAAAACAAGCATATCTTCTTGGAGGAGGAAATGGAGATGTCTGGGTGCCCTCATCAACAGCAATTTCGTCTGGGGTCGTTCAGTGGTTGCTATAATAATAAGGCATTTCGAGTTTATAAATAAGTAATTTCACTCCAACCATTTTGTCTGGAAAGACTGTGTGACGCAAAGAGTGACAAAATGGGTTCGTAACCTACACAGCTCAGAAACTATGATAAATTTCGCAATGAAAGCCTGTTCAGGATACTTTTTCCATAACGACACAAAGCACATCGATGGGGTACACTAAGATCCAGTATATAGAGATCTGTTTAACATTCAATTCTGGATCGAATTCTGCTCAACATGATGTATGTTATATAAAGGACTGTCCTGAGTTGTCGATTACCGGTCAACTTAACAAGGTCAAGTCCCTTAGTGTTAAGGAACACAAAATTGCTACTTGCAAGCAGAAGATGAGAATGATATTTGTGCAAAATTAAACCATTTTGGAAACCAACCAACAGATCGAATACTAGATTTTACGAGTAAAACTTAGGCTAAGATTTTACGAGTAAAACTTAGGCTAGCCTGCACACACGTTATTATCTCAGAAATTTTATTTCTCGTTCTTAAGATGACATTATATTTCAGTCAGGCACATGTTTTGTGCTATCATCAGCCTTTCTGGGTGAGTATTTCAATTTGTGAAGACAAACACAAACACAGCAAATTCCCTCGCCTCAGAGAAAGAATGAGCTAGACCCAATCATCAAGCATTAATAGCCATGCGTATCAGAGTCAATGAAGTAGTTAAGATGATACCACTTGAATCAAGCTTCCCCTTTTGGTTCGTCCCCACCACTTTTAGATAATACAGAAGAAGGCAGAACCTTATATGGATTGAGTATTCCATTAGGATCAAGTAGCTTCTTAACAGCAGCCATTACTTGCACCTGCGGGCGAATAATTACATTTTAACATTGCAGAACAATAAAAATAGAAAACAAAAATGAAGCACAGCATGTAGAAGTTTTAATTATGCTTATAAGTTTCTACCATATTTGGATGACATTCTCAGATCATAAAATCTAAAATTTGTTTAAATCACTACGTCTTTGGTGTAGTGCACCTGACAGATGAATTAGCGTCTTTGAAACTTAGGAGTGCATCCTTAATGAGGTTCATCTGAATGAAGCTACTTTTATAAAAATAAAATGGACAGTTAAAGATGCCATAGTATTATGTATCTCTGACACTTAAAAAGTCCACTGCACATTGAATGATATGCTCTTCAGAGTGGGGAAATCCACTTCATTGACATTCTTAGAAATAAGATCCATACGAGAGGGAAAAAGTACATTTTAAAAAATAAATTTGAGTTATGCTGAAGAAAAAGTAAACCTCAGGAGCTGCCTGCCTGCCTGATGGATTGGGGTGAGGAACTGAATCTAATGTGGAAATTCAACCATTAAATGCACTCAAATGTCTGGAGAAGCAGCTACCAGGAAAGGTGACCCTTCACATTATTGGCTAACAGATGTGACAAACATGGCTAGACTTACAGTTTCAGCAGACTTGCTATAATGAATTTTATTTGCTTTCATCAATCCAAGGCCGTGCTCAGCACTGATGCTTCCCCGTTGTTTAGATGTCCACTCATATACAAAAGGCTCAATCTTAGATAATATCTGAAATGAATATCCTGTTAAAATTAGTTAAGATTTACAAAGAAATTCACAAAGGAAGAAGGAACAAGATTGTTACACTGTCGTTGTATTGTTGGGTTGAGATATTGAGATGTAAGTTGCCATCTCCAAGATGGCCATAGGCCACCACATTTGCTGCAGTACCTGGAAAGTTCAATTAATAAACAAGTTATTTTCAAAGATAATCCTCAGAAACACCATGTGATAGCTGTCTAAACTCAAACAACAGTTTTTTACAAGAAATAGATTCAGAAAGATGTCTTGCCTGTCGTTGTCACCCCAAAGAGGAAGATTTCTACCAAGTGAGGAGCAATAAATGCAGCAAAAAATGGACAAAAGCTAATGTTAGTTAGTTACCAAGACGTTCTCGCATTTCTTCAACGAGATCATACATCCTTTCTACAGGCAAAGACAAGTCATATTTATATACTGCCCCTGCTTTCATCAAAGCTTCAGGTACTCCCTGTAAATGCAATCTGGTGAGCATTTGCGAAAACCATCAGTGACTTCTTGTTAAAGCTTGCACATTAATCGGTAGATAGCCTTGGACTTGCAATTTAACTGAGGGCCTCAAAGACCCTTATTACTCTCTGCTTTGCTAAAGCTAGACTAAAGAAATTAGTAACACTTTATTTCCACACTATTTTCTCAACCAACATATGCAATTATTACCTATACATTTTTGTCTCATTCATTTTCGCTATATCTCTAATTTTCTACACTCCAAAATTACCTTACTTGACAATGATTTGAAAGCATAAAGGTTTTGTTTGGTTTCTTATTAGTGGGGATAAAAAAATTTTGGTGATTTGAGCAGGAGAAAAATTTATGTTTGACTTGTAAAATTTGGGTGAGTAGGAAAATTATAAGGATATTGATTTGATTGCAACTAAATATAATGATTAAAAAATTATTAATTAGTACTAAAAGGTAAGAGAGGAAAAAAAATTGAATTTTAATTTCAATATTCAAAAATTTGTATGGTAAAATGTCGGGTTTATAAGATTTTTAAGTGGTAATAAATAGTGCAAAATTAAGAAACAAACATAACAAATGTATTGGACAAGGCTTATGGGGAAGAAAAACCCTATATTGCAACCAGAATCCTATATTAAAACTGTCTTTTGGAATTCCTTACAGTTATTTGGGTTAAAAAGAATGCAAGATAATAAATAAGAGCACTGGGTCATATTGCAGGTTTAAGAATACTGAAAGAAACTATATTACATGCATGTATGAAGCCTATGTTAGGTTAACAAGTACCTCACGTATTCGCCAAAATGATAATGCTTGATTTATGTCTTGTGCTAGAACTCCATCTGTTAACAGTCCACTTTCAATAGACTGAAGAAGGAATCCTTCAAGCTTCTCTCTAGCAATATATGTGTTGAGAGAGAGAGAGAGAGAATTCATCAGTGACAACAAAGTAGACACCAATTTTCAGGAATTTATATTAACATATAGGGTAGCATCTAAAAGCTAAGGCTGTGTTTGTTTTCAAATTTCAGGGTCCAAAAACACACACTCATTCATTATATTCGTAAAATTTTATCTCTTTTTCTCTCTTATTTTTACATTATTTTTATAAAATTTTCGAGACAAAAACATCTAAAAATACACACTAAAATTCAAAAACAAACATAACCCAAAGTTGTACACACAGAATATCATGGAGGCAGCTAGAGTTAGCAATAATAATACGGATTAGGAGAAACATGGATCCCCAGTTACAACTGGCAACATGAAAACCCCACCAACACAAAAGAGGAACACTTGCTGTGGACAGTTTGTGAGAAAATTATGCAGTTGACTTCCACGAAGATTGAGTCTAGAAGTAAATTTTATCCCAAAGGAAATTTCAATTTTATGAAGGATAAGAAAATGTCAGAGAAAAAGACAAAACCATCACTTGCAAGGGATAGTCAGCAGTTAAAAAAAATGCAGGACAAAATGACCATTTTGACTGAAACAATAAATACATGTATGAAAAGCTGCTTCATCAACTTTTATATTCAATCTTCAGCTTATTTTGACGATCATAAAGCTTAATAAAGAGTAATCAATTAAGTCATTTTAAACCCAAGTGACATGAAAGACTATTACTGGCAAGTAGGAAGACAAATACTTGTCATGAGATTCTATGCTGCCTGCTGTCTCAATCAGAATGTAGAAGTCGTGCTTTGAGGAAGGTAATGGATCACGAAGACCATCTAAATGTTTCAGAACCTGGCAGAGAAAGACCAACAGTGTAAACTAAGCATGATCACAGACTAAATTTTGTTCCAACCACAAATACAGTTCAGGTCACCTTGAATAAGGTCAGCAATATCTCATGATAATATTACAATTTTTGCTTTCACTACAATTTGAATGCAGGAGAAGCTTTTGCTAACTCCTCTAACATGAAACAACATGTAGCATTATTGCATTTGTTATTTTGCAATCTTGCTTCCAAAGTTTTAAAAAGAAAATACACATCCTACATGCCTATTTTCTGATTTTGTTTAAGATATTCTTTCAGAAGACTATTTCCAAATTACGAAGCACATCAAAATTCAGAAGGATAGAGCTATAGAAATTTCATCATAAAGAGGACTACCTATCAACTCCTTTGCAAGCACAAATTGATCAAATAAATCCATTCTTACAAGGCAAAATGAACAAATTAGAAAATAAAATGTGAGCCCCCCCCCCCCCCCCCCCCCCCCCCCCCCGGAAAAAAAGAATAAATGAATAAAGAGTTATAGTACAAGGAAAATGAAAGCAACGTAATACCATAAATTAACCATTTCAACAATAACTAGTTATAGGTGGAACTTCATCACTGTTAACACCTAAAGTACCAAAATGGAAATAGCATGCATAGCAAATAGAGTGCAGGAAAATCTACCAGAGCAATGTGCAATGTTATGCATGTGAAGATTGATAGGAGAAATGAACACTGATTATGGAAAAATATAGATAATCATTAACGAGTGGCGTCCCGTGAAGGTATCTTACCAAATCCATAGCATTGATGTCCAAAAATTCGAATGCAGAAAGAATTTCTCCAAGGTTCCTCTTGGCTTCAGATAAGATTTTCTAGAAAGAACAGAAAAACTAAGCTGTAAAATCAGGACTGCTCTCCTTTCGAACACAACTGCTAGCTATTCTTTTAGACCCAAACTTTACCTGACAGCTGGTATAATCTTTGCAAGCAAGGAAAGCTACGTTTACTGATGGCAACTTAGGAGGGGTAAGTATAGCGACCTTTGTTACAATTCCCAATGATCCCTCACTCCCTGAGGCACATAGGAGATAGCCACAGTTTAACCATGAAAATTTGGCAAATGCTAACATAATAGAAAACGCTAAAAAGAATTCATTCACCTATAAATAAATGCTTCAAGTCATATCCTGTGTTATCTTTGCGTAAAGTCCCAAGCATATCAAGAACAGTACCATTTGCTAAAACAGCTTCAAGACCTGAAATTGTGTATCCCCAAACTCATCAGTGAGCTGCCTCGTTAAGAGAGATACTGCAGAAATTCTGAAAGCAATCTTTCCATATATCTGCTATGCCAAACAACCTTAAGAACTGTGTAATTCTACAGAAAGTTTTTATCAGTACTTAGAGATCAAACTGATACGTTAAAGTCTGCGTGGGTTCAGATAAACAGAACCCAACAGCACAAGTAAATAAAGAAGGGTGGAGAAAAGAGAAGAAAGAAGTTAGAGATCACACCTTGAAATCACTTGTATCAACTAGAATTACATAACATGATTCAAAACACTCCATAAACTGAATTCTGCTTCCAATTCCAATCATTTGACTTATGCGGAAGGCAACAGTCCTAAGTATCACAGGATTGTGTCTTACAGTGACTACAATAGTAACACAGGAATATGAGATGACAAACTCAACATTATCAGGTGACAAACTCATTTGATTACAATGTCAACATAGGTGTTGGAAATCAAATTAGAAAGATAGAAAATGATTTGATTAAATATGATTAGATATAGTCATATCTAATCAAATCAATTCCTACAATTTCTAATTTGGTTTTCAACACTTCCCCTCAAATTGAACATAAAAATTTTGAATGGAATGTTCAATTAGAACAATAAGATCAACCAAATAACGTACAAAATGTAACCCATGCTATCACAATGAAATAATCTAAAACCTGCCAGAGCTCCACTTACTTGGGTAGAAAGCAAAAACTCCAAAATTTCTCTTTAGGACAACATTATAGACCTAAAACCTGATAAACTTTGCTCGCTTAGGCAGAAAGCAAAACTACAAAATTATTTTCTATGGAAAATATGTATAAATGAAACATTGGTAACAACAAAAGCAAAATAATAGGATAAAAATTTGCTTTGATACCATGTTAAAATATGAACACGGTGAACAAAGATGATGAAGGAACGCGAGAATTATGAGGTGCAGCCATTTGGCTTACATCTACAGAAAAATGCCCAAAACAAATAACTTAGATTATTCTCTTATAGATTAATTAGAATAATTATCTAGACGTAAACCATAGCAATGAAAACAAATCAATAGAACTGAATCATATCAAGTACTCTTAGACATGACATGACTTCATCTTCTTATGTTCGTTCATTGTCTTTATTCACCTTATTCAAATTTCAACAAGAAGAATATAACATGACAAATTTAACACAACAACAAAAGATTATGCATAATAACAGAAAATTATGCATACTGGCTAAGAGATTGAAATTTTAAGGTCAATCTAAAAGATAGACCTAAAAACTTATCAACAAAGACCTCATTTTAGGATTCTCTATTTGCAAGAAACTGATATTTCCTAAAATACTCCACTAAATGCATTTTGTTCCTCAACTTTCCCTTTCAGCCATATAATGAAGCTGCATTAGGAGTTGAATTATTTTATTTTCAAGTAGATTTTTGAAGCAATAAATACAAGAACCAAAATTCATTCCCCAATTGTTTATCTTCCATCTATGCTGTTGACTTAATGCATTCATCAAGTTTATGTCTTAATCAAAAGGAATAATGACTAGGTACATTATAGTGTGAAGAGAAGAATCATTTGCTTGAAAGCAAATTACTATAAAATGAAGAGTGTAAGAACGGAAAATCAAACATTTGTTTTAAGCATGTCTAGATTTTTTGCATTAGAAAAACAAGGACTAGGGCTAGGTGACAGCAAGTTTGATGTTACAACAAGCTTTTACATTCTTGTAGGTATCAGCCTCTTGAGACATTAGGTCTCCTTGGTAAGGTAAGATGTGTGCTATTGGGCATCACCTAGTCTAGCTTAGCAATGGGGGGCCAGATATAGCATCAGGCGCTGGCTGGACACAGCACCCACATGATGGTTAAATGTTGGTTTTCATGGCACAGGTTGAATTGGTTCAACCAGTGCATGCCCTGTCAGTTTATCGTTTATGCATTGCAGCATTATGTGGGTAGCATATGCACACAACAAGAATACAGGCACATCCTACTGCAATAGTTTAGGCTAGTGGGCAAAGTTGGTTAAGCATTATATGGGCATTTTCAACATTGTGTAGGCAACATGCAAAATGAGCAGTACATTGTGTGCAATGTGCACAGGCCCTTGGTGCACTGGTTGGCAAAGCGACCCATGTTAGGGTGCGCAACCCAACACAGCACAAGTGTAGGACAAAGGCATGGAAGCATAGGATAATATGTGCGCGCACAGGTAAGCAGCCAGCTGATCCAAATGGAACTTAACATATGGGCACAGGGCAGCCAGACAATGGCACAAGGAGGTGGGCACATGCATGCTAAGTTACCTGGCACAAGCAGGTAGGGGCAGGTGCACACACAAGGGAGCTATTATGAGTGGTTATGAATTCTCATGTTCTGAGAATGTGCAAGAGTTCCACACAGTTTTGTGCATTTTACCAGTCAAATGCACATGCGAGAGGCATGTGTAAGGCAGCTTGGGCTGCACAAAAACTTCTGGGAAACTTGGCACACAATTGGTGGTGCCAGGTGACACTATGCCAAGCATTGGAGATAAACTATTGTTCCTAGCTGTGTGGGGATGCCATAACAACTTTTTACTGTCGATTCTGTACTGCCTTTGTCTAGGGTACACATTTTTTAGTATTAACGTGCAGCTTTGAGCATCTCCTTGTATTAAAACATTGTGATATTATACAAGGTCGTATAGATCCTGTAAATATGTGGTGTTGGGGGGTGCAAAAACAACTCACCTAGAACACTTCCATGAAGAGAACCATATCGAATAAGGCGCAACCCCCCAGCATTAGTTGAGACATTTCCCCCAATTTGGCAGCTTCCTTTAGCACCTAAATCCAGTGGCATAATGAATCTGGAGGGGAAAAAACAAAACATTTATGTGAAACCAAATATGGAAAATACATCAACTATTCATACTGAGCAGCTAAGCCCTGGACCCCCATTCCCACCAACTCCACGTTTCATTAGTTTTGGGTGCTTCTCAACATAAGAATTGGGTGTGAACTTAAGCCAGCATGTTACTGAAGCACCAAATTACTGCAAAATCTGAATGATTAAATCAAATGATCCATAACCTGGGTTTTCCTGGAGCTATCAATCAGAGTTTATTGATATCTTAAGCAAATCTTCTTCTGTTTGAGCTTACCAAACATATTGCATAAGATTAACTTTAGGCAACAATAGCTTCAAATATTTGCCACCTGTATATGCTTCAGGAAACAGCATAGGTTTATCATGTTTCGTTATATTCTGAAAAAATGGGAGATATTACATCAATCTTCAAAGTTGTATCAGTGTCAATACCATAGAACTTGGAATTTACCACAACACAACAAAACCAGAAATATAACTTAGCAAAAAACTTTACCCTTCATTATCCAGAAAAGAAATCAAGTTTTCCAGAATGCATCCTGCTTCACATACCAGTATACCGCTCACCTGAAAAAAATAAACAGATCAGCAGTTCAATTGTAAGTTTGGTAATAACAATGTTATGGAAGTACAGTTAATAATTGTTTTAGAGCTTACTTTAGAAAAGAAAAAGTGCTGATATTGAATTTCCAGAACACAATAATTAATTGATAAGAATGCAAGAGAAGAGAAGCCTAATATATCTTGAAAGGCAAATAGATTAGGCAGTAAAAAGGTTTTTGACATGTAATATCAGATGATTCTGACAAGCAGCATAAAGAGAAGAAGGTGCAAATGGATATCACTTTGCAGTGTGAACTATTACCTTGTCAAAGGAGAAGATGTTATCCATTGAGCTAATGTTGATAATAACCTGAAATGAGGTATATGAAGTAAGGGAAGGAAGGAGATACACAACACCTTAAAAAATGAGGGCACAAACTATTTTAACTTCAAAAATCACTCACACAAACAAGAAAACACACAGTTCTGGTCTTTAATAAGTACTAGTCAAGGACAACTCCGAAAACTGTATCCTTACACACATGACAATGCGTGAGATTAGGCGGTCACAAAGTCCCAAACACACTGGATAATTCAAGCTTGAGCATGTCCAAAAGCAGGCTCATCTTAAATAAGACTAAACATTAAATAAATTAAGCACACATAATCATACAATAAGAAAAACGGAAAAGCAAATTTAAATGAAGAAACTTTAAGATTAGGGATATAACCACATGGATAATTGAGATTAACCTATACTTCTGAAAAAAACTAAAGAAATCAACTCTAAAAAATTGATCATCCTGACAAATGAATTCACGTTTGGAAATTTAGTCATGGGTGTAGGATTTAATTATATTTATTTGGTTGTTTGTATTTGCTATTAGGTGATTTTGATTTATGAAGATCATATTCAAAATATGAACAATAGTACCTTCTCTTAGTTGACTTAATTAGGTGTTCCACATTCTATTTCCAGCAATGATCTCTATATGCACTTCAGCATACTCAGATTTCTCAAGATTAGTGGGTTGCACCTTTTGTTAAAGTCACTTCCTACCAGAATAGCTTTACTAATCCACTGATAATTTAAACAGCGAATTTTGATGTCATATTGCCCAACTCCGGTTTTGCCAGGCTGAGCAATCTCATTCATCTTTCATTTTCTTCTTTATTAGCCAGTCCAACTTCCAGTTATTCTCTCAAGTCTTCAATTGACTACTAGAGTTCAAACAGGGCATAATTCACCGAATAGATTTTTTGACCACTGAAATCTTATATTATATGGCAGTTTGTAGTACCATTGAGCCAAAGATTGTTAATGTCCTTCTGAAACAAGTAAGATGACAAGATAATCAAGCTTCACTTCAAGAAATACTGGTTGTGGATCTCCAATAATAAGATCCAATATCTTATGCCTTGAAGAAAAGAACAGCTACTACACACCTCATCATACACAGGTACACTTCCTCCCACGAGACCTGTATTTCCACCTTGGGGTACAACCGCTAGGCATCTAGAGTTACAGTACTCAAGTATCTGAGAAACCTGTATGAGGAAAGAAGAAGGAAAAAAAATTATAGCGGCAATAGTGTGCTAGAAAAAGATAAGCCAAGTTTCCTGAAGAACAAGAAATCAGAGTGCAAAAAAAAGTGCCTTATTCATTAGAATGTAATGATATTATTAGATAATATAAGGGTATGGTAAACTTTTAAAAAACAAATTGTCCTTTCTACTTACTCGAATTGGTAAAACTAAGTTCTTGATTTAAAGATTTGTAAACAAAGATCTTTTGACCAAAATCTAATAATTTAATAATGCTTTAGCAGCATATAAAATCCATTTAGGTGAGGAACATACTAAAAACCATGAATCTGTAAAGTGGCTCAAGTTGAGCTTGACACCTCGCACTCTGGGGGCCTCGGCCTCTGCTAGGGCTACTAGTCATGCCACACCCGCACAAAAGCAAATTTTTCACCGTTCAAATGTTTAATGGATATGATCTTTGTAATTACTCTAAACACACTCTCTTGCATGCAGGCGGTATACTTTTTCGTGAAGCCTTGCACATGAATCACTTTTTCATAAATGGGTTGGGTTGCAATGAGGTTCAAACTTAAGACCTCTTATTTAGCCTAACTCTTACAACACATCGGATGATCACCTCATCAAAAAGTTTAAATAAAAACCAAATATTTAATTACTCTTAACAGACTCAAAATAATGTCTTTATTGAACTGACACAGAATTTGTCTCAACCATGCAATGTAAAAATTTAATTTGAAAAAAAATGTCCGTATTTTTTTAATTCAGGCCAGGGATGGGGAATTGGAGAGAGACAGAGAGGGATAACAAAGTTCACTTGTAAGAAAAGAACAATAAAACACAAGGAGTTCCTTCAGAAAAATGAGTCAGTTAAGCATCAAATGAAAAGGCTGAATCGAGGCAAACAAATTGGTGTCTAAACCAAGAAACATTTAAACCAAAAGACCATAGCTATGCTTGTTTCCTTTTAATCAAAATAATACATACACTTAAATCATTACACTTTTTAAATTATATCTATTTCTCTCCTAAAATTTTACACAATTTTCAAAGAAAATGCAACAGAAAATCTAACCAAACATACCCAATGCATTCAAAGAAAAGTTCAGATTTATTAAAATAGCTAAGCTTTCATCCAACCAAAATATCTCAAGGACTCGAGAACTACTCAATAGAAAATTTAAGCATCAAAAGCACTTCACCTAAGAATAACTAGTTGAGGAGTTAAAGCAAGACACAAACCTCCTGTGTGCTTCTAGGTTGTAGCATGAGCTTACTTGAGCCTTTGTACTTCCGCATCCAATCTATGTTTGCATCATCCAGCTTCTCCTTTTCCTGAACCACACCCTTGTTGCCTAATATCTTCTTGAAATAGCTTATATCATCAGAATTAATCATAGAAAAAGACTGATTCCTTGTTGGTATTGAAGCCATTGAAGCAAGAGTTCGGGAATGAATTTGAAAACCATTACCCTCAACTCCAGGGAAAGCAGCCAAAACACCATTACCAGAACCTCTTAAGAAGCAAATATGCTTTGAAACAATTTGATTGCAATAGAAAGTATCTTGTCTGAATAGCTCACGTGATCCAGTAAAGTCATCAGTAAGAACTGTCATCAAGGAAGATACATATTGGCAAAAGAAATCAGATCATGAGCGTTTTCAAGCTTGTTACAACATACTGGACAAGCAGACCAACTGACTAATTGAATGTTCACTAATGGTTACGTAAAAGAAAAACCCCTTATTATAATCACTCTCTATCTATGCTAGTTTATAACTAAAAAAAATACCTAATTGGTGTGTTTGGTCTGTCAGCATGACAGCTAATTTTATGATGACGTGTAGCAGTGTAGGAAGATTTTGCTTCTTTCTGCTCTATCCTACATCACAATCGCCCTTTCCTATCAAATATCTTTATTTCCTCTGTCTCCAACGCATTAGTAAATAACATTGGTCATATAACGTCATCTATAGAGTTTTTCAAAACCTGCCATGATTTCAAGCAAATGCATATAATTATTGCATGTTCTCAATATAATTACACGATTGTTTATTTTTAGTTTTTTGATAACTAGCAATAAGCATTAAATGTGCCAACATATAATACAAAATTGAAGCCTCTTCACCACAGGCAGCCCTGTAGCAATACATTCGATGCCATATTTTCAAGTAGGTGCATATCGCTTTTCTTCAATTATATAAATCAATGTAAATCTATTCCGTCTTCTTCCTTTCCTGTACTCACAGCAACGAAGCATATTGAAATGAAAATAAAAGTTGATTACAAAATCATCCAGTATTATGTTGAAACTCTTTTAAGTATGACAGAACAAGATTTAAAAAAGAAGAAGAAGAATTGATTAAATCCCAAAAAATTCTAGCACGTCAAACCCAAGAGAAAACGTTTTAAAAAAAAGGCTATTAAATAACGGCAAAAACTCAAAGACATTAAGCTCATCCACTCATCCTATACATATTCGCATAACAGGAAGTTGAGATGCCATCCTGTCCTAAAGATGAAATGTATTGTTTTTTGAACCACAGGTACCTGAATTAGAGGATCGAATTGAATTGAAGAATTTATGGTTCGCCCGACGACCTAAGTGGCGTCTCGAATAGTGCTTCAACAACCGATAAGCTGTTTGCAAATTCGCCATTGTTCATCAAGCTGATTCAAAACTGCGTGGTTGAGGGATGAAAATTGAAAAGCGATTATGGTGAAAGGCTAGGCTGATCGATCCGACCCTTTCTAGCTAAAAATCCGCCGGAATTTGCCAATTTGTGTCCAGATCTCAGAAGCGTTGTGTTGAGCTTTGCCTTCGGACCACTGTCCTCAGCTGTGGATGAAAAGAAAGAAACTGTATCCAAAACACACCATCAATCATGCCAAGAACGATTATGAACAGAAATTCAAATTACATCAACTATCAGACAAAAAATGAATATATGATACAGATTACAGATAATACGTACACGGTTTTGCGATGAAACGGCAATTCATTCCCAGACTCTCATGGCATGGATTACTGCTGAGAAGTGTTGCCCATTAAGACACGCAGAGAGTTCAAATGTGGGTTACGTACAGTGAGTAAAAAGCTTATCTATAATTTCAAAATTTTCATTTATAAGTAATTTGTACTATATTATTAAGTTCTCAACCCACCTGTCATATTTTTAATTAATTTATACTATACTATTGTGCACCCACCGTTTATAATAATTATCTTATGTTTCTTAATAATTTAGCAAATATAGTATTAATTTTAAATAATTAACTTATACACACACTCACAAATATTATATAGTAAAAATGTAAATGTTATTTTTTACCGTAATTTTTTATTTATATTTAAATAAAAAATCATGACTTAAACCTTTCGTATTTATATTATATGTTTAGATAAAATATTCAATATTTGTATATTACCTATTTTAAATTATTTTGAAATTTTTATCATATCAGTAAATTATTTATTTTAATTTTTAGTGTGCGAGATTACTAGTATTAAGATGAGTCCATGGTAATAAATAGCTTCTGGCCATTTAGGTTATGTTTGGAAGCTAACTTTTAATTCTAAAATATCATCCTAAATATTATACTATCAAATATACTGCTCAACAAAACTTTCATTTAAATACAAATTTAAATTATCACTCTCTTATGTATATAACTAACTAATTATTTTTTAATAATTATGTATATTAATAATCAAATCAATACTAGTATATCGCATATGTACTTACATTTATTTTTATTCATACCATAAAATTTAATCATTATTTCTATATACTATCATATTATTCAATTATTACTATATATTATATATATATTTAAATAAATTATACTATTCATATCATCAAAACTTTCCTTCCAAACACATTAATCATTCCAATATAAATCATACCAAACAACTTCTCCAACAAAAACCACTCTCCCAAACATAGCCTTAACTAATTTCAAAATATACCTTTAATTATTTTTATTCATTTCATGTTTTATTCAAATTTTATCTTAATACACAAAATATTAAGTAAGTTTAAGAAAATAATTTATTCTCATCAAATAATTTTTATTTTTATACATTGATTTCATATTTTATCATTTCTTTTTTAAAATATCTTTTTTCTCAAACACTCGCATGCATATGTAGATATACTGTATATAAAAGAAATATTATAACAAAACTATTATAATTTTTAAATCATATTCAAATATAAAATATCATCACATAAATTTATTTTATTATAATTAAAACTAAATAAGGTAAATTTAATAATTATAAATATCTATCATTTAATTGTTTATAAACTTTTATTTTATTAATAAATAATTTATTTAATTTTTGCATGTACCTAAAGTGTGCGGAATAACTAGCAGTATGAATCCCTTGCAAGTCTCTTTTAATTATTCTCAATGTGTCGAAAATTGATGGCCATTTGCAGGTGCAAATTTGTTATTTTTTTTCATATATTCGGCATTCATACTTTTAAATATATTATTAAAAAAATAATAATTTTTATCTCTTTTTTCTTATTTTTTGCATTATTTTTGCACCAATTTTCTTCTCACCTCAATTTGCATAAACTGGACAGAAAACATAAATAAAAACATCAAGTTAAAGAAAATGAAATAAATCAAAATTAAAAAATAAAATAAAAATAGTCCATTCAAGATTTACACTTATATTTAATATTAAATCAAATTTACACTTCTCAACACACACACACACCCTATATATATATATAAGCATTCCTCTAATAGAGTAAACACCATGGTTGACATAAAGTTAATTTACTATAATACCATTTGTCTCCTTCAATTTTTCTTCTAATATTTTTCTTTTCTTCAAGTTATTTATTTTTAGCTCTCTTTCATTTTTTTTATCTTTATTTTGCCTTCCCATAACTCTATTAGTGTTCTAATATTTACTATATTCAATTTTTATATAATTTTATTTTTATTATTTATAAATAATAAAATATATCCTATATATAATAGGCCTGGCCCTTAGACTTTAATTTTTTTTATTTTCACAAAGTAAAATCACTTATTTATCATTTAACTATAAAAATACTTGTAAAAGCAAGCGTTGATTAATAACATGCCCCTCTTAAAAATACTAATTAAAAAAAATATGGAAAGTAAGATAGTAATAAAGGAAACAACTGGATATGCATGGGCTGGTGTGGTGTTATTCTTCCCTTGTATTACCCTTTACATTGCCCACTTCCACTTAAAGTTACAAAACAAAAGGCAAGAAGCAATGGCAACCATGGCAATCTCATGTTTGGATCCCACTGGTTTAAGCATGAATCACAAGACTGCCCATGCCCTAACTGTAGGTCATGACACTTCCATCCCTAAGCGGCCTCCCACAGAGATGGCATTACTCTCTCTCATTATTTTTTGTGTGAGTATTTTATTTTGTATGTGGATATTTTATGGTTTTATTAGATACCTCACAACCAGAATTCCTATTTTTTCCAATCCAATTCTCCATCGTATACATTGCTGGGTGTTGTAGGTGTTTTATTCTTTGCTACATAGATTTGTGTGTGGGTGTTTTGTTTTTCACTATACACATTATTAGATGTTTTTTTTTTTTTTGTGTGGGGGAGTTTTGTTCTGTACTGTATACGTGTATTGTGTGTGGATGTTCTATTCTCTGCTATACACATTTTTACATATTATGGGTGTTTTGTTCTCTATCATATACGGTATTGTGTATGGGTGTTTTGTTTTTCAATTGGGTGTTTTGTACACCATAATAAATATTGATCTTACTGTCTCTTGCGTGGATATGGAATTAGAGTTAGTTTTTTTTAGTAAATGTGTGTTGCATACATATCTCTTTGTTTATATGTTTGAATTGTAATTCTAAGTATGTTAAGTTTTGGGATTATATCTATCTCTTCTTTGATCACAGATTTAGGGTTTATTTGTAGCATGCCTATCACCCGATTTGTGTGTTTAGCTATGATTCAAAGTGAGCTCAATTTAGGGATTATGTCATTTTATAACTGTAAAAATGATTTTGTTTTATGGCTTGATACAACAAAATAAACGATACATTATTTTTGCACAATGACATAACTCAAATTATTGCAAGAACAAGCATCATACCATCTCAATTTTGGTTGAAGATAAAACCGATATAAAAGATCATGCCAACCTGCCTCAACCAAGAATATATTAAACTCATCAACAAAACACTAAGAAATCTGAAAATCCCAAAAGTTGGAGGCTTCTGCACATCCATAATTAGGAGAGACAAGCAGTGTACAACCTAGTCGTACAACCTCAGGCATGCAGTTGTCCATTAACTAAGGGAAGGAGGGGAGAAATTTTACCATTCATCCGTGAGACAGTGAAAGTTGATGGTGTGGGGTTGAAGAGGGAGAAAAGTAAATCAGGCGATGAGCAGTGTCTCTTTGTACCAGGAAAGGAAAATTTAATTTTTGAATTTTTGAAACTAGTGATTGTCCTTGCAATGAAATTTATCAATACTAATTATAATATAATATAACTAATAAATAAATATATTAGTCATTAAGTGGAGTCAATCTCAAATTGATTATTATTAATCATAAAAGTAATAGTTATTCTTTTAATAAGTGATACGTATAATAGATGACTCTAACTCATTTTCCAATGTTTATTAAGTAGGGGTGTTTAGATATAATCAAACTTAGTTTACTCAAAAAACCCAATATATCAAACAAACAGACAAACATAACCTGACTAATGGTTGTGTTACTTCTGTCCCTAAATAGTCTTCCACTGTGTAGGCATCCCCCCACTCACTATTTTTTGTGTGAGTGTTTTGTTTTATGTGTGGGTGTTCTATTCTTCATTATACATTGTTGGATGCTATAGATGCTTTGTTTCCATCATACACATACATACATACATACATATATTTGAGCGTGTATGTTTCACTTTTTGTGTGGGTGTTTTGTTCACCGCCGTATACATTATTGTTGGGAATGCGGTAGGCCCAATTACAAATTCTGATTGAGCCTTATTGGGCCAAAAGAGAAGCCCAATCAAATTGGAAGCATCACCCATGAACAATGGGGCTGGAGCGGAGCCCAACAAGATCGGCGAGAACCGTTCACGGGCCTGTACTTGAACAGGTATATAAGTGGGCTTGATACCATATATTAACCCAAAACCTTAAGGCTGTGAGTTATGGGTCAAGTATCCACTTTATATACAAGTCACTTTTTTCTTTTTCTATCAATGTAGGATGCCACTTTTTCTAACTCATATTTGTTTCCCAACAATTATTTGGTATTCAATTTTGTTAGTGTTTTGTTCTTCATTATATACATTTTGATGCGTGAGTATTCTGTTCTGTGTGTGGGTGTTTAGTTCCCTGCCATATACATTGGTGGGTGTTGTAGGGGTTATTGTTTTCTGTTACATGTGTTTTCGTGTGTAGGTATTTTATTTTCGAAGTCACTATTTTATTCTTCTATGTCAAAGCAAATTCAAAATTATTTTTTAAAAATAAATGTGTGTTATATACTTATCTCTTTGTTTGTGTTTTTTGTTGTGATTCAGAGCAAGTTGAGTTTGGGATTACATATGTCTCCAGCGTGAATGCAGATTCAGGATTGTTTTTTTTTAAATAAATGTTTATTGCGTATCTATCTCTTTGCTTATTTGTTTGGTTGTGATTCAAAGTGGGTTCAGTTTTGAAATTATATTAATTCATAACTTTCAAAATAATTTGTTTTGTGGCTTGGTACAACAAAGTAAATGGTATATCATTTTCGCACAATAACGTGAATCAAATTATTGTACATACAAACGCCATACTAATATTTTATATTTAAATCTTACAATTTTATTTTTTAGTATTTTATAAAACATTCTACATACATACTATTTCTATCAACTTAATACTTCTTAAACATCATACAAAAAATTTTATTTTTGTGTGTGTGTGTGTGTGTGTGTTTAGGCTTGTTTCTTTAATAATTGTATAAAACTAAGAAAGAAATAAAGAAAACTTTTTAAAATATAATAATCGTGCCGTGCTTTTGTTCTGGGAAAAATGAAAACAAACAAACATTTGTGAACTTAACCTAAAACTCTTATGGTTTTGTTTGGTAGCCCTTCATAGATCCCATAGCGTGCGTGGGCCATATGCCCCAAATGTTTGGTAGATGTTTGGAGGCCCGCCACACTAGGCCATGACATCCTGCCGAGGGCCCAGATTATGCAAACACGCAGTCCACGTAGGCCACATGGAGTTGGGTTTAAATCTGTGCACGCGTCTCGAGACTAAAGTTTTGTTTGGGCCGCGTGGTGAGTATTCCTCTTCATATCAACGCATAGTGAAGCCCTAGAAGGAGTAAGCTTCCTCTAATTGTTATAATTGGTGATGGGTGTGTAAACACCTATTATGCTTGGTTGAATGATTGTATTGGTTAGGCTGTGGACATTAGGACAAACATTAGGGCATTGGAACAAAAATTATGGACTCGGCTTCCAAAACAAGGCCTAGAGGTCCATCTTTAGCTTAGTAGCCAAGCCACAGCCAAATTGAAGGGTCAACTACAACTTAAAAGAAAAAAAATCTATCTAAATAAAAAAATCTGCTCACACATCTAACATGCTACGTTATAAATAAATCAACGTCAAAAGAGGAGGTTTCAATAAGTTGTCGGATAGAAGTGGAAGCGTTTTAGGCCTCCAGTTTGGCTTTGGAATGGGCTTGAGGCCCAATACAGAGCCAGTCCAAATAATCCCTATCCGGTGTGACAGCGCCAATACAACTCATTCCTCGCTTCTCATGGCGTCTTCTTCCCTATCTTCTTCTCTCTCGTCGGTTTGGAATCAACAACGCCTCTTCAACCTCCCGAAACAATGCTCATTCATAAACCTCAGATTCTTCTCTTTGATGCCCTGCCATCCTTTTCATCCGGCGCAGTCCCATATCTTCTGCCGCCGCCGGGCCGCGCGCTGGCGGAGCTCCGCTTCAGCTTTCTCTTACAGCCACTCCAGAAGCTTCTCGCAGCATCAGTCTCAGTCTCCGGCTTCCAGAGGCGGCAAGTTTCCCGAAGTTCCGAGTCTTCATCATTTTATGCCGCCCAAGGCCACTGCCGCTGTCACCGATGCTGGCATTTCCGATCCACAACTCGAGTAAGTGTGTGAATTTAGGTATTTGTGTTAATTGTGTAGATGCGCTTGGATGTGTATTCAAGAATCAATCAATTGAATTTTGAAATAATAAGAAAGCTTTGATGTTATGAAATGAAGAACACTGGAAAGTGGAATTCGCTGATTAAATATTAAGAAAATGACAATATGGTTAGCTTGCGTTGGGTGCGCTGCCGCCAGTGTAAATCCTGAATGTCATGCCTCTGCAAAATTAAGTTCAGAGAACTAACTGATTTTGTGTGATCGGAGGACAGTTAATTCCAATGTTTCAATTTTTGTACGTTACATTCTCATATACAATTAGTGATTTTGACCTCCATCAGTAGACTAAACTTTCCCCTTCATTTGTTTGTGATAAATTCTATTTTGCGTTATGTACTTGCTGCTGTTGCACCTCTCGAAAGCAATGGCAATTTCAACAACTCACACGTTGTATTTTTTCTGTTATTTCTTTAGCTCGATAAATATGTCTGATGTTCTTCCAAGAGGTCGGATATACCATGAAACTTACGGGTGTCAAATGAATGTCAATGATATGGAGATTGTCCTGTCTATCATGAAGAAAGCTGGGTATGGTGAAGTGGTGGAGGTTCCTGAGAGTGCGGAAATTATATTCATAAATACATGTGCGATCAGAGACAATGCAGAACAAAAGGTGTGGCAGAGACTTAATTATTTTTGGTTTCTGAAACGGCATTGGAAGAGCAATGTTGCTATAGGAAGGTCACAGTCCCTGCATCCTCCAAAAGTTGTTGTACTAGGTTGTATGGCCGAGAGACTGAAGGATAAAATATTGGATGCAGATAAGATGGTTGATGTTGTCTGTGGGCCTGATGCTTATCGAGACCTGCCAAGGCTATTAGAAGAGGTAGACTCAGGCCAAAAAGGGATCAACACACTTCTCTCTCTTGAAGAAACTTATGCTGATATCAATCCTGTGCGTATCTCAAAAAATTCAATTAGTGCATTTGTCTCCGTAATGAGGGGCTGCAACAATATGTGCTCATTTTGCATTGTTCCTTTTACCAGAGGCAGAGAGAGATCACGTCCTGTGGAGTCCATTGTCAGAGAGGTGGCAGAGCTTTGGAAGGAAGGTGTAAAGGAGGTAACTCTTCTTGGGCAAAATGTAAATAGTTATAATGACACATCTGTCGTTGGAAATGTTGAATCTGGAGTCAACTGGAAGTACAGTGATGGATTTTCCAGCACGTGCAAAGTCAAGAACGTGGGTTTGCGTTTTGCCGATCTGCTTGACAGACTAGCAGATGAATTTCCGGAGATGCGGTTCAGATACACTTCCCCTCATCCAAAGGACTTTCCTGATGAATTGTTGTATGTCATGCGAAATAGACATAACATCTGCAAAAGCATCCATCTACCAGCACAGTCGGGCAGTAGTACGGTACTAGAAAGGATGCGCAGGGGATACACCGTAGAAGCATACTTAGATCTTGTTACAAAAATCCGTGCTATAATTCCTGATATGGGGATAAGCAGTGACTTCATATGTGGTAAGTTTGTCTATCATTTCATGGTATATATTTGGTGCCTCTGTTCTTAATAATATAAGTGAATACCAATTGTGTATCGTGAATCCGCTTGTCCATGTGACTGCAGGCCTGCCTTTAGCATCTATCTCATAGTAACTTATGGTATAATGCAAAATCATCATAATAGTCAGCATGCACCTCAACCTTTTTCTTTTTTATTTAGTTCGTTATATTATTAATGTGTAAAAGTTGGCAGTTTGAGCTATGGAGTGCATATTTTATCTGATTGTCATTTCATTACTAAAGTGAGATATTAGCTTGCAGAAAGTCCTCTAGATGAGTAAAGAATGTTTGTTTAGTTATTTCATTTGTCAATCTTCAGCTAACCTAAAAGGAGCCCTGTGTTCAAGTTGCCTTACTTTGTTGTGGTGAAGTATCCACATGGAAGAATTCACAAGGTATCATGGTGACGCGTGAGGAAGTAATAAGTTCAATAATGAAATTGTGCTTGTGAAACTTTATTCAAGTTGAGACTATAACCGATGAGTTACCCATATACATGTCCATTGATGGATATATATGCCCTCATTGCTCAAACTTCTCAAGATCTTGTGCTTAAAAGCTTGCTGCTTATTCAGCTTTCGTTGATCTACAGGTTTCTGTGGGGAGACAGAGGAGGACCACCGGGACACTTTAAGCCTAATCGGGGCTGTTGGTTATGATATGGCATACATGTTTGCTTACAGCATGAGGGAGAAAACCCATGCACACAGGAACTATGTCGATGATGTTCCTGGTGATATAAAGCAGAGGAGGTTAACAGAACTTATTGAAGCTTTTCGAGAGAGCACGGGTCAATGCTATGACTCCAAAGTTGGGTCTGTCCAACTGGTGCTAGTCGAAGGGCCCAACAAGAGAGCACCTGACTTAGAGCTCATTGGCAAGAGTGATAGAGGCCACAGGGTTTCATTTACTAACCTTCCGGTGCTGGATAAAGTCAACAGTGGTGAACAGCGGAATCCAAACGTTGGTGATTATGTGGAAGTTCACATACTAAAATCTACGAGGGCATCTCTTCATGGAGAAGCACTCGCCATCACCAAATTGACCTCATTTTATGCTGATATGCATGAAGAAGCTCGTGCTTGTGTTAACAGAGCTTAGGATGTACTTCATGCCTTCTCTTCTACAAAGTTAAACTCCAAGTGTCATGTTACTTCAATGCCGATTTGGTTATATATAATACTGTTATCGTTGGACAGGGGTTCGTTGTGGCTTTCTTGAAAGGTTTTACTTAAAACACACCGACCCGTTTCAAGTTGTTGCATCCGAGACGCAACATCTGTCGGTAGGTGTCAAGCAAGTCCCTCAGGATGCCTTGTTTGTTTGTGACCACTACATGTTCTTGAACAAGGCCTCTCGAACATCATCATCCGCACCAGAATCTCAGGTATTTGCGCTTGCATTTTAGATGAAGAGTTTTGCAGCATTGTTCCTCAGGAATTCCAAGTTGGTACTCTGTAATAAGCCTTCAAGAATTGCCCTTAAAAATGTCTTCATGATGATGCTCTCGCTCCCTGATTAGTATTGTCATGGTGGCTTGAAGTTCGACCATTGTTGTTTCTATTGTATGCCTGCAAGTTCCAAAGCCCAGCCTATCAGTGGAATCCTCCCCTGTGGACTGGGGAAACCAAAGATCAAAAACACAGCCCGCAGCAATTTTTATGGTAAAAACACTTATAAAATTATTATATTTGAATTAATAAAAATAAAATTGTTTAATTAAAGGTATAAAGAATATTTATAATTATAAAATAAAGAAATATTGAGAGATTTTAAAAATAAAAAGCAAAAATTTGGTAGAAAACACATAAAAAAAGGTTGAAAGAAAAGGAAATTTTTAAAATTTAAATTTTAAAATAAAAAATATAATATTTTATATTGTGAAGAAATAACAAAACAAAAAAAAAAGGATGAATGATCAAAGAATTTAAAAAATATTAAAATTTGAGAAAAATATATAAATTTAAATTGTAAGTTGAATAAAAAGAGAGGAAGAAATGATAAAAAAAAAAAAAACACGAGTATTTAACGTAAAGATAATTGTACAGATAATGATGGAGGTCCATTTTTTATTTTCACAGCTTATAAACATCTGTTTGGGGAATGAACCCTGGAATTTCCGCGAGTTGCTTAGGCTGTGTCTTGGGGAGGGCTTTTATTTGAGATGGTGATTGGTAAGAGTCTTGTTGAAAAAAATAATATGTTTAAAAAAAAATTTTTAATTGAATAAATAATAAATAGATAATAATAATAATAATTGAATAATATGATAGTATATAAAAATAATAATTAATTATTTAAGGTATAAATATATGAATTTGACTAGATATGTGTATATATATTTATACTATATTATTAAGTTGATAAAGACTTCATGATTGTATGATATAAAATTACATAATTACTCACCTCTCAAACGTCCCCTTGTTTCTTTTATCATTTTTTGTCTCTCTCTTTTTTTTTTAATTTACTATTTTAATTTATATTTTTTTCTCAATTTTCCTCTTATTTGAAATTCTTTTGATGTTTTTTTTTTAATTTTCTATTGTAAATATTTCTGTACTTTATTTTTTAAAAAGTTTTATTTATATTACTCAAATATAAAAATTTTATAATTTTTAAATAAATATGTATAAACGTAGAGTGCGCTACTTTTATTAGCAAAAATTGATTTGATTAAAAATAGGTATGATGATTGAAAAATATTAATTAGTTATATATACAAGAAAATGAAATTTTGAATTTAAATTTTTTATTAAGTAATATATTTAGTAGTATAAAGTTTGATAGATTGGAGAAAGCTTGAAAAATGTTTCTAAACATAACATTAGCCCTCTTTTTCTTTTGTAATTAAAAGGTATGACTACTTTCTTGAAAATGAAAATTTGCGAAACTATATCTAGTGTGTACACACACACACACACACACACACAAGGCTTCGAACTCTATAATGTCTGCAGTTTCAAAGAGAGAAGAAAAATTCCAGTGGCAGCGTGGTGCAACTTCAAGAATGATCAGATAGTCACTTTAATCAGCCTCTAAGCCACATTTTATTCTTTAATTAAATTCGTACACTTTTTTTAAGAAATAGGCATAGGTACAATTCTGCACAATTCCTCGGAACGTATAAATTGCATTTTGGATAATAACTGGTGGAACAGATGAATACTACATTTATGGTGTAAACTGATTTGTTTTTTGGCTCCACTTGTCTTTATTCGAAGGGGATGATCATGCTGTGAACGTCGTCTGCAGATTCTGAACACATATGAATTTTCCTAAATTCCAAAACAATGCCACGTCACGGGGATTCCCATCGTGAGTTTGACTGCAGGGTAAATTTAATCAATCAAAGGGTTTTTTAAAATTTCTTTTTTATCATTCTTTTTAAAATATTAAAACAAAATACTTGGTCATATGACTTTCGCATTGTCAGAGGTGTCCACATTGCAAATGCTTGATTAACATTTGCATGACTCGTGATCATAAAATATCCAAGATCAAGAAATATGTTCGCTGGAGCTTTTTCATTGCTGATTCAATCACAACAAGAGCTTTCTTTCTTTCTTTAAATTGTGTATGAATCGAACTATTCTAACGAATGTAGGAACAGTGTAACAAAATTCAAGTGCATAAAAGCAAAGGTGATTCATTGTAAACTAGTGAAACTTGTGCACTCTATGCTTGTATACTTTCGTTATAAAATAGTTATATATTTAGTAGTTTAATAATAAAACAAAATTGCATAAATTGAAGCATATAAATAATAAGCATAGTAATAAAATATAAGGCATTAAATGTTATTAAAATTTAAGAGGAATTAAATTAGTATAAGAGAGAGGGTCTGAGCTAGTGGCGTAACGGAAAATCAGGAAGTGTTAGATGAACAGTTGTAATAAGAAGGGTGTATTGAGAATTTAACTGAAAGACCAATTACTGTCTCCCCTATTTTGCAATGGTGTGTGGATATTCAGATGATAAATTGACATCATGCAGCACATTGGTTTGCCAAATCATCCATATAGATAAGCTTGAACTCCTCAAAGATTCGACTGGTTTACTGTTTCCCATGATTTCGGAATCCACTAACGTGTTCAAGAGATGAAATAAGATAATATGTTGGGCTGGCTTATCCGTTCTTTTGTCTGAAGGAATAAACAAAATCTACTGCAGCTCTTGCACAGGCAAGAAGATTAGTTTACTATTGTAACATCTCCTAAGTTCTTGGGTGGGAAAAACTGCTATGAAATTGAATTATGTTTTGTGGCCCCAATAGGAGGGTAATTCGAGAACTTATTTATAGAAGCAGGAAGCTGGTCTGAACTATGAGGGAATGGAATGAAATGCCTTAAAAGTAGATCTTTATTGTATTCTTTTTAGAATAACTGTTTACACATTTCGAATTTTCATGCAAAGGTATATTTCAAGATCTTTCAAACTATATATCATATGATGTATGTATAAAGAATTTAATACAAGAGTTTTATGATTTTTTTAAAAATTATGAACTTCCAATAAAATAAACATTATTTCTCTTACAGCCACTCCAGAAGCTTCTCGCAGAATCAGTCTCAGTCTCCGGCTTAGGTGTAGGAGAAATTCGTAAAATTTAAACTAAACTTTCTAAAGTTAATATAATTTCCTAAGAAGGAAGTGAGGTAAAATTGTAGTATATCACAAAAGCAAGTTAAATTCACATAATATATTGTTTATTTGTATAAAAAAAAAATTATGTAAACAATTTTGATATATAATACATTTTGTAAAATGAATTTAAGATAAAATTTTGATGCACAATTATCTTTGAGATAATATTCGATTTTATAGCAAATTTTAGCTTTGCACTTGAGAATTTATGCGTTTGTTGTGAATTTTAATGTTAAAACAGTACAAAAAAGTGTTATAGTTGCAAATTTGCATGTGGGGATGTGAATTGTTGGATTTATTAGATAAAAATCGACAAAGTAATATTTTGTAGGAATAGCACGACCACGGAAAACAAAGGTGCGACTGCAAGACAGAACCAGGTGACTACAAGGTTGGACTGCCGGGTGCACTGGAATCTTCACAAGCGAACATCACAACCGCGGGAGTGAAATCCTCCATAGCACGTGAGAGGGTGGCGATCACAGTAATGGAGTGCAGTACATTTTGGAATCTTCCCAAGCGAGTTGCAGGATCACGAGATGCTATTTCGTGGTTAGGGGATGTAATGGGCAATCACATAAACACAATTTCAAGCGTTACGTAATTGTTGTGTCTCGCAGCGCAATGGCGATGAAACAACATGCGATCGTGGGAAGGTGGTTTGCAATCGCGATTTGTTGGCGACAGGTAGCATCACATTATTTTGGAAACATGATTTTATTCAGATTTGTCTTCTCTCTCTCTCTCTCTCTCTCTCTCTCTCTCTCTCTCTCTCTCTCTCTCTCTCTATATATATATATATATATATTTATATTTATATATATAACACATGAAAATAATTTAAGAGTAGTTTTTTTAGCTGACTTTGGACAGTAAGAAAGGGCGCTACATCAAAAAGAAGAATTCATCAATGTTGAAAATTACATCCTGTGCACACTTGTTTTCGGACCCCGTGTTAGTGCTTGATTTTTAATTAATGCATGAATTTGAATTGCTTTCTTTATCCTTGTTATTTGTAAGTGTCAGATTAATGTTTTTAAAGGATTAGCTACTCTTTAACTGATTTGTAATTACATGGTAAATTATGGGAGTGAAACTTATGGGTTAGATTTCAATTGCAAACATAAATTTTATGAGATTAACAGAAAGAAACGAAATTAGAGAATTTGAATGGAATTAATTGTTAATCATTAATTACATTCTTAATTCAAATGGGCTGTAGGAACACATCTGAGATGGGTTGAAATTTTAGGAGAATTTAGGAGGATATCCTACAAACTAAAAGATTAACACTCCATAACAAGACAATTAAAATTGATTACGAACAATTCTATCATTCATTGGATTTTAATACTGCACAACGGACTAGATATCTTCACGACTGAATTTCTCTTCAATTTGTGCTTGGTTTACTTACTAGCTCTCAAGTTTCAGTTCTCTTTATTATTTTTATTTTCATTTGCTTGGAACGACTTAACTAATATACTCTCAATCACATCAATAGACATCAATTACACTCTTTCTATAGACATGACTCTACTCATTGCTATACATCCTTTTACTTTTTTGTGCACTCACGACTTACACGCAACACTCTGCCAAATACCGATTTAAGATTGTGTTAATATAAAAATAAAGTAGTCAACACCAATTCAAGATTGTGATAATATAAAAATAAAGTAGCCAGCAGATCAAGATAATACTAAAAATATTTATATAAATATTGCTCAAGATATGGAAAAATCTTAATATTTTTTTAAAAAGTAATAGTTATACTAGTATCTACAAAAATTTGTGAGATTAACAGAAGCAAAATTAGAGAATTTGTGCGGAATTAATTGTTAATCACTAATTACATTCCTAATTCAACTGGGTTGTAGGAACACATCTGAAACGAGTTAAAGTTTTAGGAGAATTTGGGAAGATATCTTGAAAACTAAAAGATTAATACTCCATAACAAGATAATTAAAATTAATTACGAACAATTCCATCATTCACTAGATTTCAACACTGCACAACAGACTCGATATCTTCACTGCTGAATTTCTCTTCAATTTGTGCTTGGTTTGCTTACTGGCTCTCAAGTTTCAGTTCTCTTTATTATTGTCATTCTCATTTGTTTGGAACAACTCAACTAATATGCCATCAGTCATGTCAATAGACATCAATTACACCCTCTTTATGGACACGACTCTACTCATTGCTATACCTCCTTTTATTTTTTGTGCGCTCACGACTCACAACTCTACCAAATACTAATTGAAGATTGTGTTAATATAAAAATAAAGTAGTCAGCACCAATTCAAGATTGCATTAATATAAAAATAAAGCAGTCAGCAGATCGAGATAATATCAAGAATATCTATATAAATATTGTTCAAGATATGTAAAATCTTAATATCTTTTAAAAAAGTAATAGTCATACTAATATAATTTTTATTTACTCACATTTTCACATAGTTTATTTTTGAATGACTTCATATTTATTTATAATTAAATATTTTTACAATAATTTTTTTAAAAAAATAAAATAAACATTATTTTGTCCCACACGCAACTCGCATGCACTTTGCTACCTTCATCAAAATCTAGAGCTACAACATCTAATCCGACCCGTAATATTAATGTTGATCAAGGATTTCAAATTGAGTCAAGTTTGAGAGTGTTGAATGTCAAGAGTATATTGAGTTAAATCCATCGTAACATTGAATTTGATCGATTATTCTGCTGTTCATTCAATCAATTGCATGATCATTTGGGATATGCAAACATGATGGGGTTAGGCTTAGGCTGCAGAGGCCGAAGAGGGGACTTGGGCTTAGCATTGTCCGTATGTACATGCACGTGTACAGTGCTGATGCATGTAATTATGTGCCAGCTATGAGGTGTGTTTTGAAAGCAAAAAGCAGACAACTTTTTGATAGAAGCGTGTGGCAATTGTTGTCCCTAACATTTGTGACAACAAACAAAAATGAAATAGAATTGCTTGAAATATTAATAAATAAAAAATAAAAAATTTCTCATTTTTTTGATCCATATTATAGCATTGGGAGTGAGGTTTAACCACAAGCTCTATGACTCCACCATTCATTCCTGTTTTTAAAAATTTATGTCATTGAATGGAAAATATTATCAGTTTAAGAATCATTAAATCACTTGCGGTTTGATTGCGATCGATTTTATTTTTATATTATGAATATCAATGTGTTAAGAGTACATAAAATAATAATTATTAAAAAGGTTCTTAAATTGAAATTTAAGCATTTTTCTGTTACTGTTAATAGTTAAAAATACCGCATTAATATAATAAAAATACTATAAAAATGAAAGCAATGACTAATGATTCAAAAACAAAACATAAAATAAAATGATATGCAATTAAAATATAGTCGCATTTTAATATAGTCTTGTATATGCGACATGGGTGTATGTTAAAGACTATTTGAGATTTGGAAAGATTATTTGTTTGATTCATGAAATTTTTTTATATGAAGGAGAATAAATCAAAAACAACTAGAATAAAGACAACAAAAATTGAATAAAGAAAAAGGGAAAAATAGAATTTAAAAATCTATTTACTTTTCAATTTGTGTTGTTTAGTTTTTCGCGAATCATGATCACTGTACTTGGTTTGGCATTTCAATTACAGTTTCATTTGATTGATTTATAGTAATTTTGATTTTCAAGTCATATTTTATTGTTTATCTGTCGGCAGTATGATTGGTTCGATTACCAAAATTTTTAAAACACTGCCATTCATAAATCAAGTAAAAAACATATATATTCAGACATGATATTCTAATTGAATTTAGAATTTTAAAACGATTAGACTTAATATTATTACTAATTATATTCTACACTTTCTAATCAAACAAAAAATTATACGTATGACCGTATCTTAATCTCAACTCAGAAATTGTAAATCAATGTCAATTATTGCTCAGTCTTTTTGTTTCCATTTTTCTTACTATGTCACAACTTAAAAATTTTATAAATAAAAATTTATTCAAATTCAAATTTAAATTTTTACTATTCTTATCTAACTAATAATTTTATAATTATAATACCTACTCACGATCGAATCAATACTTATCATTATAATTTTTTTACTCACATTTATTTTTATTAACTTATAAATTTATATATTATCACATTATTCAATTATTATTGCATATCTCTGTCCATCTAAATTTTATAAATTAAATATAATTTTTATCTTAATTCAAATCAATCAAATTATGACCGTGGTAATTAGGAAACAAACATAACGAGCAACTCACATTTAAAGTTTTCTAACAATATCCTCGTGGATTTTCAGAGGATATCTTTTTTGTTCTTACAAATTAGCCCACTAGCCAAGAATATTTAAATTTACTTTCTATGTTTCTTTAAATTAATCCATTCAATGGTTGTCTTGCCAATTGTTAATATACACCTCTTTTACCCCTTTCCGTGTCACATCCTCTCATACAAGATATCTCTTTCCATGATCCATTCTCATTTATTTCTGCCGTATCAAGGACAAAACGAATGAATCCATCAAAAAACATAAACTAATCCTCACCTCTCTTTGTCTCTCCACCTCTATCTCTGTGTATGTGTAGAGTAGTGTTGCATATATAGAACTGCACGTGTGCAGTGTATAGGTCTCGGACCCCATCATAGCTATACACCCGGTTTCTGCCTTTTCCTTCTTTTCGAGAAACTTTGGTCTGCTGCGCGTAAGCGTACTCCCATTGCAACAATTTTCCCGAGGAAAAAGGCCGAAGCCCACAAAAGTTTTAGGCTTTCTTGAATTCTTGCGCCGGTTGCCAAAAGGGAGACAGAAGATGGAATGGTTGAGTTTGGAAAGTTGGGTCCTTTTGGCTCTTTCACTATCAGTTTCGTGTCTGTGTGGACTATGGATGACGAAAAGGGATGGAAGAGGTGAAAGAGTAGACAAAAATGGAGAGGGGTGTGCAGTTCCAAGAGGGAGTTGGGGCTGGCCGTTGATAGGGGAGACCTTGGAGTTTATAGCATGTGGTTACACCTCCAAACCTGTCAGCTTCATGGAAAAACGCAAATCACTGTAAGAAGATTGATTCATTTCTTGTGTTATATTCTGTATTGGATTCATCTGCCACATACACAGTTTTGTGTGTGTATTTGTGTGTTTACATGTTCGATGTTGATGAATTTCAGATGTGTTTTTATTTTATTTGTGCGTGTGGTGTGTGTATCTATTGTGTTTCATTTGCAGTTTTTTATTCTTCATTTTGTTTATTGTAAGCGGAAAATACAGCCTTTTAAAACAAGTAAAAAAGTCAAAATGATGTCAGTGCTGAAAGTTTCATTAATTATAAGTGTTACTTGGTCATGGAAAATGGAATAGAAAAGTTGCAGCATTTTCTTGGGGGCCATTGATGGAGCAAAAATTATTCATGGATTAGGGTCCGAAGAGATATTTTAGCAGCGAAAATTAAGGGCATATGGGGAGTGAGATTTTTTATTTTTTCACTTTTGTTACATATACATTAGGGGATGTATCCACTTATGTGGGTAGCTGGTGGGTTATATATGTATGACAACTTTGAAGTTTGCATTCCCCACTCTTGATTTGTTTGGTTTTCTGTCATTTTTGTCTAACAAGCAGACATTTTATGACAAGTTAAAATTTAATAAGTTTTCATTCAGAAGCAAGTTATAGTACGGAAGTAGCCATCTTTAATATGTATAGTAATTATAATGCACAAGGAACTTTTTGAATCTTTACAGTATGGATGGTAGGAGTGATAAAGATTTGTTTAGCAGCAGTCGATAAGAAACAAGGCCAGTTTAAAACATGTCCTCAATATCCATTTTGTACTGATTTCAATAAATAGGAAAAAAATAAAACATAATGTGTGGAGAGTAGAAGAGAATCCATTATGTTTCTTTTGTACATTCTACTTAGTTTTGTTTTATTGCTTGGCATGACTTCACAACCTCCATCAACCCCACCCTCCCATCAACATATGCCTATGCACACACACTTTAGTAGAAATACTGTCGGCCGAAGTGAAACTTGTGATGGCTAGTTTGAATTTACGTCTGACTTCTTTATCAATCATCTTGGTAAAATTTCAAAGATAAGAAGGTTGATCACTGTCCTGTGCAGTCGGGTTGGTATTTGGTTATTATAGAGCTTTGTTGGCATATTATTTACAATTCTATAAAGAATTTTGTCCTAATATCTGTGTCTTAATTCATGCCGACTGCATCAAATCAGTTGTTGTATAATCAAACTGACTTTGCACTCATATGTCTTCAATAATTAAGCACGTCAAAAGCATGCATTTAGTGGCCTGTGTTCCATTTTTCTTATATTCTAGTAGTTGAAGAGAAACTCATACATGTACCATCACAAGACTTTTACTTATCCGCAATGATTCTTTTGTGTTGGATCAGGTATGGAAATGTCTTTAGAACACACATTCTCGGAAAGGCAATAATAGTGTCCACTGACCAGGAGGTGAACAAAATGATCTTGCAGGACCATGGGAATGTTTTTATACCTTGTTATCCCAAATCTATCACTGAACTTCTTGGAAAATCATCAATATTGCAAATAAATGGATCACTGCACAAGAGAGTGCATGGCCTTATTGGACGTTTCCTAAAATCCCCACGATTCAAGGCCCAAATCACCAGAGATATCGAGAAAGTTGTCAGGCTTTGCCTGTCAACTTGGAAGGACAATAATTGCCAAGTTTACCTTCAAGATGAAGCCAGAAAGGTTCTTCTTTTACTGCACATGCATGTATTGTGTATCTGTTAGTGTGAGTCAATAAGTACGAACATATGATTATTGTCTGCTGTATTAACTTTAGAGATATTTCTTTTCCATATAATATGGCAGATTACGTTTGAAATTCTAGTCAGAGTGCTATTGAGCATCGGCCCAGGTGAACAAATGAAGGTGCTGAAGAGAGAATTTGAGGAATTTATCAAAGGCTTAATCTGCTTACCCATTAAGCTCCCCGGAACAACATTGTATAAATCTTTGAAGGTATATTTGTTTTGTGACTCGTACAAATAATCATCAAATAAACACGCATGCTGGCTAGTTAATTGGAACTACAAGTATTTTCCATTTTTAAGTGCCTTTCCAACAGGCAAAGGAGAGATTGTTGGAAATGGTGAACAAAATTATAGAGGAGAGGAAAGTGGCCATGGAGAAAACGAGAGAGAATGGGGTACCAAATGATGTGATTGATGTGCTATTGCGGGACACTGGGGAATCAGATGAAATGCAGCAGCACAGACTTCCTGTCAATTTTATTAGTGGGAACATAATAGAAATGATGATTCCAGGAGAAGAGACTGTGCCCACAGCCATGACCCTGGCAATCAAATTTCTCATTGACAACCCTGTTGCCTTAGCCCATCTGGTGGTATGTCTACTTCATTTTATCTGTGACAACGTCGGCTTTCAAATTTCAAGGAATTTAAAATCCATTTGAATTTTGATTGGGAAAAAGTGGCAAAATTTCCTCCATTTTATTGTTGAAATTTTTTATATGAACACATTTTTACTTTTCCTCAACATAGCATCAAGTAAAAGATCAATTTAGCCAAATTTCTAATTTTCGGTTTCTGCTAAGAACACTTTTCTATTTACTAATATGCATGCATAGCGCTGTGAGCTATGATTTCTTATGCCATAAAAAATAGCCATATTTCAAACTATTTGACATATTACAAATTTCATGAATAATTCATTATTTGCTTTTATTACAATATCTATTGACATCTTGATTATGTAACATAAGCTTAGTCCTCTATTCTTGATTTCTGACATCTTTGTACAAAATAAACTTTTGGGTTGTGGGTCGAAAAGGTTAATCCCGGTCTATGATTGTATTTGGCTTTTCAAATCATTTCATTATTTTTTGGTGAGCATTCACATGGCAGATGATGATATGTGTTGCTCTTAGACTTTGTGCAGTAGGAAAAAGTTATCTGTCTTTGCTACCTTTTGCAATAAATCATTGTTTGATTATGATTTGAATAATTTTCTTTGTCTGTATTCTGCAACAATGCCAGGAAGAGAACCTGGAACTTAGGAAGAGAAAGGATCAGTCTTGTGAAGAATATTCTTGGACTGATTATGTCTCATTGCCATTTACTCAGAATGTAAGTCCCTGATTATCTATCAGTAATTGGAGAAACTCCTGCAGATTGGTTGATTCTTTTTGGCCAATTCTTCACAACCTGTTCTTTCTGACCAGGTTATCAGTGAAACCCTTAGACTTGCAAACATCATTAATGCAGTGTGGAGAAAAGCTCTCAAGGATGTCAAAATAAAAGGTTAACGTCGTACATTTATCCAAGTTCTTAAGAAATTCATAGGGACATATGCTGTTACTGATAACGTCTGTGTTATACATTCCTCAGGTTACATGATACCAAAAGGGTGGTGTGTTTTAGCATCCCTCAGTTCTGTTCACATGGATGAAATGAATTATGAGAACCCTTATGAATTTGATCCTTGGAGATGGAAGGTGGGACTCATCTACCGACTCCTGATCATTTCTTTACGAGTGAACCCATACTTGTGCAAGAAATTATTAATCATCATTACTTCTGAGATATCCTTCTTGTCCTTTAAGCGTTGATATCGACCATTAAGTTCCTGCACACGATAACATTCATCATTGTGCTATTGTATTTGAAAACACAGCTGAAAAATTATCATATGATGAAACAAAATAGGTGGATTTGAAGCACTTTCTGATGGGGACACTTTGATACCAACTAGTTATACTTCCAATGTGTTTCTGATTCAAGAAATAATCATTTTCTAAGAATTGCTATTATTAAATTCTGATGTCTTCTCTTCATTTTTCCTACAGAAAATTGGAGCTACTGCAAGTAACAATATTTTTACCCCATTTGGTGGAGGACAGAGGCTTTGTCCCGGTCTGGAACTTTCAAGGCTTGAAATCTCAATTTTCCTCCATCATCTTGTTACAACTTATAGGTAAATAACTATGTCTCGTGATTTTGAAACTTTAGTAATTAAAATATGATTCACAAAATAACTCAGTAATGAAATACCTCAATTAAGCCCCTTCCCAGGGAGGGGAAATGCCATATTGCATAAGTTAATTTTACAGTCAAAAAAGAAAAAGAAAGGAACATTAAAGGAAGCGGGATTACTCCTGCAGCAGAACCTTACAAGAGAAAATGTGATTATTCCTGTGGCAGAACCTGACTAGAGAAAAAAGATAAAACGTAGTCGGCACAAGTTCGAGGATGTCGACAGCTATAACTTGTAGTCGGCTACATGTGTTTCATTCATTAATTTCTTTTTTCCCTTTTGTTTAAAACTGATCTTATTCATATGACAGTGATAAATAATGGTCGGTAACATGAGCTTTCACACCTTTGTCCTTTGCAGATGGGCAGCCGAGAAGGATGAAATAATTTACTTCCCAACGGTGAGGATGAAGAGGAAGCTGCCTATCACCATCATGCCCCTACAACAATGAATTGCAGCTAACAAAATTTGGTTTGTCATTCGTCAAATGCGTAATTCTTTTTTCTTTTTTCCTCTTAACATCAGTGAATATGACTGATATCTTTATTAGCATACAGAACATGGGGCATTAAACTGCATTATAGAGTCAGTCCTGCTGTCACCGTCTGAAATGTCTTCCTTGTTTAAGGAGAGGGGTCGCGAAGGCCGTGGCACTACCAAAAAAAAAAAAAAAAAAAGGAGTTCTTCTTCCTTTTTTCTTCTTCTCTAGCCTAAATTATTTTTTCAAAGTGTTGGTTGGATAAGGACACTTTGGACGATTGCCAACCGCGAGTACAGGGTGGTCCAGTCCCATACTGTATTGTTACGTTTTTATACGTACATTTTTATCAATGCCCCTGAATCTTTTGATCGGTTGACTGGATGAATTATTGGATTGGTCATGTTATGAGATTATCTTATATACGTAGTCGAATGATGATTGAAGAACTTCATTGTTTTTAACTGCTGCCTGGATAACTTATATGGGATGGTTTCATGCAGAAACCTTCGTGATTAGTTTACTGCAATGGTTTTTGTTCTTGTGGCCTTAATTGCCTTCAAATCATCCTTCACAACCCAAATTACCATTTCCGCCATTGCCAGGAAGGTGTGGATGTAAGAATTATGAGCAAAACCCCATATTCGGCAACGTTTGACTATGTCAAGACTCAATGGTGGTCATTTCTCGTGCTTGCCTGCATTTGTCTATGAGGCTGGATATAAATGCCAGTGGATCCATTGGTACTTAACTGGTCCAAATTTAATTGAGGAAGAGAACAACTATGCATCGAAAGCTTGCATTTAATTGAACACAGGTGGTCAGTAGAGGTCCAGTGTCCAATCAATCAAATGTTGGTGCCTTCACCTGGGCCATGAAAATACCCACTTCATCAGAACTTGCACAATCAATGTCCCTTCGAAGAAACACAGTTTGCAAATTTAAAAAAGAATTACTGTTGTTCTTATTGAACCGGCATTGAATACAATTCTGATGGACCTTTTTTCTTAACATAACAACAATGTGGCTGTCAATGTGCGTACCCCTGAGGATTTGTTATATTGCTTTATCCAGTGATCCAGCCGTAGGAGCCTCTGGGAAAGGGAAATACCCCAAAAACTAGGGTGGGAAATTGGAAGTGAAAGTGAAACCCGTAAAGTGAGTGGCTAGAGCTCGAAGAAGCTAATTTGTAAGAGTTCAGAACCTAGAATTCTGTGTGCCTAAGAAGGGCAATGCTTTCATATGATAAGTAAAAAGGCTTTGTATCCAACTAAAAAGAGAACAAGTATGGCCAATTCAGAGACAATAGAAGAGGTAAATCAAGCCATAGCTGCGTTCTTCTCCTCCTCTTCAATCCGTTTCAGCTCAACCAATCTTTCTTGCCAGGCTCTTTCCCTAGCTACCGCAGCCATCTTCCTCTCCACCCTTTTCATGATTTTTTTCCTTCTGGCCGCTTGCAACTGAGCTTTGCGCTTCCTTTTTTCACCCTATAAAAGGAGATGGTATCAATTCGCATGTGTGTAAACAGATTGGCCACTGTAAAGAAATGAACACATCTAATATCCACAATTGAAATGGCAGGACAGACCAAAAATCAAGGTCAGCTGAAATGAGCATATGCCAAATTACATATATCAATCGAAAAGGTACAAGACACCGCTAAAGATAGGATCTCAAGAAAGTAAAATAATTTTTAACACAGAAAACTGACAAAAAATACTAAGAAATAGTGTAGCTAAAAGCATGTTGAGCACTAACTAGTACCAATTGATAAGATATTGCTATTTCCGTCAGGGGCAGGCTCTAAAAAATGAGGATATGCAATATGGACAATAAACCTGAATCCATCACAAACTAAGGTTTGACGCAACCTAAGCCTTTGAGGAGCCTCCAAGAGTCTATTCTCAAAGCCAAAAATAATTTGGAAGTATATATTACCTAAAAAAAATGACATGGCCTTAGTGGATATTACACCCATTCTCCACCCCTTCTCTCCGAGGAAACTATTTTGAGAAGTAACTTCTATTAGCTTTCAAAAGCAGCATGCCCTAAATCATACCCCAACTCCCTGACAAAACTCTGTTTTGATATAACAAAAATATTTATAAGCTCAAGCATAGTTCATTGGCTCATTCAAGGGCAAGCTGAGGAACAAGCACAAGCACAAATGGTTCATAAATTACTGAACTATGGAAATTTTAAACAGTTTTACCCTAATTACAACTTTTACATATAATACTATAACATACATTAAGAATTATTCTGAACACAAAAGTTAACCTTCATTCAAATGTAAACTCAAAAAAGGCTAGAGTTCAGTTTGGATCATAGCCAAACTAGATTTGCAGCTGGCTTACCCATCAGGCAACGATAGTGTTTACATAGGTGAGAAGTTTCTCAGTTGAATTGCAGTACAACCGTATCATGTGATTTCATAAGCGTCTAATATAATTCATGCCAGAATAAAACTATAAAGAGTTCTTAAACCTTTTTAACTTTCAGTAATTTGACACTTTCCCCAGCGAAACAGCAAAATATTTCCCTTCAGGTGGTATATAATATTATTTAAAACTGAATCAACTCCTAACAGAGTCATAAAAATAGGAGTATACCATTATAAATGCACGATGCTGTTTAATTCTCTTCTTCTCGTTCCTTCTCTTCACACTTCCCTGATTTGGTTGATTAGGAAGTATGGGCTCCCCAGGCACACATTTTACCCAAGCATATGGACCTAACAATTTGATCAATTTTACTTCTTTTTACATCTCAAATTAAAAAAGCATCGGTGGGATACAAAATATTCAAAATTGCAAGTATCTCTAAACCCTAAAAATCGTAACTTCTTCCAAACCTGGGGGTTTCATGCTGGCTCTTTTGCGGCGAGGCTTGTCGCTGGGTCTGCGTTTCGGGTATCTGGTGTCCGTAAGGCTGTGGAAGGCGCTGCTCGGAGGAATCCAGGGCAGGTTGCGACGGAGGGGAGCAAAGAGGTGGCGGAGCTCCGGCGCAGAGCTGGTTGAGAAGGTTTTTCCGGCAGAAGAGAAAAGAGAGGCGGGTAAAAGGATTCTGGATACAGGTCGGATTACAGATCTAAAGGCTCCGAAACCCATGACAATGAAATGAATTGATTGAACAACGCAGTGGGTGCCGAGTTTTTCAAAATGGTGCTCTGACGGCTTCGAACGACCGCGGAAATGTGGAGGCCGGAGAAAAGAAACCGAAACGACGACGTAGGCGGCGTTCTGTTTCTAGGTTAATCTCCTTTCGTGTAGGGTTAGATTGAACGTTGAGACTAGAGAACACACCTGCACCGGTTGGTTGCAGTGTTTTGTTTCCTGATAATAATTACGGTGGATGAGAAAAATTTGAGATGACAATGAAAATTTGTTTGATTTATAAAATTTAACTGAGTAGGATAATTATTTTTATATATAAATATAATATGTAATAATAAGTAAAAAGTGTGATAGTATATAGGTTTGTAAAGTAAAAAAAAATGTATGTTAGTAGAAAAGGTATAGGAATATTTGTTCATTTGATTGTGAATAAGTATAATAGTTGAAAATTATTAGTTAACTATAAATGATAAAAGATGTAAAATTTTAAATTTGAATTAAAATAAAATTTGTATAATCACAGCTATGTTTAGAAGCAGGGTTTTTGTTGAAAAAAAGATTTGGTAAGAGTTATATTAGAATAGATTAGTATGTTTGAAAAGAAAATTTTGATGGTACGAATAACTTGATTTATTTGAATATGTATATAAAAATATATAATAATAATTTAATGATATGATATTATATAGAAATAATGATTAGATTTTAAAGTATATATAAAAATAAATGTACGTATATGTATGATATATTTAGATGTTGATTTGGTTATTAATAAGTATAATAATTAAAAATAATTAATTAATTACATATACAAGATAGAGAAAAATTGAATTTGAATTTGGAGTAAAATTTTGTTAAGTAGTATGTTTGATAGTTTAATGTTTAAGATATTGTTTTAGAATTGGAAAGCAACTTCCAAACATAACCACGATGTTTGATTGATAAGATTTTGAAGTAGTGATAAATAGTCATAATTTAGAATACTGGTTATGACTAAGGGTGGGCTTGAGTCGAGCTACTCGACTCGACTCGTTGAGTAGCTCGACAAAAAACTAGGTTCGAGCTCGAGACGATCTTGAGCTACTCGAGATGCATAACGAGTCGAGCTCGAGTTGTCTTTGTGTCGACTCGACGAGTTTCGAGTAACTCGAGATCGATGATAGTTTTATAATTATTGCTTTTTAATTGTCATTTTGGACGAAAATCTTCCTTAATGCTCGATACTCGAGCTCGAGAAACTCAAATTTTGGGTTCGAGTTTCACGAACTCGAGTTCGGGCTTTCTTTTTCACCCTCGAGCTCGAGCTCGAATTCCAATTTTTATTGTTGAGTCGAGTTCGAGTATATTACTACTCTAACTCGACTAGACTCGAACTCAACCCTAATTATAACAAATACGCAAACACCATAGTAAAAGTAAAGATAACAATGTGTTCACGCAATTCATAATGCTCTTCAAGACCTCGCCCAATTTAAATTAATTACACAATCACAATCTTGTGTTTATACAAACACTTAAAAAAAATTCTGTTTAGAACAATTCACTATCCTAATTGACCCTATTACATGACTTGCTTGTTTAATGCATTGACTTAACTACTATTACATCTCAACCGTCATAATGAATTCTGTCTCCAAACGTTCAATACATAAAAATACTAAATAATAGATGATGATGACAATCTAAACCCGTCATTTTTCCTCTCCAATAATAGCTTGATCTTTTTAATATGTAAACTGAAAATTTTATTTAAAACGAGCAAGCAAATCTTCTACTCAATTGTCATCCATCATGATTCTTCTTTGACTCTAAATTTTCTCTTCTTTAATCGATTAGCATTATCCTCTATAATTGTAGAGAGTTTATCCTCAACAACTCTTTTGCTAGCCATGAGTTTTTTAGCGACAATTCCCTTTCTTATTCATGTAAATCACGATTTCCGTAACTTCTTGAGAATCGTGTAAGCATCGAAGGTAGCATAAGATAATCACTAACCTCCCAACTTTGTTCCACAATATAGCTAACAAATTTATATACCAATCTTACAATCTTCTCCTCTAGTATATTGCGGCACAACTCAAATGAAAAAGACTCACGAGGCTTCTTCAACAGTTTTCGATTGAAAACCAATACTAAATCAAAATATTACAGTTGATACTACTGAATACCACAAGAAACAGTGGATATAAAGACATCGCATGATTATGATAATATTGCTAGTATCTAGGCAACATTTTCAATACATACAACATAGACCAAAACAAAGCTACCTAAATAAATCCCAAGCAAAGATAAATATAAACTCCATCAAATACATGAATTCTTAAATATCCTATAAGTACCTAAAATTCTAAAGGTCCTACAAGTTAGGGAAACTAGTGACATAATGACATGGAATTTTTTCTAAATAAACATTGTGTTATATCATTGCCAACAAATCACATTTCAAATTTAACAATTTCTCCTTTTAATATTATGCGGTATAATTCTTAATAAAACTAAGAAAAAAATTCTATTACATCGAATTGGATGTTGCAACTATTGATACAACCATAAAGTTCTTGTACATCGACAGAGTTAATCAATCCAACCTAATAAGTCTACAATAAACTAGAAGTTAAAAGACATGATTATCAGTAGAAAAGAATAGAGATACCATTAATGAACCACAGAGTGTTGAAACTAATACTAAACACATCTAACATTAATTAGTATATCCTAAGAACAAATTTATAGAACCCAACAAAACAAGAATTGACATAAAACGTCAGAAGCAACATAATCAACAAAAATACTCTCCCTTAAAAAGCTATTATGCTCTCCCTTCCTCACGATAATTTCTCTTTGTTTGTGCCACATAATGTTAAAGACGTCCAGCAGGAGTAGAATCATTGAAGGTACTCAAGAATAGAACATTTCAACTCAGTTAGAGCGTTACCATTAGAGAGAAGACTATCAATTGTTGGCCACAAAGTTGCAACATGGTCCACAACAATGTTCCTTTAAGATTGATTGAACTTTTCTTCATTTCTAGTCCACAATATGATATCTTTAAGAACTTCTTCACTATCATTGTTTTTCAAGCTGAGGGGATGCCAACCTTTTGCACTAGAACTCCACACCTTTTAGTACATTAACTTGATAAATAATCTTATATAAGCCTTCACAGTTGGTTCCATCAAGTAGTGGCAAGTGGGTCATATATGCTCATTTTTTCATACACGTCATTTAACCACTTACATGTCCAAGATTACCAAATCACAAAAAAGTGACCTACTATGATGTCATTTATAAAATTAGGTTGAATGTTGGAAACACACACAAGCACTGGTATCATAAACAAATTGTACAATGATAATGGTTGTAACGTACACACTAACACCATAAAGTAAAGAAACAAATGATCCAAAATAATAATGTATTCATGCAATTAGGAGCGACTCTCTCATGTTTGTCTTGCTTAAATCAAATTAATTCCATTATTACAATTTATTGTTCACACAAAACACTTCAAACAATTCTCTCTAGAATAACTAGTTTATCTTACATTTTAGGTCCACAATTACTTGACACTACTATAACAAAACCTTCTTGTGTGGTGCATTGACCTAATCCTCCTTAGGTTTCAACCTTCTTTCATTATAAATTTTTTCTCTAGATGATTGATACAAACTCAATACTAAATAATAGGTGGATAATAATAATATAAGCTTATCTTTTTTTCTCAATGAAGGCTCACTACTCGTGTAGAGGCTCACTTAAAACCTAATCTACTTGCCCATGTTTATAGCTAGATCTTCTTATTCTTAATATATGTTACAAGCTTTTCCCAAAGAGGAAAGCTCATTCTTGAGTGGCTGCAGCTAGGCCAGGGAATTGAGGATAATGAATCAATTCTAGTGATTAACTTTGCCAATACCCTAAAGGGTGAACATAGTTTAGAGCGAAAATGAAAGAAGTTTACCTAAAAACATTGCCACTTCATTCTGCGTGTATGGTTGTTTATTTATATGAGAGAAGGAGAAAAGAAAAGTTATTAAGCTACTTAAATGCTAACTAGTGTTAACTTTCATTCCAAGCCACTCAGTTTTTTGTGGATTTATACATTTTTTCACTGATGAAGTCGTATGCCTTTCGTTGGCACTTCTCTATTCGTTTTTCAGTTGTAGCAATATGCAGTCCAAAAATCTTGCTTGAATCAACAAGGAGATCGTCCACGTAACTGTCCAGCTGTTAGGTTGTTTGCAACATTCATCACAATTTTTCTTTGATGTTGGATTCTCTCTCCTTTGACAGGTCAACGTTATCCTCTATAAATATAAAGAGTTCATTGTTAGTAACTCTTTGACTAGCCATGAGTTTATCCTCAACAATTCTCCTTCTTCAAGCAAATCACAACTTCCACAATTTCTTGAAAAATCCTACAAACGAGCTAACAAGAGTCTTATACAATTCAGGATATATAAGATAATCATTAACTTCCTAACTTTGTTTTACAATATGGTCAACCAATTCATATTCAAAATCTAAAAGAATGTTCTAGTGGTTCACTTCAATTGATCCACGAGAAGTGAACATTATGTGGGCGAACCTGTAAACTAAAGAAAGACACGTTTTGTATACTTATATATAAGATTCTGAAATGTAATAATTTCATCAAATAATTGTCCAATTAGAATGTACTTATGACAGTGCTAACATAAAAGATAGTTTAAGTTAAATAAGCATGAATAGGATTTAAAGTAGTAATGAGTAAGAAGAAGAAGAAAGTCTAATAGTTACACTCAAAGCTGGTTTTACATCAGATCATCAGTGGCGCCAGAAGCAGCATCACATGTATCCTTTTGGCTTCGCATGATCATGAAAATATATCCCAGCCTCTCTGAACAGAGACAGCAACTGCAGAAGATCATATTTAGGGAGTTCTGATGGCTTCTTATCCAAGAATCAACCAGATTCTGAAATGCTAAAGGTTTCTCCCTCGAACAAGCTGATGCCTCGGAGGCTGCGGAGATGGAGCATTCAAAGGGAGAAGGGAAAGTGAAGTTATGGCATTTTAGGAACAATAATGGGCCTCACTATTGGGCCGAGGATGGCCTGCTTTTGGGCTTCATCATTTTGATTCTAAATGAGTTGAAAAAGTGACGAGTATATTAGAAATTGGCGGCACCGACGCTGGACGGAGGACCAACGGCAAATGTTGACGGCGTTAACTTTTGGAGACGTTTAGGCATGAGGGGTCCTTTTTCATTGGAGGGACACTTCACCGACACCATATTTTTTTATTATTTTGTCACGACAAGAAGATCCGTTATCCCTGCAAGGCGTGATCATTGTAGATTATCAAAGTTGACCCACTTTGTGAAAGTTTATTCTTAGAAAGTTTCAAGAATTTCTAATTTTGTACAGTCTATAGACGATGTTAATTTCTTGTATGATTCACAGCAACAGCATCAATTGCTATCGCAAGTAACTAAATTCAAAAAATTAGGATTCTTCTCTTGACATTGTCTCATTAGGGACTCATCTGATTAATGCACAATCATCAAAAGTAGCTTTTTGCTAATCCTTTTCTCCAACGGATAGTTAATTATGGAAAGAACTTTTAAAGTTAAACCGTTGCTTCGCTTCTTTTTGCTGCTCCATTACCCTTTGTTATTTTTTCATAAGTCCCTAGATTATTATTATTTAACTTATAGCAATAATAATTACCAATGAACTTTTGTAAAACAATAATATATATATATATATATAAAGTTGGAATTAGAACGTCTGAGACAACAATTTCTCTACTATTCTATCTATATCCTAAACCCTTTGTAAATTTTTTTTTTGTCAGAATTTCTTATTGAGACAAGACAATAGAAAAGAAAGGAAGCAAGAAACAGAAATTAAAAAAATAATTTTTTTAAATTTTAGTCATTCGCGTCGCATCTCATACATATCATCCCATACATAAATTAATATCTATACTCTTCTTCGCCTTGAGGATTACAATCTTGCCACACCAAAAGAGACAATTAAACAATTCCAATTTAAGGGATCAAAATTTAATTTAGTTTTTGGGGCAAACGCAGCAATCTTCACTTACAAAGATTGCACAGTCACACTGACCAATGGTCAATCTTACTTGTGGTTTTTTCATTTTTTTAGCGGCAATTAACAAAAGGACAATCTGAGAGTTGGATTCAATCGTGTCCTGTCTCAGTCCCACTTTACGTTTGTGATTTTCTCTCTCACATTCTGCTGAAATCTTCTCGCACCTCCACAAGATTGAAATCACTTTTTTCTGTTAAAAGAGCAAAAGGAAAAGAGAAAACCACTTCGCTCTCTTTTGTATTGACCTTTTTAGAGGTTGAGCTCACACCGCTGAGCAGTGAAATTCAGAACAGTACCTACAGCGTCTGTGTGTGTGTGTGTGTGTGTATATACATGTATGTATGTAGATCCTCTCACACGTTCACGTCAACTGCTTTCTGTCATTGTCGAAGTAGAGAAATGCACACACTTGTGCTGTTTTCTCACACTCCAATTAACTAGCCCTCCATCCACACACACACACAAACAAACAATTGAATTCACAAACAACTAGAGAGGCTTTTATTAAGAGACTGGAAAATGGAAGCTAATTCAGTTCCAAAGTGGGGTTTTTGGTTGTGCATGGTGGTGATTCTTGGATGTGGGCTGGTGCTATGCGATGTCAATTATGATAGAAAGGCCATAACAATCAACGGGCAGAGAAGAATTCTCTTTTCTGGTTCTATACATTATCCCAGAAGCACCCCTGAGGTATTGCTAAAGTAAAAATCTTTTCTTGTTTTCTTTTTCTAAAATGTAAATTCTTTCTTTTAGTGAGATGTGCTTTTTGTGTTGTAGATGTGGGAAGATCTGATAAACAAGGCCAAAGACGGAGGTCTTGATATAATTGAAACTTATGTATTTTGGAATGTTCATGAGCCCACCCCTGGCAATGTACTTCTCTTTCTCTTGATTTTTCTTGAATTAATTGGTGGTTTTCTGCCTGTTTTTGCTCGCTTTGGGCTGAGACTTTTGTATCTCCGTGGATGTTGTTTTTGGGCAGTACAATTTTGAAGGTAGATATGATCTGGTGAGGTTTGTAAAGACCATTCAGAAAGCAGGTCTATATGCTCACCTCCGGATTGGACCTTATATTTGTGCAGAGTGGAATTTTGGGTAAATAACTACGGTGGCCTTGCCTGGATCTGGACTTAATACCACACACACACACACACACACACTGTAACTTAGTTCAACATTTTTAGTAGCATACCTGTCTATCTTGCATTGAGCCTGCTTTCATTCTTTTGCTGCTTTATGGTCAGGGGGTTTCCAGTTTGGCTGAAATATGTTCCAGGGATTAGCTTCAGGACAGATAATGAGCCATTCAAGGTATAAAGTTGAACGAACCCTTACTAAGAGAAATGGTCCAAATCATTGTCAATCTTTTGCTGTGCTACATTACTTTCGTGCAATGGTCAGGATTTTGCCGTAAATGATTTGATGATTTCGTTGTGTGGCTGTACAGATGGCAATGAAAGGGTTCACTGAGAAAATTGTCAATCTGATGAAGAGTGAAAATCTGTATGAATCTCAGGGTGGCCCCATTATACTCTCTCAGGTGTGTTTTTCAGCTCTTTATTATTTCTGTGTATTATTCCTCAATTCTACCATTCACTGTCCTGCTACTGCAACATTTAAGAGTCATCAATGAATTTTTAATGGTGCGTGTTGTGCACTCGGTAATGAGTTGACTAGAGTGTTATCGAGACTAACAACCGTGCTGCATAGATTGAGAATGAGTATGGCGTACAAGCAAAAGAACTTGGTGCTGCTGGCCATCAATATGTGAGTTGGGCTGCAAACATGGCTGTTGGACTGGATACTGGCGTTCCGTGGGTGATGTGCAAGGAAGATGATGCCCCAGATCCCGTGGTAAGTAAATTTGAAATTAAAAGGCAGATTTTATTTCGCTATCTACTGTCACTTCTAATGGGGAAAACTATCCTAGGTCAATGTGAAAAGGGAAAGTTAGCTAATACATGTTTTACTTCTCTGGAAAACTTTGGAAATTGAAGTACTCATTTGAATTATTAAGCCCTGTATATTGACCAATTAGAACTCACTGCTGCTGTTCGATTAGATCAACACATGCAACGGCTTTTACTGTGATGCTTTCTCTCCGAACAAACCTTACAAACCCATGGTTTGGACTGAGGCTTGGAGCGGTTGGTGAGTGATGTTTTCTTTTTGCTTTTACCTTGTTCACTTACTGGATTTAGAAGTGCGAAACGTTCATAATCTCTCTCTCTTTTAATCAACAAATAGGTTTACAGAATTTGGTGGCCCAATCTTCCAGAGGCCAGTTGAGGATTTAGCATTTTCTGTAGCTAAATTCATCCAAAATGGAGGCTCTCTTGTCAACTACTACATGGTTTTTTTTTAGAGTTTCCACATTTCTTGAAGATTTACCATGCTTATTATTTGTAATTATCCAGAAAATGACATTTCTATGCTAAACTGAGTTCATTGTGCTGTGTGAAAAAGTATCATGGAGGCACAAACTTTGGCCGCTTTGCTGGAGGCCCTTTCATCACTACAAGCTATGATTACGATGCTCCCCTTGATGAATATGGTAGCTACAATTTATTTTAAGCTCCTTTTGCTCTCAGTAATATCATAAGTGGGAATGTATGCACACAAACTTTCTTTTTCTCTAAATCCGAATAGTAACCTAAAAGTACATTCTCAAGGAGTAGTGTAAAAATAAGATATAGCTTTCAATCAGCATTTTCACTTTGTTATTCAGGAGAGTAACATATTCATGCTTATTAGTTATTTTAGGTCTTAAGCCATACTTATTGGGGCTTTCGCTTTGCAACTTGAGCTTTAGCCATGAAGTATTGTGTTTTGGCATAAGTGAGTTATTTGTTTTTCTTTTCGTCTTTATAGGTTTGATCCGACAACCTAAATATGGTCATCTGAAAGAGCTACATAAAGCTGTAAAACTATGCGAGAAAGCTCTGGTTTCAGCAGATCCCACAGTGACTTCACTAGGAAGCCTTCAACAGGTTTTCCCATCTATCTTGGGGCAGTTATGATTTTGATAACTATTTCTGAATGTTTTGTATTTTTCCAGGCACATGTATTCTCTTCAGGATCGGGAGATTGTGCAGCCTTTCTTTCAAATTATGATACTACATCCAAAGCAAGAGTGATGTTCAATAACATGCATTACAACCTGCCTCCATGGTCTATAAGCATCCTTCCAGGCTGCAGAAAGGAAGCATTCAATACGGCCAAAGTATGTAGTCTTAGTTACAGGATTAACAACCTTGTCAAATCACAAGTTCATGTAAATTGGTTGGAACTTGATTTATCCATACACATAATATTCCAATGTCCTTTAAATGCTGCCTCAAGGTGTGCTCAGCTTGTCTGTCTGAATCACAGGTTGGAGTTCAAACATCTCAGATGGAAATGATATCCAGTAACACTGAAATATTCTCCTGGGAAACATATAATGAAGATTTATCTTCTTCGGATGACAGCTCAGCATTCTCTGCTGATGGCCTCTTGGAACAGATAAATGTCACTAGAGATGCTAGTGATTACCTTTGGTACACAACTAGGTAAGCCAAATCTGGATTGAATGTTGTGCACACTTACTATGAAAATTTTCCTTGTTATGTTGTTTTAACCATGTCTTGAACATCTCAACTTTTCATGTAAATGCTATTTTGATCTTATGTAATTTTTTTTCAATTTGTTGCTTATCTTCTACCAGAATCACTTTAGAAAATGTTGAAACAATAAGTAATTGAAGGCCGTATAACCAAGAATTAAGAATCTTTTTTTCAGAACCTAGTGGTTTTTGTTGCGGCTATATCACCTTCAAAATTATTGTTGAGTGTTTTTCTCTCTGTCTGCAGTGTTGAGATAGGTTCATCAGAGTCGTTCCTACATGGTGGAAAGCTCCCAACTCTTACTGTTAAGTCAACTGGTCATGCTTTGCATGTTTTTGTCAACGAAGAGTTATCTGGTAGATGATCCATTGCATTCCTTTCAATGATTCCCAGCAATAGATTGTCTCATTTCAGGCTTAAGCTAATTTTTGTTTCCAAAATAATTCTATTTTCCAGGTTCTGCTTTTGGGACAAGGGAGCATAGGAAATTTACATTTAAAGGGAAAGTGAGCCTTCGTGCTGGATCAAATAAGATTAGTCTCCTGAGTGTGGCCGTTGGACTGCCCGTTAGTTCTAATTACTTGTTTTGTTTTTCAGCATGCATTCTTATTTCATATGTGTAGAGTGATATGGCTAGTTACTCAATTTGATATAATAGTATTGTTTGAACTACATTGAGTATCTAATTAGCCACACAAGGGTTCATGACCTGGTAATTTCCCGAAATTCTATTTAGTTATCTCGATATATTCGTTAATTCTTTCTGACATTTTACATGTCTTTAATTGGAGAATGTTGGCGGACATTTTGAGACATGGAATACCGGAATATTGGGTCCTGTTGCACTGCATGGACTTGACCATGGAAAATTGGATTTGTCATGGGCAAAATGGACATACAAGGTGTTACTTCTGGCAGCTCAACTTCCCACTTAAGAGTTATCTTTCTTAGAAACCATTCTCATGAATACCTTCGAAGCAGGTTGGGCTAAAGGGAGAAACCATGAACCTGGTCTCTCCTGATGGTGTTTCTTCTGTAGACTGGACGAAAGGTTCGCTAATTACACAGAAACAGCAGCCTTTAGCATGGCATAAGGTACAAATTCAACAAAAATTTAGATGCTGAGGGTGATGGAGATGCATCATGTGGATTAAAACTCAGTTTGAAAATTTTGCAGGCTTATTTCAATTCTCCCGATGGAGATGAACCTCTAGCCTTGGACATGAGCAGCATGGGCAAAGGCCAAGTGTGGGTTAATGGTAAGAGTCTTGGAAGATACTGGACTGCGTATGCCTCAGGCGATTGCAACAGCTGCAGCTACGCGGGAGTTTTCCGGCCTTCAAAGTGTCAACTTGGTTGTGGACAACCAACTCAAAGATGGTAAATCTCTAAGAACTTGGACTATTATTGACTAACAAAACATGTTGATATTATGGATCAATCTAGAATCCCTACCGAAGAATTAGGTGTACTGACTGAAAGAAACACTTGCAGGTACCACTTACCAAGGTCTTGGTTAAAACCAACCAAGAATCTGCTGGTGATTTTCGAAGAACTTGGAGGTGATCCCACGGGAATCACTCTCGTGAGACGATCGGTGAACAGTGTCTGTGCGGATGTCCCTGAGCATCACCCCAACATTAAGAACTGGAAAATTGAGAGCGATGGCAGGACAGGAGGAGAGCTTGACAAACCCAGAGTTCGCCTCCATTGTGGTCATGGACAGTCCATTTCTTCTATCAAGTTTGCTAGCTTTGGAACTCCTCGAGGAACGTGCGGGAGCTTCCAGCAAGGAATTTGCCATGCTCCTACCTCATACAACATCTTAGAAAAGGTGCTTCTAGTTAACTTGTATGTTGCATAAACTTGTATGGATAGTGCAATCTTTTCCTAAGCATGAACTATTTAATCTCTTTTAATCCTGCAGAAGTGCATTGGGAAGCAGAGGTGCTCAGTGGCGATATCCAATGGTAACTTTGGGCAAGATCCATGTCCCAATGTTGTGAAGCGGCTATCAGTTGAAGCAGTATGCACCCCATTGAATTAATATGTAAGGTGTGAGCAAAGATAGAATAAAAGGAAGCAAGAGAATAAAGACAATCACAGGAAAGTCAGTTGGATTGCATTGGTTGTGTGGTACTTGGTTGATAAGAGACTGTGTGTTAGTATGTTCTGAGATAGGTGGCTTGTTTTAAGAGAATGGCAAGTCCCATCTCAACCCTTGCCATTGCCCCTCTAGAAAAGGGAGTCTGCAATATTTATCAGCCTAGTTATGTCTCAGGTGAAACTTTGCCCTGGAGCAACTGTTGCCAGGATGGTTCAGTGTGACACTGCCTTCAGTTTTTCCAATTTTTTGTGCAGTTGTGAGCATCGATTTGTAGTCGTGTATTTTCATATGCCTAGTTTTGGGTTCAAATTGCTATGTTTGTGGTGATTGACATTTAAAGTACGCTTCACTAACTTAATTTTGAAGACACACTCACTGATGCCTCTCACGTAGAATCGATTATGGGGTTTTCAAGGCATTATGGTAGTTCATCGAGTTAAAACATGCAACTTGTTCACAAAAAAATAAAAATATGCAACGGGTCAATTTTCGAGCTCGTTAGATCTGATAAAGGGGCCAGCTTTGAGTTTCATTACTAAAATCAAAAGGAGTTTTGGAAAAGAAGCACATAGACGTAACAGATTCATTCCACTAGTTTTATCTTCTTTTGAGCATGTATATACATAGATTTGGAGCCAAATATATACCTAGGCTCGCACTAATATCTACTCTCTGCGGTGATCAGATTCCCTATTGTCGATTAGTGTTGTCTATGAGAGGCTGGTGTAATTTCTGTACAACCTGACTGTAAAAGAACTTTAATCCAAATCGAGTATGATTTGATGAACTAGCCCATATGACGACCCAACAAATGAGGATCACTTTCCTCTAAGCAAATGGGATTGGTCATGATCTTATCGAGAACCGAAATTTAGCACAACCAACTCCTCAAGTGCCCAAAGCCTCGAGTTTTGGCCTTCAGCTTAATAATGTAAGATTCTAAATGAGCCAAGAAACAAGTAAAAATAAAAAACAGTTAAACTCTGGCTTAAACCTATGAGTGCCAAAGTACAATAAAATGCTTATTATCCAGCCAATATGAAGAGGCGCGGAAAGTTAACCAGAATATATATAGCACATAAAATAGCAGAAATATTATTTATACCAACCAAAGGTTAGCATTTTATGAACTGAAGTTCAACGTGAAAGAGTGCAAGAGAAACAGAAGTTCGGTCTAAAAGAGCCCATTGGAAACAGCACAGTGATAAGGCCTATGACCTTTGACATAAAAATATTCCTAGGCAGTGACTGAGTTGAGGTGCTTGGAAATAGTCTGCTGCAGTTCTTCTTTCTTTGCTCCAACAACCCTGTCCAAGATCTTCCCTTCCCTGAGCACAATAAAGGTTGGCATTGCCTCCACTGCCCAGTCACTAGCAACTGACTGCAAAATAGGAAATTTTTTAGAGCATGAGTGTCTCCATATATGGATACTAGTTCTTCTCATGACATATATTTAAAAAAGAGCTCTGACAGATTAAAATAAAATTCTGAAGCACTCTTGACGTTAATTAATCTCACTTCACCTTCAGTTCGTCCACATCAACCTTCAGGAATATCACATCGGGCAATTTCTTAGCCAGCTCAGCAAAGAATGGAGCAATGAAACGGCAAGGTCCACACCAGGAAGCGGTGAAATCTACCACTATCTGCATTCACCCAAGGTAAAGGAGTAACCACAGTTTCAATCTACATTTACATGTGAGCAAAGTTGTGATGTCCAAAAGCCAAAGATCAGGTTTGAGTAGCTTCCCGGCCAACTTTGTGCATCCGAGACTAACACGGCCAGTTTTGCTGCGCATTCCTTCGTCAAGGTACGTAATATCTCTTTTACTACACAGATGCCTCCACTTATCTCTACGTGAAGGAAGGCGATTTGAAATCGTCAAGACAACACTCGAATCTTTTCTATTTCCCAGAATTTAAAGCACAATGTTATACCTAAGACCTTGGCATTCAAATCCTTACATTCCATGTTCCAATACCAGATTCCTAAAGAGGAGAGCCACCAGCGAAGGCATAAATACTGTGAATAAATGCAGGGTTTGAAAGCCTATGTTAATGTGGTCAATTTGACCTTCAAAGTCAGGCATTCGAACGTAGTTTGATGCCATATTTTGATCAGCATACATGCCATGAAACTTGGTTTCAAGAACACAAAAACAAATAATACATAATCAAGCTTAATAATTATACCAACTTATTAAACTCCACAATTATGCATATATGATATCAGCAAAACTATAGAGTTTTGCCATCGAATCTCCATCACTGATCTATTGAATATTCCACCATATATGTGTGTGTGTGTGTATACACACACACACACACATATATATATTTAAGACAAGTGTTTTTTTTTTTTCATATTACAGCTAAATTTCAAGGAAAAGTTAATCACTACCTCCGAACATGCACGCGCTTTAATCACTGTTATTTTTATACTATTTCAACAAAAATACACCTAAAACCAAATCAAACATTTGATTAAAAAAAACTGAAAAGGAACTGCTACTCTCAATTTTGAAGCCAACAATCACATGAGCTTTATTTTACAGATTTTCTTTAAAAAAAAAAAAAAAAACCACCCCGACAGAGATTCATCTTACATTTTAAAGATTGAGAGAGAGAGAGAGACTAATATCAGATCTTGAAATATAAAGAAAAAGAAACAAATATAACAACAGATCCACCGCTTAAAAATAAACGCCAAACGAAAAACAATCCTCGAATCCGAAAATCAAATCAATCCATAATCCAACATGCAAAAGAACGACGACGCAAAAAAGAATACCAGCTTCTTGTTATCATTTCCCTTCTGAAGCTGCTGGTTCCAGGCCTCAATGGTGTGGCAACCGATCACTTGTCCTTCAGATTCAGACGTCGCCATTTCTTTCTCTTCGTACCCTATGAAAACTTATCACACAAGAAAATCCTTTTCTGCTTCAACGCTTTGGTTCAGTTATGGAAGTGCGGGTGTGTGTGTGTGTGTGTGTGTGTATAGGGCGCAATATACGTATGTATAAGTATGCCAGCTGTACCAGATATTTGTTATTTGTTTTATTTCTTTCTATTTTTTTTATATATCTACAATATTTATCTATCTTTTCATAGAATGCAATTACAAAAATATATTAATTCTTTCCTATCAAATATGGAACGAATAAATTACCGTTTTAAGACTTTCATTATTTATATTTCTTTTAATGTATTTTTCCATGCATTTTCTTTTTTGTCTATATTCCATTTGATTTCTTTTAATTTAAACACCACTAGATCTTCAAACTTTTTTATGAACTAAAATTCATTTTTTAATAAATTTATGATCTATTTTGCAGGCACATTAAGTGTAATTCTCTAATTAGTTATATACTAAGACTAAAGGTCTCATTTGTAAAATATTCTTACGTTTTTATATGTCTTTTCACTCTCCTCTATCCATTTTTCATTAATCTTATTCTCTTATCTCACTTATAATTTATTTTAGTATTCTATTTAAGCTATTCTCTTAATTTTAATTTATTCTATTTTTATTTTTATTTCATAAATGATTTAAAAATAATTTTATCAATTTATTTATATAGTTATGCACTCGTCTAATGTGTTTTTTATATTTAATATCTTATATTAAGGTTAAATACTCAATTGTAGTTACCAAATGAAATAATTCTTAAAATGTTTGATTTATATGTATTAGTAATTTTGACACAATGTATGTGTTTTTTAAATTTATTTGATATAAACTTCAAAATATTTATATAGTTTATTTTATTTGTAAGAATGATGGTTTTGAACAAAACTCTTCTTTTCTCAAATCACTGTTGACATTTATTTAATGGATTAAATGTAATTTTTATCTTTTAATTATTGTAATTTAGCATTTTTGTCCTTTAACTTTTCTGCTTGGCAAAAATATCCTTAAATTAAAAAATTGTGACAATTTAAGGAAGAAAATTTCTAATTTTTGTTGGCTATATCACTTTACCAATGCCCAATGTGTAATTTTGGCAAGAGACCTAAGATTCATCCATGCACCATCACACATACAACATTCCAACAAAATTAGAGTTTTTTGTTCTTAAATTGATAAAAAAAAAATTAATTTTAGAACATTTTTTTCAAGTGTTAAAGTTGAAGAATAAAATTCTTAAAAGAAAAAAAAAATGCATTTAATCCTTCATTTAATTTACTGTATTTGCATTAATTTTTGGCACAATTTATGGCAGTTTTTTCATTTACAGCCATTTTCATATATTTATAGAGTCAAATGTTAAATAAACAATTTAACCAGTGTCAACAACAAGAATTAAAGTTTAAGAATAACAGCCATTATAAATCGTATAAATTCAACCCTCAACTCCTAAATCTCATTCATTTCATTATATTCATTGAATATTAATTTATTTTAATTTTCTTTAATTTCCTCTTTTAATTATAATTTATTATATTTCACAAGTAACCTTATTTTACCCTTATTATTATCTTATAAATAATATAAAATTATATTTAAAAATATTATCAATTTATTTATATAATTGTGTACATGTATCAAGTGTATGTTTTATACGACCCTATTTATACAGCATCTAATTACTGAAATAGTATTCACTATTTTATGTACTTATGCATATTTTTCACTCTACCCCTAATTTTTATTTAATTATTTGTTCTTAATTTTAATTAATTCTATTTTATTTGTTTAGATTCTTAGTTTGTTTATTATTTTATAAATGTTATACTATTTGCCACCAAGGGGCTTGTGTATCTGGAATTGCAAATCCACCTTCAAATTAGAACTGTTGTTGAGTGGGTAATAATCATATTTAGACTCAATAATTAAGAAAAATGCCCAAACCGAAATCAATAAAAACAAATTAACTGTCTCTATATTGGGCATATACTCAATATGACTCATTGGGAATGGTTACTAAAAAACTTAATTTATAACTAGTAAAAAGTGACTTTATGTGTGTAAATTAAATTATGAATAATAAAATATTGTATTTTAAATAATAAAAATTATACATAAAATGAAAGAGAAAATTTTTGAAAAGACAGAAAATTTGAGAAAAATAAATGAAAAGAACACATTAAAAGAAAAGGAGAAAATAATAATATAGTAGTGTAATATTATGATGTGAAGAAGTTGTCATACTCTCATAATATAGATATAAATTAAAAATATAAAGAATATTAAAAATAAGAAAGAAAGAGAGGTAAAAGAGAATTTTAAAATTAAAAGAAATTTAGCTAAAAGTAATAAGATTAAAAAAAAGAAAAAAAGAAAAAAAGCATGGATAACTGTGTAAATTTATAATGTATAATTAAAAAGTATAATTTGTAATAATAATAAAAAATAGTAATGATATATTAGTAATTATATTTGAATATATGTTTAGTCTTTTTAATTAAAGGTAATAGTATAAATTTTTTATTATTGATAATGCTGTAAATTTACAGTTTGCAACAAATTAGGCCCAATTTCTTAGTATTTAGTAATTTTGGCACACTCTTTAAATTTATATAATATAAACTTAAAAATATTTATATAGTTTAGTTTATTTGTTGTACCATAACATTTTTTTCATTTACTATTATTTCTATCCACATGAATAAAGCCCTTCTTTCCTCAATTATTGTTGGTATTTATTTACTTAGCTTTATTTGTAGTAATTTTGGCACAATTCATGACATTTTTTTTTTTTATTATTTACTACCATTTACATGTATTTTATGAATTATGAATTTAAAGGATAAATAAGTAAATAAATTTTGTGCCTACTAAAAATTAAAGCCTAACGGTAAGAGTAATTATATATAGCATAGATTATCCAATATCATACGCTTGTGATCTATATTTCGTAATTTAATGCATAGTTACTATACTACCCTTAACATTATATATATATATATATATTCATTATATCCGCTTAATTTTTATTTAATTTATTCACTTTTTTCAATTTAAATAAAATTTATGTATGAAATTATTTTTTCATCATTTTATGAGTTTTATGAATAAAATAAATTTTATAATTACAAATTTTGTTACTTTCTACACACACACTCCGGCACAACACTGAATTGAGCATCTCTCGTTAATTTCTTCTTTTTCTTTTTTTCTTTTCCATTCAATCTCATTTCAAATTTAATTTATTTTAATTTTTTATCTTTGCCAATTCTTCCTTTCACTCTTATTTTGTAAATGATAGAAATTTTATATTTTTAAAATATTATTTAATTATCTGTATAATTATGTACGCGTATTGAACGTGTATTTTTTAATAATTTATAACAATGTATAAATTCTTTACAAATTTCAATACAAACATTTCCAATCAGTCACTCTGTCCCTCTTTATGTACGTACATCTTGTGCACTAGTTGCAATAATTGTGATAGCTATTTTTTTTAAATAAAAAATTATTAGACTACTTAGTATTTGAGGTATGTATCAGAATCCTAATCATTTAATATGTTTAAATTATAATTGAATAACAATACAATTTGATAATGTTGAACATTGATTTCGCCATTAAATCCGAATCTTGTATTCTTTTATCAAATTATAATTCATGCATGTTATTAAATTACTTCAACGAAAAATAAATTATACATTTATTGATTCAAAATTTGGTGATACGAATTTGTGAATAAGAGATATGGTAAAATGATATTATAAATATTTGTAATTAATTGCTTATATGTTTAAAATATTTATAACTATTTTGTTATTTGTTATATCTACTTTTTTCTAACCCTTCTAATTTAAATTGTGCACACAAATTGAAATAAATTAAATTATTTTTTATATAGCTGTTCATACTATTTAACTATAATAATCATTTGATACCTTACAAATTTTTCTTTAAATTTGTGCCAATAATTTATACACAATCAATCATCTACAAAATTTTAATTGCAATGAATGAATTAAATTAATAATGATGAAATAGAATATGAGTGATTATTTCTAATAAAGGGGAAAAAAAACAACTAGCAAAATAGTGCTGGTTTATTAAGGAGGGAAAAAAAATTGTTGAGTCGGGCCTAGGTCTGAGCCAATAAATTGGACTTATTAAGTAAAGTTACCTCCTCCCGTTTACAGTGCTTTGTTTGTTTTCAAATCATCTTTAAAAATACATATTTAATTATTATATTTTTTTATTTTTTATTTTTATATAATTTTTTAAATAAAAATATTTTAAAATACATATCATATTTATAAAACAAACAAAGTCATGGAGTTTTGAGTGTGGATTTAGGCCTAAATCTCTAATTATTAAGACATTGTACTTTACTCAAAAGTCAAAATACACAATATAATTATTATATTTTTAAATTTATTTCTATTACTCTTTTATTTTTATATAATTTAAAATAAAAATATATCTAAAAAAACATCCAAAAATTTTAACACAAGCATTAAAACACTCTTAAAAAAATAATAATAAAGTAAAAAGAAAGATCTTATAAGCAAAAGTGCGTGACAAGCCGTGGAAGTTGAAATCTACCGTACAAAGTGATGATCCCTTCCATTCCACTTGGAGTACAAATTTTATCTGTTTGTAAAATCTGAAAAAACATATTTTTATTATGATAAAAACTTATAAATAATTTAATGATAAATACTGGACAAATATCAAATTTATATACCTAATTTCAATAATAAAACAAAAAAATTTATATCATGGTGTTTTATATTTAAATAAAATTTAAAGATTATAATGGTTTTATTGTAACATGTTTTTTATATGCAGTATAGTAATATACGTGTATGAGCTAATGAAAAAACAAAAATAGAAATGACGAGACGTAATAATTAATGTATAAAAAAATCAATGCTATTTAATGGAAACAAATTACTTTTTTGAGGTTGTTTTGTATTCATTAATTAAGATAAAAGATTAAAAAATCCCAATGACTGAAAGCAATGACAAAATGGATATTTGAAAACATATTAATTAACCTAAAGGCACTTATTATCAAAGACTTAAACTTAATAATATAGCATACATTTCTAATACTTTTAAATACAAATTTTATATCATTTCTAAAAATAAGAAAGAAATAAATAAAAGTAAAGAAAAAATAATATTAAAATTTAGGAGATAATATTGAAAGAAAAATGCAATTAATTAAAATTTAGTAAAGAGAATAAAATTATTAAGTATATGTGTACACAACTTTTTAAAATTTAAGCTCAAAATAATTGTTACTTAACCTACACCCCCTCTCTCAAATTTTTTATATTTTTTTAATAACCTTAATGTTTTATCTTGATAATTATGTAAAATCAAGAGAAAAAAAGAGATAAAATTTAAAAAGTATAATAACTGAATATGTATTTTTAAAGTTTATAATTTGAAAAGAAACATAGCCATAAAATTAATTAATGTACATAACTTAAAAATAATCCTATATATGCATAGAATTTGAAATCTACCAGTAAATGAATAAATTTCTCTCACTATTAGGTTGGAAAACTAATAAACTACGCAATATTCAATTTATTTGATTGGAAAACTTGCTCAACATTGTTATCTAGGCGCAACTGAACATCATTTTTAGAAAAAAAAAAATTTTCAAAAAAATCTAATATTCAGATTGATTAATAAAAATTATAACATATACACAAACAATTCTTGCAGATTTAAATAAAATCTAATATTCAAATTGATTAATAAAAATTATAACATATACACAAACAATTCTTGCAGATTTAATGCACGTGCGTCTACAAAGTGTAGATCATTTTCACGTTTAAATTTTTATTTTTATCACATAAATGTATTCAAATATACTGGATATGTGTTTTGTATTGTAATTTATAAGCCAAAAAAATTTACACACTTATTTATGGTAATTATCAAACTTCATATTATTTTATTGCTGCAATGAAAAATAAAATTATGTTAATGGAGTTAGGAGAAATAAATGACACAAACTGAAAAAAAAAAAAGGGTTTCGTAATAAAATATACAACTACTATTTTGTTAATTTTAATAACATAAATAAAATTATTTGAAAATTAAAATTATACTATAAATTTTATAAAAGGAAGACATGAAAATGTGTTAGAAATGAAGTAAACTACAAAAAGAAAATGAATAAATAAAGAAAAATGAAAAAAGAATAAAAAAGAATGTATGATCATTTTATTAATTTAACATGGTGTACCTAAAATAGTTATTCTAAGAGCTCTACACTTAATGATATAGTATAAATATAATAAAATTATTCAAATTTGACTTAATTAAAATTTGTTCAAATTTGATTTGATTAACCACTAAACATAATTAAAACTAATTCTAAATATTTGTAAAATTTAAAAAAATAGACAAGTAATGCAATTAGATTCATAAACATTTATATTAGTGGTTCGGGTTATGAAAATAAAATATTAGATGAAACCTCATGCTCAATAATCCATAGGCAACAAATCCCTCTGAGTAAAGGTAAAAATATAAACCACAGCGTCATGACACACACACACACATATATGTATGTATATTTCAACATATTTTGCCATCTCTTGCCCATCAATCCAGTTCTTAGTCAAAATTCAAAAAATTGACACATTTATATTTGCCTTTACGAGTATATATGCATCGTATATTACGGCTGAGACACCCAAGTTCAATTAAAGAATATGCACAGAGAGTGAAAAGGAGAGAAAAACAGAGCTCTGACATTTCTTCTGAAGTTAATTTACAACAGGTATGTATTGACCATCAGATGTAAAATAATCTATGGAACAGTGTACCAACCCATAGTCAAGGACCAAATAAAAGAAAAGCCTAGACGTGAATCGCATTTCTGAAACAGTAAGTACCAACGACAAACCAGCCGATGATGATGAAAATGAGGCTACCCAAATAAGTAAGGAAGGTTTCTGCTCCGAGTATGAGACCAAGGCCAAACACTAGGAGGAATGGTAAATAGGTCCGAAAAATGGCTAACCTGCTAACAAATTGTCCCTTGATGAAGATAAGAACAGCCAAGTTTACCACATTCCAATTGCCAGCCTGAAACTTCAACCTGTTTAGACAATTGGCTACAAAAGAATGGCAGTTGCAAGTCAAGATGTTGTACGAGTGGTTTTGGTACTCTATTGTACTTTTGCGCAAGGCATCATCCCAACTCACAATTTCTCTTCCATCTCCATTCCCAATCAACTCATCTTCACCGTCTTGTGCAGTGGATTCGAACAAAGTGCAGCACTGGAGGAATACACATAAATCAGCATATTATAGATAATTGCATCAATCAGCCATTTTTCAGGAACGTAAGTCACCAAAGTAACCCCCATTGTAGCAAGTATAGTCCTCATATAAGCTGAGACAACACAGACACAATATACAATTTCAAGACACGACTAAGTTCCAACATGACTGTCCAGTCTTTCTCTAAGATATAATATAGTGATGTGGGTTTTTTTCCCCAAAATAGTTACTGTCACGTGACTTGTGTTCTTCTTGATGGGAGTCTCTATTTATGGAATGTAACAGCGCCTGTAACCATTGCCCCTATCTATTACTAAGCTAGCCGCTCGACCCATGTGTTCAGCTTAGCCGCCCAAGCTATACAGGGTTGTCAGGCTAGCCCGTAGTAGAAGGTGGCATAAATCTACGGGTCTGTTAGAAGGTGATGTCAGCATACATCATACAGGTTTTGGCATAAATCTATACATCTTTACACACGTAATATGTAACAAAGAGGCCGTCCCTTCTGAGTTCAAGGAATAAAATCTGTGTCAATGGTGCTGTCAAAGTTCTACCAACTCGATCCGTAGGCCCAAAAGAGGAGAAGAGATTCAAAGCAAGACTACTTTCTTAAGTAATTTTAGAATTTCTATTTCCGCAAACCTTTTTTCAAGTAATGATTTTCTCAAACACAGAAAAAAACACACTTTTCTGTCTGAATACACTCATGATTTTTGATTTTATATAATCCCCGCAAAAGCTTACTGGCGTGCAAGCCTTGATCCTAAGGCTAATCAAATCAACAAAACTGGGATGGTAACCTTATGTAGGGGACGCTTTCATCAGGAATCAAAATCCATTGTCCGAGTAATACCGTCTTACCTGCTCTTTGCTCAGTTGAATGTATCGGGTTGGCGCACCGAACGTGAAATTATCAACGCAAACGAAGTTGGGGCCAGCAAAATCCAGGATAACTCCATCCTCCCTGCATATCCCGATGTGCCCGATGCAAGGGAAAAACCACGACAGCACAGGAAGCGGCGACCACACAATGCAACACGGGAATCGGCTTCTATTCGGATCAATTTGCACCGACTCCGTCTCATTCCCTCCGACCATCAAATTATGCTCCTCCTTTGATGCCATTACCTAGACCGATAAAATTTCCCGATACCGGGGGAAAAGAAACCCTCTCAAATCCCTTCCTTAATACATGTAACCGCAGAGTGGTGATTGTTTGACATTAATTAGACAGCTGTAAATAAACTGAAGAGTTTTTCAAACCCTAACTTTGACTGAAATATACAAATTGAAAACTGATCCGATAAATGGAATCGAAAGGGAAAGATGCCTTACACAGGACGCTAGTACGACGACGTAATGGGCGGGTAGCCCTCTGGATCAGCTGAAACTCCGAAGTCGGGGGCTGTTTGGACCAACTGAACTGCGGAGAACGTCTTAAGCTTTTAATTGGCCAGGAGGTTGCCAAAAGTCCTTAGTCCTCACACACGAATATAATTAAAAACGAAGAAAGATCAAGATATATTTAAGAAATTGAGAGACAAATAAAAATAACAAATTTAAAAAATAAAAAATTTAAGATAAGTGTAATCATGCAACTAAAAAAGCTTTATTTTCATGATAATGTAATATAGATAATAATATAGATGCATCTATCTACAGACCAGATTGAAAATTGGAGAGACACTTACATTTTTAACATGTAGTGTAGTAGACAAGGTAAAATTTTGTGTATATGAAAAATGACAAATATTATATTAAATGTTAATTAAAAATTGACAATTTTATTTTTAGAAATTTAATCAAATATTATTTTTAAAATTAAATAGTGAAATAATTGATAATCTAATATAAATGCAGCCAATGAATTAAATTATGCAAGTATCGAGCAAGCCAAATTTACACTCTCAAATTTGGGAATAAGTATGGCAATGAATGTTTAAATCAATGACTGATGACCAATTAAATTGTATCACACTGAATATGATCGTAAGGTTTTCCTCCACACCCCTAAACCCTATTAATACGGTTGGCTTTCATATAAGAAGAGGAAGTTTAAAAAATATTTGAAATTCTCACCACATGTTTTATGATGATCCATAGAGTTTGTCTCCAAATTCAAGCTTTGTGGAGATTTGTCAAATCTTAACATTTGATTCATATTAGTGGTGTTAAGCCAAGGGATTTTCTTTATCTGGAGTTCCAATCAACTTAAAAATGGATTAAAACCCATAAGCTAATTCAATCTCAAAGTGTGCTATTAAAGAAAGATTCACGGTGTTTGTTGTAACATTTATTGATTTGGAATCATAGTGTTAAAATATAAATTAATATCTTTCGAAATCAGTTGGACTTTAAGAGAGATCAATTAAATAAATTCCCCTAAAAGTGCTTAGAATTTTAAAGTGTTTTGAGCCAAAGCAATAACTAGATAATTACTATAGAGGTTTGTATCCATGAATTTTTTTCGATTCAATTGAAATTTTAATTGAACACTTTTCTTATTTATAAAAATTAAGTATAAGAATTTTGTCCTATAGAGATAATTATGCTCTTATTTCAGACACTCCTCTATTTATTTAATTTCATAACTTCTTGAAATATAAGAAAGCAAGAGTCAAATAAATTTGTTATTTGTTTTTTATTATTCAATGTATTAGTTAAATGTTTGTTTTTGACTAGTTGATTATTTGCCAGGCCATGTTTGGATATCAATTTTGTGGGGATGAAATTTGGTATGAAAAATTTAGTAATATTGTAACAATAAGAGAAACAAAAGAAAATAAATAATTAGTTTTTAGATACTAGTGAGGGGAACATCCACAAAATTGAGACCAATCTTCACTAATAAACTCCAACAAAATCCTTTTGCATTGAATGCATCATCTCATGATTGGGTTGGTCAACCCCATGAAAACCCAAATTATAACTTAAAACTATATTGACTTGCCAGAAAGTCTGCTGCATGATTGTCTTATGAGAAAAATGTTGCGCATGAACTCTTCATTTTGCATCGAGTAGCTATTTGCAATAATAAATCAAATTAGCATCGACTCTATTAGTCATATTACCTTTAGTTGTAAGATTTGCAATCAACTTGAAATCAAACTCCAAGACTATGTTCTTCTAGCCTTTTCTCGAACAAAGTCTCAATCCATAAAACATTATCCATACTTAGTATGAATGGCTGAAAAATGGCCCCAATATTACACACAAAGCCACCCAACCATTCTCCAACAGATTCACAAAGCAAATCTCCATAGCTTGTATCATCATCAACTCTTTTAGTAGCCTTGTCAGTATTGAGCTCAAGGTAACCTTTTTTAGGGGGTCTCCATCCCATTAAACAAATGTTTTTTATGCTTCAATTCATATTAATCATAGGAGAAGCAATGGTTGTGCCAACTTGCTTTTAAAATAAATGTTGCGTATGAAGTTTCACAGCTAAAGGGATAACAATATCGCTAAACAACTATTCGTTGTGCCATCTCCACAAGAACCACATTATGATAGCAAACTTAGTAGGCCATCTATATTTATCCCCATCTAATACTATACTAAGAATGTATTTCTAAACCTATTCATATGGAGATAGTTGTTGGCACTGATCCATTGAAGGACCATGTAGGAATAAATTTCAAACTTTCAAAGCTTAAAGCCAATCCCTCACCTTGAGTATTATAAACTCATCTCTCATGTACCAGCAGCCACAAGGTAACATTACATATTTGAAGGTACTATATCTTCCAAAATTTGGACTAGATAGCATTAATTGGACCCCTCCCACTATCTCTAATGATCTTATGGTTATTAATTATGAAATTATCATATTTTAGTAATACCTCAACGCTAGGTATCACTTGCCTCCATATTTTTGCTCAACATCATAGAATAAAAAGGCCCTAGCATATTCATGTGAAGCTAACTACTTAACAAATCTAAATATTAACCATCCTCCTTTCAATGTCTAGACACTGTTCTAATCAATTCAAAAGATGGAATTACGAGACTAGTTATATCTATTAAAGGTTTATACAAAAGCCATCTAATCTAGAAGAATGTGGGAATAGTCATCCACAAGTTTTTGGAGGCTTACATTAAAGACTTGAATAGTTTGGAACCCCTCCAACTATTAGAAGAGTGTTCCTTGTGCTTTAAAGTGTGAAAAGCATGCATGTTACCTTTATACTTAGCTTAAAGTAGGTGACACCAAAATAGATCCTTTCTTATTAAATATTGCCAACCCAATTTTGTTAGAGCAAGAACATTCATAAGTTGCATGGGGTGAATACCAAGACCCCTAGAATTCTTAGGAAGTGTAACTGTATTCCATGCAACTAAGTGAAGCTGAGATTTATTTCCATTATAACCTCAAACTAAGTTCCTACAGATCTTATCCAACTCATTATAAATGCCTTAAGAAAGCTTTAGAGTTGTGCATTTCATGAAAAGGCATTACATTATTGAAAAATTAGGCTAATGTTATCCTTCCTAAGATGGTCATAAGTTTTTTCTAAGTTGAACTTAATGTCCATAAAAGCTTTGCCTAGCTAATTTTTATCCCTTGAGCGAAGCACCTCATGAACTACAATAACATTATCTACAATCTATCTCTTAGGGGCAAACTCGATCGTATGGATGCAAGGAAGCCTTTAATTTTGTTCACTACTACCTTTCTAATTAATTTATAGCCACGTTGCAAAGGTTAATAGGCTGAAAATGATTTTGTATGGGCCCACGATTGTTGGAATAAGAACTACTAGCATATCATTAATATCTTTACAGATAATACCTTTTGTAAAAGCACCTACATATAAATTCAGTTAAGTCTTGGCTCAAACTACTCTAGCTCCTTTGATAGAAAGCAGTTGGAAAACTATGCATTACATGAGACTTAAATGGAGCCATGTTGAAAAGGGTTTTCCTAACATCTTGTAAGGAGTTGGTTTATAATTATTATTTTCTTTGTATATGCTACAATAGAAACTGATTGCTATATTCATAAGTTTAGAGTTGCTAGTAATCCAAACATTATTGGAGTTTTTAAAACCCAAGATTCATTTTTTACTTCCATTAATAATTATAGTGGTAATATAATAACTTATTTTTCAATCTCCAAGTGCAATACAGTCACATGTGGACTTATTGAACCACATTAACTCTTCTTGGTGAAGAATATTTTATAATTCTATTCTCAGTTTTTTTCATAGATGAATCATACTAGATTTGGTAAACCAAGTCAATTTGCTTTGAACCCATTCTATTATGGCCCAGACTCCATGCTTCCTTCAACTAATATCACCATATATATATATATATATATATATATATGTTAGTGTTGAAGATGATTATGAAACTTATCTATTTTAATAAGAAAAATGCATGTTAAAGATTTTCATGTGGTGTCTCTCCATCTATAAAATTGCCCATGTATCATTCAAGTCACTTCGAATCTAAGCATGCCATTCCCTCGAAAGGAAATCCGCTCTTCATAGTAATAAAGATACAAAAGACAATGGTCTGATTAGACCCTAAGAAAGTGCTAGACATTAATATTATTGAAATGATATTGCCAATGTAGGTTGCAAATGACATGATCGAGCATTACTCCCTTGCAAGATCATGGAGAATTACCTCTAAATTAGGTAAAGGGGTTACTTGTAAATCCTAAGTTAATAACGCCATAATAATTAATCCATTCTTAAAAGTTACTACTTCTTGAACTTTGTATTTTATCTCTAGTTCTCTCATAAAAAAAATGGACCACATTAAAATCATCGATAATGAATCAGGGAGGGGGATTATGAAGACTAACTTTAGTTAATCTATCATAAAGCAGATTTTGGGCACTCAAATTTAGGTTGTCATAAGTTGCCATCAACAAGAAAACAAAACTATCATTTAAAGTATCTTACCATGTAGGAATTGAGGGTCTAAGCCAAGCTAGTTGAAAGAAAGCCTCTCAAAATGACAAAACAACCACACACCTCCATTGAAACCCCATGCCTCAATATTGATCCATTCATTAAACTTTAAGCCCATAAAACCATCACTTACTTGTAGTCCACAAATCCTAGTTTCAAGGAGGATTTAAACATTTGGATGACGAGAATAAAGCAAATCCTTCAATACAAACGTAGTATGGGGGTTCCCAATTCCTTGTCAGTTTCAAAACATCAAGCATTATATGTGATGGGAAAGGAAGGCATCAATTGTTCACATTGTGAACATCCATGCTATCCTTCATGTGGATGGAAACATCATCAAGCTCCTCATCATTATTATCCATATCAATAAACCCCTTTGTGTTCATTTCATTACCTTCAACTGAAGCATGGGGCACTTGAGGATCATAGAGGTGGTTGGGATCATCACAATCTTGATCTTCAGAATTAGCTTTCAAAGGAACTAACTATAATATAATGAATAATATTTTTAAGGATAGTATTGTCTTTAGAATTGCCTTGAACAAAGACATGCTGATCCAAAGTCGTAGTAATTCTTGGCTTAATAACCTTTCTTCTAGAAATACTACTATGACCCATTTTACTAGCATGTAAGTGTTAAGAATTTTGGATGGCAAGATCTTGGTACTTAATGTGGATAGAAGGATTAAGGATTACACAACCAATACAAGACAAATTACATTTAACCAAACTTTCACTAACAAAGCTTATACAAAATACAATTGCACAATATAAATTACAACCAAGGCTTTACCTCGCTTGAAAGGATTACAACTCTCCCAGATAATTAAGAAACACAAATTCTCTCCTAAATCACTTAGAGGATAACCAGTTCTTTCTAGAACAGCTTTAGAGGTATCACACACTCACTTTCACTCTCAATATGCTCTTCTAGCTTTCCTCTCAAGTTTGGTATGCAACAATGGAAGTACCCATATTTATTGGTGTTAAAGTTAACTCTAATTGGATGAAAATGGGGGCAAATCGCCGCCAAACTTGTTGCTATTCATTGCTTCCTTTTACGCTTGAACGAGCTCTAGGTGATAGGCAAAAATTGGTCATCGTTGGTTTCATCACTTAAGCGACAAAACTAGTGTCAATTCATGACTTAAGTGATACAGTTAGTGGTTGAGATTGCTGGTTCCTTTACATAAGCTAACCGCCCACAATTTTTGGTTGCTTCTCATTAGCTTGTTGTTTGCAAATGGGCGGCACCTCCAAAAATCTCCCCCTTTACTCCCATTTGGAGGAGATGCTTTGTCTTCAACAATCATTATATATTTAGTTGGATCAATCTTTACTTTTTTCAACCTTGGTAATGTATCCCTTTTCTTGTGTACAATAACTTTTGCAACCTAACAATTATTTATTTATTTTTACTTTTACTACCACTAGATTACCTTTAACAAGCTTCCCAACTCCATTAAAAAAGTAACTTAAATATCCCTCGTCGTCGAGCTTTCTAGCAGCAAAATTTTCATCTCTAAGTTAGGGACATTTTTAATATTCATTAAATTTAACATGCTACTTAAAACTATTGTCATTGTAATATCTCCTACGTTATGAACTTTGCAAGTTCTATTATTTCCCAATTGGAACTTGCCCACTATTAAATGAAGTGTACTTCAAAAATAGTTTCTTATGTGGAGTCACGTGGTAGGATGCTCTAGATTTTACTATCCAACTACAATCTTGTGTTGAATTATCTTATTGCACAATGACAACATCATCCTCGAATATTGCGACTGCAGTTTCTCCTTTACTAGAATCCTGCTTTTTCCTATTTTCTTTTTCCTTGGCCAACTCCCTCTTCCATACTTGACATTGGCTTTTGATGTGGCCTTTTTTCTGATAGTGAAAGCATTTAACTTCTTTCTAATCATTTAATCTTTCTTTTGAGTTATCTCTCCTATGCTTAGGCCTTAGATTGACACTTCTCTCCCTCAATTCTTGTTTCCCTAATACTAAGGCTTGGAACTCTACATATTCCCTTAGTTCCATCTTCCTCATCTCCTTATTTAATAGAGCTTCCTTGATCATGTCAAGGGTCAAAACTCCATTTAGAGCTGAATTCATCACTGTCAAAAACAAAGTCTCCCAACTATCTAGTAACAAATTGAACAAAAACAAGGCTTAGACTTCGTCTAAATTCAATTTTGAGGTAGTACAATCATCTATCAATGCTCAAAACTCATTTAAATGTTCAACCATGCTCAACCCTTTAGTATATTGTAGATGGGTAATTCTCTTGAGAAGGGATGCTTTATTCAGACTATGTTTCTTTGGTCAATCTATGTTTAGATTAAACCTACTGCATCCTTGTGCATCTTTTCCCATTAGCATTAAATTTACCTTCAAGTTTGGTAGCTTCTCCAAGAATTGGATCCTACAAGCCTCAAATAACCAGGTGGCCTTTTATTCGAGGTTTCCAAATGACATTGTTAGTGGGAGTCAATTTAATTATAGTTCTGGCTATCTCTTTCATCTAGATTGACATACTAATGTACCAGAACCTTGACTCTGATACCACTTGTTGGAAATTTTGGATGGCAAGACCTTCATACTTGTGGATGGAAGGATAACGAAACAAATATAAGACAAATTACACTTAACCAAACTTTCCATACAACAAAACTTATACAAAATACAATTACATTATATAAATTACAATAAAGGCTTCACCTCACTCAAGAGGATTGCAACTCTCTCGAATAATTAAGAAACATAAATTCTCTTATAAATCACTTGGAGGATAACTTATTTTCTCTAGAACATTCACAGAGGAATCATACACTCACTTTCACTCTCAATATTCTATTCTAGCTTTCTTTTCAAGTTTGGTATACAACAACAAAGGTGCTCATATTTATAGGTGTTAAAGTCAACTCTAATTGGGTAAAAATGGAGGTAAATCACCACCAATTTGTTGCTGTTTGTTGCTTTCTTTTGCACTTGAGTGAGCTTTAGGCAATAGGCAAACATTGGCCACTGTTGGTTTCACCACTCCTGAGTGAGGTCTAGCGACAGGCCAGAAAGTGACATAACCAGTGACAACTCGTTGCTTGAGTAGTTGCTTAAATGACACGATTGGTGATTGAGGTTGTTAGTTCTTTTGCACAAGCTAGTCACCCATGATTTTTGGTTGCTTCTCAATGGCTTGTTTCATGCAAATGGGCTGCACCTTCAATAGTAAGAAATATTAGCAACATCATCCAATCCATGCTCAACACTATTTTGCCTTCATTCCTATGATCATTTCCTTTGAGTATTGTACTAGTAGCAATAGGGACAGAAGTATCTCTAACTATATTCCCATCTAAATTATTGTTTTATGTATCATTATTTTCCAACACAAAGAGTCTAAACCCTAATTTAGGCCTTTAATTATGATTACTATCTTTAGCTAATGCATTTGTGTGATACTATCATCAACTTACCATATGCTTTCGTAACTTTTGGATTAATTGGCAAGTCCACCAAATTTTAAGTTGTCTCATGGTGGTCATGGGACTAATTCTCATCAAATTTAGCCATACCTTCCATTTTTCCCTTAGTACAATCTTCGTTGTGATAACCAAATTTCCCACACTAGAAGCAAATGAGATAGAGAGCCTTATACTCAATTCTACACATTGTTCTACACACTTTCGTATGAAGATAAAATTTTGAAAACAAGGTAGGGTTTATCTAGATCTATTTCCACACGTAGCATTGCATACACCCCTCTAAACCCTTCTATGGTGGTGAAATCCACCGTCAAAAGTTTCACAATGCAATGACCAATTTGTGCAAGAAAAGTCCTAACAAAATATTTATTGGGAAGATTAGGAAACCTAACCCACACTATAATCTTATTGAAAATGAACGTGCGAAGATCAAAATTAAGGTACCATTTCTAAATATCTAAGCAATGATATGAGATAATTTGTGGTCCATCAAAGCATGCCCCTTCGAATTCTTCATGTTTGTAAACCCGACCACATTGTAGCCATTACTAACATCTATCACATCTATTGAAGACCTAATTTTCCATAAAGCTTCTTGCCTTTGCGTGAAATAGTTACATCCTATCGTCTTTCTAATCAACTTAATGATAATTGCCTTAGACCTCTCTTTTGCAATCTTTTCTTTTCCTCTATAGAGATTTTAATGGTCACACGTTCCTTATCATCTTCATCCCCTGTCATTTTTTTCATCGTCAAATATCTGCCTACTCATGACATTTATGGCATCAGCCTCCTACGCAGGTAGTCCTCAAACAATTCATTCATAACCATGTTTCTATAAATCATATTTCTTTTCAACTTATCACCTCTTAATGACTCCTCTTTCACCTTGGTCTCATCTAAATTAGTGCTCTAGCCAATTCTAATTTTAACTTTCTTGTTATTCTAGGCATTGAGATCATCTTACTCCATCCAAGGTCCAAGGATATCTAAGAGAGGGATGTCTTCTGTCTTTCATATAAACAAATAATTAGTTTGATAACTAGTATATCTAAAATTGTGTATTTTGATGAGATAAAAATTGTGTAAAGTTGGCATCCAAACATATATGTATTGTATTATTATTTTAATAAGGTTTTGTAGTTGTACACTGAATTTTAACAACTACACTTATGTTAAATTCTTTTATTCTTTATTTTATTTTTTTCTTCTCTTTCATCTAATTTACAATTTATGTATATGTTTTCACTCAATTTTTTATTTTTATATTCTTTTGATCTTTTTCAATTTTCTTATTTTAACTAATCATTATTTTTATACAATATAAAATCACATAATTTCTTTATTTTAATTTTTGTATTCTAAATTTTTAACTTATTTTTTATTTGTGTTTCTATCTCAAGATTTCCTCCTTTTCAAATACTTTTGATATTTATTTATTTTATTATTTAATTTTGAATAATTTTATTTTATTAATTAAAATACAATAATTTTGTAATTTGTAGTTAAATTTACACACTGAGGTGCAATTTTTACTAGTTTTTAATTGATTTGTTCCTTGTTCATGGCCCTTTGAAAGTTTTGAATAGTTGAAGGTGCAGCTTGCAAATCTGACAAACTATCGGGATGTCTAATCGGGTTCAAATCTGTAATGAGCATCCGAATCGGGTACAACTTCAAACCCGAAAAGTTTGACTCCATATGCTCTCTCTCTCTCTCGACCGGTAGCCGAAGACAAGCCGAAGAGAACTCTGGAAACGGAAAGCTTTTCGACTCCGCAACTAATCCGTCAAATTTTAGTATTTGGCTGAAGTTATTGACTTATTGTCGGCAACATAGCAGAAAAAATCCGGGAAGAGGGTGCGAGTGAAGATGAGGAAGCGAGATTTAGCAATTCTGATGCTCTCGGCTTTCGCCATTTTCTTCTCTCTTCAGGTGGGTCCGAGACGTGTAAAACACGCTGTAAAAACCCTAGCATCGAATTTTTTCTGTGACTAATTTGCTTGAATTTGGTTGATTTTTTTGCCTTTCCGTGTATATACTGTGGGTGTGGGTAATTAATCTTTGATAAATAATGTGTAGCACGAGGGTGATTTTTCTTTCAAAGAGGCGTGGTTTCATCTCTCCGATGAGTATCCGATTAAGTACGAGGCCGAACGTCTCCCGCCGCCAATTGTCGCCGATCTGAATGGCGATGGGAAAAAAGAGGTTCTCGTGGCTACGCACGATGCCAAAGTCCAGGTATATTGAATTACATTTTCAAGTATTATAAAGTACCTCTTTATGTAGATGTACATTATCGATGATTAAAAGCAATTTGGTGTATTGATGAATTTTGATGAGGGGCGTTCTTAATGTCATTTTGAATTGGGTGCTGTGGTGATGGTGTTCTTGTGGAAGATTGACAATCGTGTTACTTTCTTTTAAGCAAAATTGTTCTCTGTCAGACGACTTGAATGCAATCTAGAGTGCATATATTTTTGAATTCTCTGGCCAATTAAATTGTTGTGGAGGGTTTTACGGTTACCTGCCATCAAATTTCTTACTATAAAATTCTAATTAGCCATATAAGTGCCGTAGTGTGAGAATGGTGTTGGGCTAGTAATAATCCATATAAATGCCTTAGTTTGTCATGGGCCATGGCATGCACCATAAACAACCATGCATACAATACTATTAATCAACAAAGATGCCTTTAACTGTTGCTTTCATTAGGCAGTAAATGCAGGTCTGATAGAATTTGTAAATAACAGATCTCCATCCTCATTCTTTTGTTGAATTTCTTTTCAGATTATCACAAGTCTTTTTTCAGCAATGTCAAAAGAAATGGCAGAACTCTAATAACTGCGACTCTAATTCTTATTGTTGATTTTCACGCTGTTTTACTTGCAACTCTGACCATGAAAGCTTGTCATCTTCCTTTTGGAAAATTGATCGTAAATTGGTTATGCCATTAAGGTTCTGGAACCTCATATGAGGCGTGTGGATGAAGGGTTTAGCGAAGCACGTTTACTGGCAGAGGTCTCTCTTTTGCCTGACAAACTACGCATAGCTACAGGGAGGCGAGCTGTGGCAATGGCAACTGGTGTAATTGACAAAAATTATAATAAAAGGGAGCCGCGAAAGCAGGTGTTGGTTGTCGTGACATCAGGTTGGTCCGTGATGTGCTTTGATCACAATCTCAAGAAGCTGTGGGATGTAAATCTGCAGGTGTATTAGTGGACACATTTTAAATTGTTCTTATAGTAGATAATAAAAGTTATTTTGCGATATATTTCAGCTATTTGCTGGATTCAGAGTTTTGTTTTACTAATTTTATTTTGCCATTTGACAGAAATATTTTACCCATAATGCTCATCATAGGGAGGTTGCTATCTCGATTAGTAACTATACATTGAGACATGGAGATTCAGGCTTGGTAATTGTGGGTGGCAGAATGGAGATGCTGCCTCATGTATGTAGATTTACCATTCCCATTGCATAGATATACTTTTAGTCAAGGACTTCCAGCTTAAATTGGTATTTAGGAGGCTTTCCTTTATGATGCTGTAGACTTATTGACTTATTGAGTTTCTTACTACTATAATTTTGTTATTGTACTTGGACAACTAGAATACACGTACTATTCACGAGTCTATGTAAATTGGTCCAACAAAAATCATCAATCTGCTTTTGTTTGCATAGATGTTATGAAGTTTAGACCTTATGCTTTTTGGCACTTCTTTAAACTAATGAAGGGATAACAAAAATATGTTTTTGCCTTCATACAATCTCCAGTCTTATTTCATTGCAGCTATGAGCCTGCTAAATGCTTATTGTGAGTTAAGTAGCAATTGAACTTAAGATGTGAAGTTTTCCTCAAAGTTTAAATTGCTAATTGCTATGGAAATGGCCCGTAGATTCCTATGGGATATGATGGAGACTAAATTTTCTATTTTTGATATGATTTTAGACAAGTTATTTGGGCTCTTTTTGGAGCTTACTGTTAAGGGTGTTTTGTGTTGGTGTGTTTCTGGTGAAATTGTTTTATGATTAGGGTAAAAATGATGAATTATATTTTTTGTTTATTTGTGTTTTGTTGAAGGACAAAAATTACTGTAGATGTTAATTTTGTATTGTTTGTGGAATTTTATGTGCAAATATATAAATGTATAATGTTGTATGATGATTAGATGATATGATTTTATACATAAATATTGATTAGATTTTAGGGTATAAATATATACTTGTGTGAGTATGTGTGTGTTAACGATTTATATAAGTAATAATTTGATTTTGAATATAGAATATAGATAATGATTGGATAGTGGATATATATTGCACATTGTATATTAAAGCTAAGGACTTGGTTTTGGTTGCATGATGTTAATTTACTATAGTGCCTTCATTTTCATATTTTATATTTTTCTTTCTTTCTGTATTATCCTTTACACATTTTTGTTATTTTTTCTCATACTTTATGTCTTCCAACGCACCCTTTTTTTGTAGTTCTTTTATTTTATTCATAAATTTTAATTTTAAATACTTTTATGTTTATAATTAAAATATAATCATTCTATAGTTCGTTTGTAATTTATAGAAAATTTTGCACAGAGATGAATGTGTTCTTAAGGTGGAGTGAGCTTTTATTATTTGACTTTTGCCATTTACTTCTAATTGAAATGTTTTTTATATGACATGATTTGCTCTATTTAATAGTCTTGCAACTCTCTATGTTCTTTAGTTGCTATGATAATATAGTCGGGTTCTGTGGTCCATCCCCACCATGTATGTGGTTTGTTGGGAAAAATTCTACATCGAATCTTTATTTTTTTTTTCATTTTTTTAAAGTCACATCCTGATGTTTTATGTGTATTTACTCTTAAGTTTCGGTCTTATGCCATTGCCCCTTTTTGGATGTGCATGCTTTGCGGTGACTTTTTTTTTTCCTTTCTTGCAGATGCATATGGATCCTTTTGAGGAGATAGAGATGGAAAAAAAAAATGCTGAGGAGCATAGAAGAAGTGCCACTGAAAAGGATGTATGAATAATTTTCATTTTTATGCTGCTGATTTTATGTGCTTTTAATCTTACTCTATTATGATTGAAGAGTGCCAAATGTTTAGTTTTGTTCTTATTAACAGTTTTTAACTGGCTTATGGTTGCTTTAATTCTTCTCTCTGGTCTAGCCTGTCTCCTTTTTTCTCTTTTGCTGTTAATTGTATTCTATTCTTGCTTTATTTTTGTTATTTTTTAGTTATATTTTATTTTAAATTTTTTCTCTTTTTTTGCCTATTAATATTACTTTAATTTATTTTGCTCATAAAAACTTCTGTCAGTCTTTTTTTTCCTTCCCCACACACAGAGTGTGCTTTGTTGGCTGGAAGTCGCACCTCTACGTTGAGGTGATGTTACCCAAACATAGCTCTGAAAGGCGAATGGCGCGACGTCGCGCAAACTCATTTTAGAGCCATGGCACATGGTGTGTGCCATATTAAAGTATGGCTCACAATAAATCAAATTAATTAAAAATAGTTTTGCCTCCAATATATGCCTTTGAAATAGAGAACAATCATAAAAATACATCACCTTATAATTAAAAATAAATAAATAGTATTGATAAAGGCATATATAATTTATTTCAAGTGCCAACCACGATATCAATTTAATAAAAATCAATAACACAATTCGTAATGCATTTGAAGCTCAAAATACAACCAAAATAAACTATGTAAACAAAAACATAAATGTTAATCATCTATATCAAAATAATCACAATCAGTCTCCACATTATTTTCATCTTCATTCTCATCATTATATTTAAACTCGGGCTCATTCTCCTCATAAGTGTCTTCTTCATCATCTTCATCTATTATATGATATAGCTTAGATTTAAATGTAACGCCTCCTGAACTTGATCCTACCTTTGTTTTTACCCTAGATCGAAAATCATATGCTTCTTCTTCAACCGTAAAAGCTTTAGCAACATCACCCCAAGTCAAGTCATCGCCATAAGCACAAAGACCTCCTCCTTATCAAAATCCAATCTTCCAAGTAACCATTCATTGGATTTATTAACATTCTCCAAACCAATGGGATCAAGTTTATGTCCTTTTTCAAAACGACGCCTTAAAGTTCTATTATATTTGATATAAATTAAATTATTCTTGCGTTTTTGAGCTAAATTTATTCCTTTTATTGGAGTGAGGTTGTCAAAATTAAACTTTAAATTAAAATCCATTATTATTTTATAATAATAATTATAGATACATATGAATTATGTATTTACATTTTCAAAAATACTCTAATTCATTTCGTAGCCCAATGCACAAGGAAGGCTAAGAACTTTAATTGCTAAGGGTTTCAAATTTGGAGTGTTGTTTCCAAAATTTTTACACCATTCGGCTTCATAAAACAAGTATCAAGATGAAATAGTTATTTATAAGTATATGAAACAATAAATATATTTAAATTTATATAATAAATACCCGGTGCTCTCAATTTTCTTTGTCTGATAGATGGTGCAAATCCAAATTATCCTTCAGCATTTCTATATAAAGAAAGCTTTTGATGAATCTAATCGTGTATATCATTTTGAAACAACCTTTCTATGCACTTATGTAGGCTATTTGTAATTTCTGAATCCTTTTCTATATTGGAGTTCTTATAAAAAAATTCCAGAGTCAAGAAATAGCAAGCTACATGTAAAGGCTGATGAAGCTACATCTCCCATCTCTAATCAATAATCTTAAATATGCTTTTGTACTTCTCTTCATTATTGTTAAATGAGGCTATTATTGTTTCCTTCGCTTTAGCTATATATATATATATATATATATATCTCCCATTGGAGGCTTACTTTCACCATCTACCTATCTTAACATAGTTAGTGGTGGCTTACTAATTTTGAGTGCATAGATAATAGTATTTCAAAATGAAGGCATCTATATTATACTCGCCACCAACTTACCTTGTGCTTCTTTTGAATATTTGCATTTAGCTCACTGCTTTGATGTAAACATATTCCTTAAATTTATCTTCTGTACTTGAAAGCACTTTAAAGTCAAGAAAACGGTGGCAAATTTGGCCTTCCCTGCTCGAACCATCTCCGTTTGTTTATTGAACTTTCTCATCAGGCATAGGAGATTGGGCCTATTATATATATATGTCCATTTATCATCATTGTTCGCTCATATGTCTTCTTCAAAGTAAAAACTTTGAAGATATATTCAAAAATAAGATCTATACAATGAGCTATGCAGAAAGTCCAAAACAAAAGCTTATATTAGGCCTCCAAAAGTCTTCCTATTGATTTAAAAGAAAATAAAAATTAGGATATTATAAATAATTACATGTGCGATTAAAATAAGTAATAGAATTAGATGTATTGAAATTTTCTTACTCGTAATGACATTTGTACTTGCACTATCAGTAACTATTTGCATCACGTTTTTCTCACTAATCCGTTTGACGTACTTCGATAACAACTCGCACATTTTCTCACTAGTGTAAGAATACTCCGAAGCATCGACAGATTCAATAAATTTGCTCTCCTTCGGGCAATTCACTGAAAAATTAATCATTGTCCTATTCTTCCTATTGGTCTAACCATTTGCCATCAACGAACAATCATATTTTGCTACTCCCTCGTCATGGGTCTTCAAAAGACCATTTGGGTGTTCCAACTCCTTTTTTAAATAAGTCATCCTCAATTCATGGTATGTTGGAGGTTTTACATCGGGATCACACTGAAAACAAGCTTCTAACATATATCTAAAAGCATCCGAATTAACAACATTAAAAGGCAACATGCTCTCATATGCCTACCCTGCAAATCATTGTACCATATGTTCTTGTTTTATTTTTGCAGCTTCATCAATCTTCAGGGTTTTTCCTTTATCGCTGCTACGCTTCAATGCTTCATCAGCACCTCGCATGAAAAATATGTCAATAGGGCTCATTTGCTTCATTTTTTTAATTGATGTACTTGATGAACTAGTAGACGGACGTTTGCCAAAATTCGAGAGTTCATTATATTCATCCACTTTCTCAAATTCCTCAGCCACTAAATCAAAGTGAGGAATTGCATCAATTTGATTTGTAGCTCTTTCTTCTTCTCCATTAAATTTCTAATATCTTCTTTCACATGCTTGGGACATTTTGGATATGCCTTAGTATTTCGAAAGCCTTCAACAAGGTGTTGTTTGTGCCGTGTGATCCCCCCCTTCGAAACTTTATTACAAAAAACACATTTGATGTCGTTTGTGTTTTTTGGATCAACTAACATCACAAAATTCCAAGCCAAGTCCTTTCGATTTGAATTTGGCTTTGATGCATCAGAAGTCCACATCTTGCTACTTTAAACTTTATTCAATAATTCAAAAATTAAACTTTAAGACTTAAAAGTGACAAATTATTACAGTACACATAATGTTGCAGCAATACACAATCACATAATGCAGCTGTACATAGCTGTAGTGCTGTACATAAATACATAATAGATCATGCTTGCCTGCTATACACATAATCACATAGCCATAATGCTACATAATGCATACACAATTACACTTACACAGTACACAGTATACACTTTGTGTAAAATAAACAGAATTACACAGCACACTACACACACAATTCAGAATTGCACAGCACACACTACACAGCAGTACAGCACATACTACACACACAAGCTTCTAACATGCTCTGCTTATTGTGTGCACAGAATTACACAGCACACACTACGCACAATTAAAAAAATTTTGGCCAAAAAACACAAATTCAATTCCAGAGGAAAAACCCATAAGCATTCAACCGCTCACACGAAGCCATTGGAGCACACAAATCCGAACCACACACAGTCACACACAAAGCCAGGAGCATGCACAGTGCATGCACAGCTGCGGCCTGCCCTGCTACAGGTAAGAGAGTGAAGAAATTAACTTACCGAAGTTGCGGATTGCGGGTGAATAGAAAGTGAAGAAAACCAAAGCCCTCCTCCTTCGTCGATGCTGGGTGTGTTGTGTTCCTGTTTGCGTCTCTCGCTAGGGCTCGGAGTTGCCAATTGGGCGTCGAGTAGAAGTGGAACCGAGGGCAGCGTGTTTTGTTTGTTTATAGAAACATCAAAATACCTCCTTCAAACCCTTTAGCTCTAGCATCAACTTTATAGGAATGATAAAACCGAAGTTTACAAATCACTTTATCTGCTTTATCTCCACTAATACGAGGCTCCACAACTATGAACGTAGCTTAAAAGTGTGTTTTTAATGGGAAAAACGCTAAAAAAAAAAAATCTTCTCTTTGGTGCGCCATGGCACACTCTAGAGTGAAGATGGTTGCTATTCAGTGTTAATGGTGCGGAGGCCGCGCCATTGGCACCATGCGCCATGGCGCGTGCCATTCGTCGCCTTTTACAACACTGCCCAAAGCTTTACCCCGTTTACTTTATGTACTTTTTTGTTAATGCTGCTTTTGTTCCATCTCTTTGGTGTTTCTTTGTTATTGTGGAGTCATGGCTGGCCTTAAGCTGTGAAAGGAATTCCAGTGCTATTTAAAGCTCTTCATTTTGTTGCTAGCTGCGAGGATAACAAAAGATATATCTCCTTGGCCTTTTACTGTACTTTCCCATAAGTGTTGCTTTTGTTCCACCTTTTTGGCATTTTCTTTGTTCTTGTGGAATTGTGATGAGGTCCTGAGCTCTCCATTTTGTTGCTAGTTGCAAAGACGAAGAGTAGTGCAAGATTTTTTTGGTCCTATCTCATTTTTTTGTATTCTTGTTTAGTCTGTGAGATTCTTGATTCTTTTGAATACTTAATTATCATCAAATAATAATAAGTTAGTTTAAAGGAAAACGTTTACCTCAATTATTAAGAGAGTTTCTTACTACCTCATATATTGGATAGCAATGTGAGATCTAACTGCAGCTTTGCTTATCAGCAGACTAAAGTCTGTGAGTCTGTGCAATTGGAATTGGGCTGTAAGCATCTTGTAACTTTCTTCTTATGTGATGATGCATTTGAAAGGGAAATAAAATCTCTCTGTGGTGGAAGTGCTAAAGATGCTTCCACAGCCAAGATTGTCCTTTTTGTGTTTTAGATGATGATGACAGCTGGAATTTACTAAATTCCTATTGACTTTATATGTGTTGATTTTACTTTATTCTTTGTTTGAGTCTTGTAAATTTTTCTGTACATAGTTCAATGAGGAACCTTATCCATCTTTCTCGCTTTCAGTTCCATTGTCCTTTTTTTCCAAAAAATCATCCCCAAAAAGCTAGATATAATGTGTTCTTTTGCACTCAAAATTTTTCAGCAAGTCTAAAGTTTTTGAATTTTTTCAGTGTTCTAAATGTGTGGTGTGCTTCCAGAAGCCTTCTGTAAGTTGTATCTAAGTTGATTTCACAATTGCTAGTTCTTTTTATACTCTACTACCTTAAGATTCTTACTTTTAATTATATATGCATTGATTGATCTTTTTAGTGGGATTCCTCATCTCAGCTGGGCCTATTTCTTTGTATGTGCTGATCAATTTGAATTACTCTGAAACTGAAAAAAACAGAAAATCGTGAGGTTTGTTTGGAATATTTGGGATAAGAATTTAGTTGCAAAGTTGATGGCTGGTATAGTGCGATACCTATACAACACAATTAAAGTGAAGCTGTATGAGTAACTTAAGTCTATTGACATACTAGGTTTTAGGAGGGCGCAAAAGCAAAACTATATCATGTGTTTATCCTTTGATCGTTGAAAGTGGTAACCATTTTATATTGTTAGTAGGTTATTTTCACATCATTCCTGTTTTATACCTGGCTATCTTAGCATGTAAATAATCTAGATTTATACCATATTTTTGTACTATGACCTTGATCTCATGCTATATATTGAGACTGGGTTCTTCAATTAAATTAATCCTAAATTTTTTGATTGTTTACATATGTATACATCTTTAAATCATTCCAGAGCAGGTGTCATGATGTTGGTGTTGTTCTTGAAACAATATTAGTTGTTTTGTTGCATGAAATGAAAGAAAGCTTTGCCACAAGTATAGGGAATCATTTGTGTATATAATATATATATATATATATATATATATTTGTGCCCCAATCTTTGTTGTTTAAAATTTAATACACATACCGTATCAATATCATGCTTGTCATTTTCAGTGGAATATGCATATTTATTTGTCTTTCCTTTCAGAATTCTGATAATTCTGGAACAGTAGAATTGCGACACTTCGCTTTGTTTGCATTTGCCGGTCGAAGTGGTGAGATGCGGTGGACCAGAAGGAATGAGGTAATTTTATATTTTTGTGAAACTAATTGATTCTTTTTTACTTTCAAAATTCCAAAAATATGAGATTCATTCATTGATTGTTCTAAATGTCAATGAGAGCTCAAAACCTAAAGTTTAGTTTTCTGTTGTCTAAGTTGTTTCTTTTCATTTTTATCTTTTATCTAACGAAAACATGTAAGGGTTTTGTCTTCTAAAAAGATGAGAAAACATGCGTAACATCAAATTGTTGCAACGAATATTTCAGGAAAACTAAGAAAATATTTGAACTTGATTAAAAGATAATTAAAGATAACTGCTGACTTAAAATACCACAACTTAATTCCAAAATAATGCCATTATATCAAGCATTTTAGTAAAATATTTTATTTTAAGAAATTCTTAGATACCCAAACCTAGAATATATGGTGATTAATATATAATCATTGATGTTCCTAGGCTGACTATATGTGGACTCTCTCAGGCTATGAAATGTTTATCAAAGGTAACTATAGTGTTCCAGAAATTGCCTTTTGATTGAGTGATTCAGTCAAAGATACAAACTCGTATTGATGTTTTCTGTCTTTCATGACCGTTGTCCCCTTCTACTATTGATGCATATGCTGTGGTCTCAGGGAAGCACTTCTATTTTGGTTGGAAATTTGCTTAGGATTTTGTCATATATTTTGTTTCCTATTTTATAGGACTAGAATTCTTTTGTTTCTTACTTTGTATAACTAGAATCATGTTGACATTAGAATTGTGTTTGGTATCTTTGTAATTCTTAACATGTTGACATTAGAATTGTGTTTGGTATCTTTGTAATTCTTAACCCTAATCTCATGCTATAAGATGAGTTGAGTTATTCGTTAATAAAGTATGACTGAGTTATTCTAATTTTCATCATGGCATCAGAGCGGGTTTTCCCCCAAAACCCCGAGTTGCCTTACAAGAAACCCTAGTCTGCTTAAAATTGGACTTTGGAGTCTGCTGCCATCACCACCATCAACTTATTGCTGTGTGTGGTGGTAGTGCTACAAACCAGGAAAGACAATTCTTGTGCCTAAACATGCAATCCACTCTGCCAACAACCTTGCGTGCCAAACCAAAACACGGTTTGTGCCTGTCGCTGCTTCACATGTGAGGTCAACCCCAAAACCGTACTTCTCAATGTGGTCTCCTTTGACATGAAACCGAATTGCCACATGGATTTAGTGAATGCTGTGTAAAGCTCTCTGTGCTTTGTAGCCACCTCACAGCCACTCTATGTGCTCACACCTCTAAGCACTATTGTCCTCTTCGCCACCACCATCTGCATGACTCTGTCACCTAGCCCATTTATCACATTATTTTCTGTGCCCTTAAATGTGACTGAGTAATCACCCTAATCTTCAAAGCTGTGCACTGTAGCTCTTCAGTTGCCATTACCTTGCCTTATGCCACTGCTTTACCATGTGTGAAGATGCATAGGCCAAAGGGAAGAAAAGGAACTTGGTTAAGAGTTGGGACTGTTGGAGTGAAGATTTTTCCTTGCTGCAAAACTCCAGTAAACATTCTTTGAGTCCAAGACATGGTTAATGGTGATTTCTTCTCATTTAGTAGAACTACTATCCACCACAAGTTAACTTTGCAAATGCTACCGGTGAATAAGGCCATATTACGAAGGAAACTGGGATGGCAGTAATTGATTGGGCTTATCATCTACTTTTGTGGGTTGATCCTTTAGGGCATGCTTGGTTTGACTTGTGCCTTCTTTCTTTTTATACATTGAATTGATATATTTTTCAGTTTTTGACAACTGCTTACCTACAGTCCTGCTATCTTTTTGCTGTGGAGTTATATACCTATAGCAAATAATGCCTCTTGTTTGACTATCACACGTGACTTGTGGTGTTTGGCTTTCTGCTGTCTTGGGTAATTGTGATTAACCTCTTCACGCCTTTCTGTCATTACCCATGCTCCTTGTCGCTCTACCAACTTTTGGAAATTAGGGACTGTCATGATTTCTTCACACCCTTTTGTTGTGAATGATGTGCGGCTACTCTCCTTCAACCTAACTTTCAAGCTTGTTTGTCACTAATGACTCTTGATTTCTTTTGGCTTGTTGAAAATTTGCTTGGTCATGATCTAAGTTGAACACTTTGATCTAAAAGTTCAATGCTCCACTTGAGGACTGCGTTAGAAGTAGCATTAGATTGTAACTCTATTATAATCTTATCATATATTTTGTTTTATATCTTGTAGGATTAGATATCTTTTGTTTCTTATTTTGTAGGACCAAAATTATGTTAACATCGGAATTATCTTTGGTAACTTTGTAATTTTAACTCCAATTTCACAATATTAATTACTATGGGTTCTTCATGAATAAAGTACGATTTAATTCCTCTAATCTTCAACAATATATTTTTTAATATGTTAGATTACCTCAAATTAATTTTAGTTTTTCATTTTTCTTTGTGTGTTTGATGTATGAATCTTTTTCCCCATGATGATTTCAACTTTCTGATCTTGCAGAACATTGATGCTCAATCATCTGAAGCATCACAGTTGATTCCACAACACAATTACAAGCTTGATGTTCATGCTTTGAACACTCGTCATCCAGGAGAGGTATGGTCATGATATGTTGAAATAAGAGATAATTATGTGAGATTGCTGAAGATTCAATTAAATATTCATATGGAGATCATCTTTGACTTGTTTTAATTTTTTACTTGATATAGGCAGATTAACTTCTACTTCTCTTGACAAAGATTGTAAATGTTGTGGCTAAAAGGAACTAACAGAAATTGTTCCAATCTTTGTTGAACTGTAGAAAATTTTGTGAGCATTGATGGTTAAGTGCTGATGGTTGATAAATTTTTTTTCACTTAAGAACTGAAATTTTCATATTTCTAGAGCTGAATGTTGCTGGATGGATGCTATGTTTGGACTTAAAATAATTATCACATTTTGAAATTTGGTAGTATATTGGTTGATAAGGGTGATTCCATTAAACAAGAAGTTCTGTGCATTAGTTTCTCGGTTGGAAAAAATGATTTTTTTTACTGTTTCAACATTTTAGGTCGGAAGAGGCTACGATTTTTAAATGGGAAAATTTAACTCAAAATTATTTAGTTGCTCAACTAGCTATTATGTTTGACCTATGATGATTCAATGAGATTTTACTTATGTATCTGCAGCTTTGTTGTTTCAATCATTTATAGAATTGAATCTGTTACTTGTTTCATTTATTATTTTCTGTGAATGTGCATTTTAAACATCTGTATCATTTCTTTATATTTTGAATATCGTTCCTATATCGTTGAAATTTTGCCATTGTTCATTTATAGTTTTTTAATTCCAATGGTGTGGCTTTTTTAGCATCAGCTCATTTAAATGTTTTTGGCTGTAGTTTGAATGCAGGGAGTTCAGGGAATCCATTCTTGGAGTTATGCCACACCATTGGGTAAATATGACTTCATAAATATCACTTCCTGTGGTAAAATCAAATAGTTAATGTAAAGCCTGGTCATGACCCTGCTGAATTATATATTTATCAGGATCGTCGTGAGGACACTTTGCTGAAGCTGGCACATTTCAGGCGTCACAAGAGGAAAACACTGAAGAAAGTACCTGGCAGGACTACCAAGTACCCTTTTCACAAGCCTGAAGAAAAACATTCCCCTGGAAAGGATGTGACAAATAAAGTGTCAAATGCGATTGAGAAGGCTGTTGATATGGCTAAATCCGCAAAGAAGAAGAAGGTGAGATTTCAAAGTTCTTCATGTCGTTGGTTTTAAAAATAGTGTCTCATCTTGTCCACTTCAATTTAGAATGCATGGAAGGATAGCTTGTTGCAAATGAAAGAATTCTTTGGCTAGCAGCTTTTCTATCGCAGCATGGGAAAAAATTCAGCCTATTATCTTCTTTAACATTTTTGTGCTATTGCATGATGATACTAAAAGCTTAGGCTATGTTTGTTTCGCAGATATGCATCCTCCAAAATCTCATACTCAATTATTACCTTCTTTATTTTTTTTAACCTCTTTTTGTTATTTTTATACAATTTTCGAGATAAAAACACTTAAAAACACACATCAATATTTAAAAACAAACAAAGCCTTAGTTTTGTTGATATTAAATATTTGTCAATAAATTTGATATATAAAATTAAGTAATTTGTGCTGCTACCAAAATAATGGGTTCTGATTGATCACATATGGAACATTTTGCAATCCAGTCAAGTGAATTGGTGTATTCTAGTAATCATTCTTATAGTATTACTTGGCTTTTCAGCTGATACTAGCTGCAGTCTTTACTAACATTTTTTGTAACTTTTATTTTATTGTGTAGGTCATGCCTTATATACCTACCATAACAAATTACACTCAGGTCTGGTGGGTACCTAATGTAGTTGTTGCTCATGAAAAAGAAGGGATTGAAGCTGTTCATTTGGCATCTGGGCGCACTCTATGCAAGGTGAAAATTAGTGATAAAAAGTTTGATTCTTAAGCTGCTGTGACATCCACGGCTGGGAAATAGTGAAGAAGCTATTGAAATGAGGCTTCTTGTACAAGGGATATTTTTTTCTTTGACTTTCAATTTGACATGTACTGAATGCGTAGAAAATCATGCTTGTTGACATAATAAAAATTCCTCTTTCTGGCTGTGAAGCTCTTGTAACCTTATTGAAGCTCTATGAGTCATACCGACATCATTCTCTATGGCAGCTTTTTGAAGGAGAGTCAATTCTTGTAATCGTCCTCTGGACTATGTGATGATTATCATCATTTTAAGTACGATTGTGCCATGGATTGCTGTATCATTAGAATACTTGATTGCATTATCTGAAATATGTACAACTCATTTCAAATGTATCTTTTGTGCTTTGTAGTTGATATTTTTATGATTAGTATTTTTCTAAATTCCAATGCACTATATGATGTAATTTTATATGCATCATTCATCCAGCTACATCTTCAAGAAGGTGGCCTTCATGCTGATATTAATGGAGACGGTGTCCTAGATCATGTCCAGGTGAGATTTTGCCCATATTTATATATGCGTGTATCTATATTTATTTATGTTTTGTCTCCGTTCAGTAAGTTTTTTTGACCAGCTGCGGGCAAAGTTTACATTGTACTGTTTTCCAAGAAGTATCTCTTTATTTCAATTGGATGTAAAAGCTCATACACTCAACTCTTATGTATGGAGTTCAAATTCTTTCATTGGTTATGAATTAACTAATCATGTCTTCCAAAATTGGAGTGAATCTGTTAACATGTTCTTAGGTTGGGGTTACTTGTCTTTTTTATTGCTGATGATTTTAGTTTTAACTTGTATGTAGTGTCATATAGCCATTTTTAATTTTCTAGGTTAGGCTGAGTTCTATTTATTCATGAAGATATGGTTCTTATAGTGATAGTTTAATCGGTACTTGTTGGTCAGCTTTTGATGTGCCCTCTGGGTCAAAGGATAAACAACTATCCTTGAGCTTTATATCAGACTAGGGGTGGTTTTTCACCTTTATTGATGAAGGCCTTTGGTGCTGATTAATAGTAGTTTCTTGATCTGGTTACCATTCTATTCTTTCTTTCGTTTGGTGGATTGATGCATCTTATTCTCATAAATTGTAGTCTGAACTTTTTAGTTAATATATTTTTGTACTGAAGAAGGTGGGCCATCTTTTCATTAACTTGCTGAAGACACAACTGAATTGTTTGTGTAGTTTTTGGGACAAGGTGACACCAATATATTATGACAATGGCTAATACTGCTTTTAAAGTACTTTGACTCAGCTTGTTTTGATGTTTGATGTCAAAGAATTTGGTTGAATGTCTTGAATTTTCTATTTGTTTGATGTCAAAGAATTTGGTTTAATATCTTGAATTTTCTATTTGTATGTTTCAAATGACAAAAGACTTTTATTAATTGTAGTGAAAGGAAACAAAAAGTGAACATTCAAGCATAATCTAGACTTGGCATGATTAAATGAGTTTGTTCTGTTTTACATTGTATATTATGGCAGTGTTTTACTTTAGATTTTTGGTAGGAAGAAATATTGCTTGCATTAACTTGTACTCTCTGCAATTGAGGAACTGTGGAAATTATCAAATCGATAAGAAGCTTTATCTTTAGTAGGAACATGGTCTACACATGCCCTGCTTAAGAACCCATTTTTCTGCTTGAACAGTTAAATCCAGCTTTCTTATTGGTTTTCAATCTTTGTTGGTATGGAAATTGTGTTGCTATAGCATGTCAGGGTGAACTTATAGTTGATTCTAGGCACCTTGCCAACTCATTTTTGTGGTACCAGAAAAATAATTGAAAGTAATTTTTGAACCTCTGATGTATTGATATGTAAATTTAGTAAAGTAAAACTGATTTTCTTCATCCTTGATGACAATGCTGCTTTTCTCTTATCTGAAGGCTGTTGGAGGAAATGGTGCTGAACAGACTGTTGTGAGTGGATCTATGGAAGTTCTGCGGCCCTGTTGGGCTGTTGCAACTTCGGGTGTGCCAGTTCGAGAGCAGCTTTTTAATGCTTCGATTTGCCATTACGCTCCTTTTAATTTATTCCAACACGGAGAGTTTTCCAGAACCTTTGGTCTACATGCAGATATGAGTTCATTGGAGGTTGCAACACCTATTCTTATCCCCAGAAATGATGGTCATAGGCATAGGAAAGGAAGCCATGGTGATGTTGTCTTCTTAACAAATAGAGGCGAGGTATGCCATCAGGCTTCTCCTCTTTTCAGATACATTTCCTTGATAATGATCTCATGTTGATTGGAAGGGCATCTTCTTTTCCCACCTGTTTGGGAAGGGAGTTGTGTTAGGTGCACCTGAAAAGTACGTATTAGAAATTGGATGATCTGAAGTCATTTGCCTGTTAAATCTTGCATTAGAATGTTGTGTAGCAACTTCTTCGCCGGTCAATTTAAAATCTTAAGTTGTATGATTATACAAATTTCTGAGTTTGCAGATTGATAATGTAATAATACATATGCTTCAGGTAACATCATACTCTCCGGGCTTGCATGGACATGATGCAGTCTGGAATTGGCAGCAGTTGACAGGTGCTACATGGTCTAACCTTCCATCTCCTTCTGGGATGACGGAATCTAATGTGGTCCCCACGCTGAAGGCATTCCCATTACGCCAACATGATAGCCGCCAGCTATTGATTCTTGCAGCAGGAGATCAAGAGGCCGCAGTGTTATCCCCTGGAGGAAGTACATTAACGGCTGTCGATCTTCCTGCACCTCCCACTCATGCGTTGGTGTGCGATGATTTCTCAAACGACGGGCTTACAGATCTTATTCTCGTGACTTCCAATGGGGTGTATGGTTTTGTTCAGACCAGGCAACCAGGCGCCCTATTCTTCAGCACACTCGTAGGCTGCCTTATAATCGTGATGGGCGTGTTATTCGTCTCCCAATACTTGAATTCTGGCAAGGGAAAGCCTCGTGCATCATCACCTCAACTGTAACAGAGACTTAAACGAGTTCTATAAACATCAGGGTAAGGTGCACAGGACGAAGTTTCGGGCTTGGAACCCTCAAAGCATAAAGATCACTAGCTTGCAAAGGAGGAAAGTTGCTGTAAGTGAACATGGAGCTTTAATAGTTGTCGGATTTACTTTCCCCCATTTTACAGCTTCAGTTGAAGGGGTTTTACCTGGGAGATGAATGTATAAAACATGTTTTAGTGCTTTAGATGGTCTGCAATCTCGGATCTTATGTCATGCATGTAGAAGTATCTCATAGCTTCTGGTTTAAAGGATAAAATATCTATGGTCATCTGGACGTTAAAGTCAATGGGCCTCGACAAAGCTAATCCTATTAATAATTTTTGGTTGGTAGATTTATAGAATTTGATAAAATAATAAAGTATGTTGTGTTAATTATTGGGAACTTACGAGTGGTTATAACATATTAAGTAACGGCGCCATATTGGTTATGAAGTATTGACGGCTATGGGTTTGTGATGGCTATCAGAAGATAAATTAGGACTAGGTGGCTAGATATTTGTTAATCGAAAATTGACCTTGGTCTGGAAATGAATAAATTTGAAGGTACATATACTTAATTTTAAAATGGTTACAAGGTCTGAAATGAAATCCTTGAATGCGACAGTGCGGACACGGTTGTCTTTAGAGACAGATGCTTTGGGTATTCTGACTTATCAGAACGTGCAATGTGTCTCAACTGCATGTGGGTCTTGGGTCTCATGATGCAATAAATGGTTCTGACCTTAGACATATATTTGTTCTGTGAGGGAAAGTACATCACTGGTGTATGAAATTGATCTTTCAGTGTCTTGAAAGGACTGCATAATTTGTGAAGGCATGCATACATGATTGATCATAAATTATTACATGACCAACTTGTTGATAGATAGCGAGAGTCATTTACATGTGGATTCTATTGAATTGCAGAACCCATTTCACTCTCTCGCACATTAGCATGAATCCAATATACCGTATGGCAGACTATCAAACCGAACCCTTGTTATGTAGCAAAACATAAGAATTAATTCTTATGCATCACCCTTGATCTATCTACTTTGCCCATCTTGTTACTAAATTAAAAATTAAGGTACAGAATTTAAATGCCAGCCTCCAATATCCAGGTCTATATTGTTGGGCAAATAAATAATAACCCTAATGGACACCCTTTGGTGCACGACATATGTCCCAATCAATTATGATGCCAAACAATTTCAGACCTGTCTATCCATCGCCATGCCATAACTTCTCTCTATCTCTCTCTAACTGGATAAATTTCGAATACATGTACCACTTCTTATCAATTTGGCCAGACAACACATTTCATACTTACTTCCCGTGGATGTTATAGCCATATAAATGGGTAGCGTAACATGAATAAAGGGCTCGGAATTTGGACCAACTTTTTGTAAATTTAACTTCCGGAAAGTGTTAGATTTATCTTTCTATTTCTTCATTGATTTCCCATCTTCTTATGATAGATATTAATTACTCCAGCTATTCCAAATTTATGGTTTCTATTTATTTTTTGGAGCATACATATTCCACTTGCTAAAATGACTTTCTTTTCTTTTCACCAATTCTGAACCACTGCGAACAATGATATGCTAAATATACATCTTTTTGAGTCATTTTAAGTATGTGAGAGTGCATTTGGATGGATGGATGGATTTGTATGAATGGATTTCAAATCTATAATTTATTCAATAATGAGTCCATTTTTCATTATAATTTAAAGTGAAAGCTGCAGACACAAATTAAAACTGATAGATGAAAGATGAAAGAAATAAAGAATCAAAAAATGGATTATATTGGCTTAATCTTGGGAGCAAACATTAATGCTACACCCTAATAATGGAAAAAGAATACTAAACGCATTCGGGTATCATATAAAATTCCAAGTTGATTACCAATCATTCATTCTGATAATAAACATTATTATTGGCTTTACGTGCACAGCTACTCACTGCGTTATTTTGATGTAACATTATCCTAAAACAAGTGGACACACACACACACACACACACACACACTAGGCAATACAATAAAATTAATTTGGTATATGGGTACTATAAAAAATGTTGATTGGAGGAAATCCAGTGAGCACAAGTTAAGGCTTCTTCATATTATTCATTCCTTTGCGTGTTGACGTATCTAATTAAAGCAAATCTATAACTGAAAGTTTGCGTTCGTTTGGTATTACAAGGCTATGTTTGGGAGAGAGGCTTTTGTTTGGAATGATATTTGATAGGAGTTTTGTTAGAATGTGCATCATGTTTCAGATAAAAATATTGTTTTATTTAAATATATGAATAAAATATATAAAAATATTTAGATAATTTAACTGTGTGTGTGTGTGTGTGTGTATATATATATATATATAAATAATGATTAATTTTTAACAATATTTTTAAAATCAGATTAGTCGTTAAACTGGATAACTAACTGGATCACTGGTCGACTTGTTCAAATGTTTTCAAAATACAATTATTTTATATTCTATATAATTCTCCTTCTTCTCAGAGTTATGCGCCCACTGCTACGCTTTAGACTGAACATCGTTCGACTTTCGCCGTGAAATTCGTTCGTCTACCCTTTGACTTCAGGCCTAGCTTCAGCTCGACAAAATTATCAGTTGGATTCGTCGATTGAACCAAGAGTGAGGTTCAAGGTAAGAATGAGAAAAACTTACACACCCACGCTTGGTTTTCCAGTTTTCCTCTTCTCAATTTTTGATTTTTGGGCATAGTATTTCCAATTGCAGAAAAAGAATTTGGGCGTGAGGTACTTCCGTATTTCTACTACAGCATGAGCAATGCATCTTACGAGTTTGATTTCCTTTCCTTAGACTTGATTGTGAGTTCCATTTTTCTTGCTTCCTTGTGTTGTCTATGGCTCGTATTATGGGATGGATTCATATAATACAAAATATTGAAGATAATATCATTCAAGCCTCAATGAATTTTTGCTTTTCCACCTCGAATGTTGAAACCGCTACAGCACGGTTCGCCATTATCTATAATCTAGAAATTGTCAGAAATGTTTTTCGTTAGAAATACTGTAAGTCTATAAGTATGATAGAGTAAAATCTCTAATTACTGTTTTTAATCCCTCAATCAATGGTTCTCTGATTTGTGAATTGGTGCAAATTGAAATGTGATTATTGATTAGCTAAGTATGTGAATGTGATAGCTTGAACTTTTGATTCTCTCTATGAAATGTGCTCTCTGTTCACTTAATAATAATTTCCCAACCCATTACCAAATTTGCTAGTAACTTAATTAAGATTTCTTTGATGTGAAATTAAACAATTCTGGAAGTGTCATAATAGTGTGTTTTAGGATTTAGGCATTACATGATATTGATGCCGTATATCTCTTATGGGAAATTAATGTATTATTTGTATATTAAGCAAATAGTTTTGTGGTCAACATTGTCTCAGTCTCTCCAAAAACAAGGCTATTTCCTTGTTTGTGGTGAGGGCATTGTAAAATGGTAGTGGCAGACTTCTTGCTGAATTTAGATTGACATTTACTGATGGTTATTTTTTGAGCGAACTGTTCATTTTAATGAATGATGTGTCTCTGATGACTTGCGACGGGATTGACGACTTTTTTCAACATGTATTGATTCAAAATTCTCTTAAGTAATTGTTATATCACTTAGTAATCAGTCTTCTTGAGTTTGATATTCATAGTGTAAGATTTTGAGTATGCTTTATTTTTTTGGTTATGTGTAGCACTAAGATGTATTCTACCGGACAAAATACGGATACAAGTTCCTCAACTTCTATGCCTTCTTCTTCACAAAGGGGTAAAACTAATTTTGCTTGGAACTATGTGGTTGAAAAACTTATTAATAGAAGAAAGACTATTTGTTGTTTATATTGTGGAAAGATATTAGTTGAAGGTGGCATATACAGAATAAATAACATCTAGTAGAGAAGAAAGGTGAAATTAAAATACGTCTTAAAATTCCTCCAGATGTTAGTTATTAAATGGAATAATCACTTAAGGATATAGTTGAAAAGAAGAAAGAAAGCTAAGAAAGATATGTTATTAAAAATCCATATGACCCTCATATTATAGAAAGGGATGATGTTGTTGATCACTATGATGAAATTGAAGAAATACGTATTTCTTCAATATAAGGATTACTCCCGGATCTCAACCTACTATAGAAAGTGTACTTGCAAGCAAGGAAGCAGTTGCAAGAGCTCACATGGAGGTGGCTAGGTTCTTTTATGATACATGCATTCCTATTAATGTTTCTAATTTTTGCTATTTTCAGTGCATGTTTGATGCTGTGATTACAATAGGGCCGGGTTTTAAGGTTCCTTTTTATCATGATCTTTGGCTTCCTCTCTCAAAGGATGCAAAAAAGGAAATTCAGTTGTGGGTGGACAATATCCGAAGTATTTGGACACAATCTGGATGTACTGTTATGGTTGATAGTTGGACTGATAATAACAGTCAAACATTAATTAATTTTCTTGTGTATTGTCCTTGTGGAACTATTTTTTGAAAATTTGTGGATGCTTTTGATGTTGTAAAAAATGGAGAAGCACTTTTTTAACTTGTTTCAGGAAGTGTTTGAATGAGTATGTCCAAGTAATATGGCTCATATGGTTACTGATAATGGAGCAAACTATGTTGCAGTGGGGAGGATGATAAAAGATTATTATAAATCTATTAGTGGGTTTCCTTGTGCAATACATTGTCTGAATTTGATTTTGAAAGACATTGCAAAAATTGACCATATTGCTGAAATTGTTAGCAAGGCATCTCATGTGATCGAGTTTGTTTACAACCATATTTATTGGTTGGCTTGGCTAACAAAAAGGAAAGATTGGATAGAAATAATTCACCTAGGTGAGACAAGATTTGGCACTACCTTTATTGCTCTTCATAATGTTTATTAGCACATGTATGATTTGAAAGCTTTAGTCACTTGTAAAGAGTTTGTTGACTCGAGGATAGCAAGAGAGAAAAAAAATAAAAGATGTTGTAATTGTTTTGGACAATAAGTCTTGGAATGATTGCTTGATCATTGTAAAAATTATGAAACCATTGATGTGCTTTTTGAAAATTGTTGATGGAGATAGAAAGCATTTCATTAGATATGTTTATGAAGTTATGTGCTAGGCATGTAAGGATATTAAGGCTTTATTCAAGAACAAAAAGAAGTTGTACAAACCTTATACAAATATCATAAAAAGTTATTGGGATATGCAATTAAGGAAAAACATACATGCTAGCTTAATCCAACATTTTAGTATGATCAAGCATTATTTTGCTATAAATCAAAAAGTCATGAATGGTGTTCTTGAAGTTTTCTCTTCTAAAGGAATCAGTAGCAAATCAAAGTTGCTACATGTGACTAGATTATTTCGAGATCAATTATAGAGTTTTGGGTAAGAACTTGCTCTTGAGACTAACAAGAATATCCTACTTGATAACTTACTGTGACCTTTTTTTTTTCTTTTTATGTAAATAGACATTTATTTAATCATTAATTTATTTTTGATATAAATGTTTTTTTTCTTTACAGATGAATGGTGGAAGTTATTTGATGCAAGTGCACCTAATCTTCAAAAATTAGTAGTTCAAATTATTGGACAAACAATTACTTCGTCTGGATGTGAAAGGAATTTGGAGTGTTCTTGAACATATCCATTCCAAAAAGAAGAATAAGTTAGAGCATCAAAGGTTAAATGACTTGGTTTATGTTCATTATAACATAAGGTTGACGGATGGGTAAATGATTTAATTTTATATTTATATTATTTTTTTATGTAGCATAATTTTTAAATTATAATTCTTCCTTTCATGAAAATTTTAGGTGGATCATGAAGGTTAAATGTTTTGATCTAATTGATTATGAGAGTGTTGATAAAACTGATGCTTGGATTTTGGAAGATAAAGATGAGGCATTTTTAAATTATGAGGAAATTGAGAATATGCTTTATGATAATGAGCAATTAGATCCTCTTAGAATGAAAAGGTCATGGCGATGTCCTAGAGAAGGCATGCATATAAGTGATAAATAAAATATTTGTTAATAGCATATATAATTTAAGATGATATGTGTTTTACTCATTTGTTATGTAATGTAGATGACGGTGATATTGTTGATGATATCGAGCATTTGGATGTTGATAGAGATAGAGACTTTTCCATTTTTGAGTAACACAACTTTGAACGAAACTAACATGATGTACCCATCAGTGCTGAAGTGGGTGAGAGCAGCAACAGTGGCGTAATGCATGAAGACAATGAAAATTGGTCAAGAATGATTTAAAGTTCTATGATGTATGAATTAAACAATGTTAAATTATAGATATGTTATCTCTAACTTTATGATTTAGGTTGAACTTATAAGTGTGATGAATTATCGATGTTAAGTTTTAAAAACTTCTTTTTTATTGCTTTATGATTGTGATGGACATGAAAGCGAATGTTTCATTGTGGACTATTTTTTCTCTCACTTATTTAATGATACAATTTTTGAGTTCAAATGTTAAGTGTGATGGTTATGGACATTTAAAAGTTAGATTATTTAAATTTTTGTTTCATTTTGAATAATTATTTTTCATGGATCAATATTTATTATCTCCTATTTATAGGTTATTCTATTGAGTTAGTTATTGTATTTAACCATTAATAACAATGGAAAAATTGTTTATGGAATTAATTTTAGTATTTTTTTGTTTTTTATTATTTTTTTATGTATTTTTTGAATTTCAAATAATATTTATAATTATAATTACGACATCACCAATTTAATCGTGGTTCGACCAATGGTTGAACTAGTAATCCTTAAACTGATAAAATTTGTAATTTGATGAACGGTCTGGGTTTAAAAACATTGGGGAAAACGATTACTTGAATTGAGTGCTTGATTTGATTAAGATTAATAAGATGAATGATGAATCACTAACTTTTAGAAAAGCAGAAAAATAGGGTTTCTCTTTTAGTGTTCTTATTTAATTTATGAAAACTAAATGTTAATATATATATATGCTTTTCCATTTCTTTTTATTTCACTTCACGTAAAATTTATTTACATCAACGTGGTGCGGCATTATAGCTATACATGAATTCACTTATAGTTGTTACAAGGAGACCAATTAAATGAATATATGAAACAAAGCATCCCTTTAGATTGAGTTTTAAATTTCTGTTTTAAAAATTTGCAAACATTAGTTTACTAATCTTCCACATGGTATTTTGCTTTTGGTATGGGAGGATTGCACGCTCGCTCACACACACACACACACACATTTAGAGAAGTTTAAATTTGAATGCAACACTTGGGAAAATTATTTTAGAAAGAGATTTTGTGATCTAATAATTGCATTCGGTTTTTTTAATCTTGCGAAGAACTATATAGAGAAGAATACATATGCATTAATGCAAATATATGAATAATTCCAATTGATTTAAAGTAACAAACAAAGCTGGTTGTTTCTATGCAAACTAGATATATAATTAGTGCACAACCAACTGAATAAGTGCTGACATAGTTTCATTTTCTCTACTAGCTAGGAAGACTTAATTATATGCCAAAATTTGCCCCAATCTGGAGCACATATACACATGCATATAACCAAGTTAATTATTTGTTGCAATATTGGTTCATTAATTATATGTATACGTTACTGTTTAGGTCAGCATTTATTTCTGTAATTTATACAAACATATAGTTTTAATTTCCAGCTGTAGTCTTGATAGCCTAAGTCATTATGGTGTTGTCATTAATTTAAGACATCTATATATGTAATAATATCTAACCCTACACATGCTTGGGAATTTTATCCAGACTGTAAATAAAATATTTCCCAAATCATTTTTAAAATAAGATATCTGAACCTTTTACAAAAATCTTGAAAATGTCTCCCCCCGCAAGCTGGCAGGAAAATAATTTATGTATCTTCAGTTATGTATCACTAGTAACAGTGCACACTTTATAAGTGTACAAAAATTAAATGAAAACTCATTTATAAAAATGATAGAATTTCAATAATTTATCATAAATAATTTATAAATATCGAATTTAATATATTTAAACTTTAGTATCAATCAAAAGAATTTAACTCATATATTTTTTTTTTGTTTAAATACAAATCCAAATACAAAAATTATATACTATGTGTGTGATAACAATAAATTACCTTAATATTTATATAATTAAAAGTGAATTAACATTATATTAAAAATTTAAAGTTATTGATCTCAATTCAAACTTGAAAAGAAAATGCGACGAGTTGAGTGGCGGTAAGTAATTAATTGAAAAAATAGGGCCATAATTGGTAAAATATTAAAAGACTAAAGGTATTTATTGTAAGTATACACTAGTTATCAAGACCACTTTAGAAAAATTATTAAAAGGCCAATGAATAACTTATCAATAATGTGACAGTATAGTTGAAACATTTCTTGAGAATTTAAGGAAAAAGGGTAAGAAGTTGCATCTGAATTTATTCTTGCAAGGAGTTTCTCTTAAGTTATAATCAATATTCAACAAGGACCAAAAAAACCTGTATAAAGGGTTGGGGCAGATAGATCCAAAATTGAGGTGCATTCAGAACAAGACCTTTCCAATAATAAGCAACATGACTCTCTAATGATGAATGTGCATCTACAATTCGATCAAATTATTAACCACCTAGAATAAAGTAGCTAGAGACACAATTATACATATAACTTCATTAAGCAGCTAGAGACACAATTATACATATAACTTCATTTTCCTGCATTCTTTAATCAAGACACAACTAAATGTTCACTTCAATGATGCCTTCACAATCTATTTATTCTAGCTAGTGCAGCTGCTGCATACCCTAATTATTTGAGTCTCATTCATCTTTTTCCTTCATAATTATCTAATTATTAGGCTCTTGAGAACTTTTAGCAGCAGAGTTTTGGAAACCAAGCACATGAAAAAATAACATTAGAAAATCAAAGATTTACATTTCTCTCACTCCACAGCGAAACCACATTCTTGGCAAGAGGGGCCTTCAAGTTTATCCTTATGAAAAAAAAAAAAAAAAAGGAGAAGCGGAAAATTGCGAAATTCACTTTCTGTCTAAAATTAGAGATATATAAAAATGGTTAGGAGGAAGAATAAATTCAATATCAAGAGTAGAATTTTCGTTATATATATACTAGACCTTGTGATCACTTTTCAATGACTAATTAAGTTATAGATACATGCATATATCTACACTATTATATCATTGCTAGAGCCCATATTTGATGTTTTAATGATTTTCCTAAAACATCATTCATAACTAATTAGATGCCATTATCTATACTATGCATTATTAACTCTATTCGTGATAGAGCCAATTTCAGTCATTTTAATAAATTCTTTAAAATGGCAAACTTAATAAACCTATTTACACTAAATAATAACTATTTTTTGTCTTAAATATAAATAAATTAATATACCATTAGTTTTTCTTTCTCCTCTTAATCACTAAAATATTTTAAATTCTTTCTCTCTTTTTTTAATTAACATTTAGTTTCTTCTTTCATCATATTTTTCATCAACTCTAATTTTTTTCTTTGTATATATCTTTTTAAAAATATATAATTAAGTAGTTTTATTTTAATATTGAACTACTAAAAAATATAATAATATTATATTTTATTATGATTAATGAAATTATATATGTATTTTTTATAAACATGCACACACTTAGAACGTGCAAGTTTTACCAATATATATTCGTACACACACATATGCTTCTATCTTGACGAATAGGGTCCAATCTTAGATATTTGCACACAAATATGATATTGAATTTTCTCTATATATTTCAAGTTAATTAGATTTGTGCCATTAAAGTCTAAACTAAGCAGAACTATAGGTAGCCTATGCTTAGTAAATCCTCCAAAAGCTACTAGGCTGAAAATACAAAATATTCAAGGTATCTTCTTTAAGGTGGAAAAAATTGGGTGAATGGTTATAAACGGAGAAAAATATTATTACCCATGAGAAATATGTACTATAAGAGAGAAGAATAAAGTTGAGGAAACTATGTGCATGGATGACATATTGTAAAACTCCATTATTATACATGATACAAGAAATGATTCCAAATGCTTCTGTTTCAATTACAGCTACCACTTCTTATATGTATACAGTGACATTTGTAACGCAAATATATAACTGTATGCATTCATCATTTTCATTTTCTTTTTCTTTTTGAAAATTGAACTTTTATTAAATGAATGCACCTTTTCTGAGATATTACCAGAAAATTTTATAAACACCGAAGGGAGAAAGGCCAAGAAAGGTGTATTGACCATCATGTCATAAAACCTAATTAAGATACTCATGACATACAGCGAAACCTACGTGTTGACTTCTTGGTGTTTCCACATTCAATTCTGGTAAAATCATGCATTTCCTAATCAATCGTATATACGGTGAAACATGTTGTTTAGCATGTTTCTTTGAGACACTTTCGAACAGGTAGCCTTTAAGTTCAAGGTTTGCTAGGAAAATTCAGCCCTAGAAGACAAAAAATTGGTACAAAACATATACAGAGTAGAAAAATTGAATATTATATGGGAAAGAGAACAATGATAATTCAACTGTTGCACAGAAATTTGAACTGAAAATCACACATAATTAAATCCCCTCAAACATGGCTGCTGTTTTTGTCCCTCAATCCCTAGCTAGATATTGTTTTTCAGTCCCTGCAGTAGTATTTTCTCCAACCTCAATGGGTTATTATAACAACAACAACACAACATGAACCCTATGTTTTCCATACACAGAACTATCATAAGCACTCAGACGGTACGTGGTTTTAATTTGTTCCATTTTTTGGGGGTTATTCAAGATCTCGGAGGCGGGAAGAATTGCGTACCGGCAATGAAGCTGTTAATCGGAGCTGGATATAGAGAAGGATCGAGGAAGGCCGACGCACCATCACCACCGGTGGCAGGGGTGTCTGCGGCGGAGGTGGTGGCTGCGGAAGCACCGGTTATTAAATTAAGCTGGTGAACCCCGCAGGCGCTGACGCTTCCCCCGCCGGATGAGGTCTCCCGCGCGGCCGCCCTGTACTGACTTTCAGTGCCTTCATCGTAGAGAATCCCCTTGAAGACGTGGCCGGCGATGCTGACCGCGGTTTGGTACGCGTACTGATCTTCGGTGTCGTCGATGGCGCTCACTCTCACGAACCGAAAAAACGCGTCCGCACTCACTTCTGATGGGAAGTTCCCAAGCTCCAACCCTACAACCACACAAACGTAAACATTATATCTAATTGTATACATGTTTTTGCATTTCTTTACATTAATATACGTAAAGAATTCTCGAAAATAGTGTCTTCATGAACATTATTTGGAAAATAGTTGGTTGAATATTATTGTCTAAAACTTAAAATCATATTAAAGTTTGAATTAACTAATAAAATTGAATTTAACAAATCACCAAAATACAGTTATACTTAATCCAACTAGCTTGCTTTATTTACACCATTTAGTATATGCACACAGCCTTTAGCAGAGTTGAGAGAGAGAGAGAGGAGTAGACAGGATAGGGGAATGGGTATTAGGGTTTTCTCTGTCAATCTTTTGTTAGGAATACCCATAAAAAAATTGGTATTTTTGTAAGAAGATGGGGCAAAGCGCAAGGAAATCATGATGGGTTTTTGAGGGTTCCCTATTTCTTTCTCTTCATGTGGATCGATGTTCAAAGTAATCCTTCATATCTCTAAAAAACATCAAGCTCCCGCACAAAAAAAATCTTTCAAGATTTCTGGTTGATTAATTCTTGTGTTAGTATTAATTATATACCTGAGGTGTTGGTAGGTATGCGCGTGCAGACAAGAGAGTTGGAAGCACTGGGGTTCTCTTCTCTTTGCCTCTTCCCGCTCTGTCGGTGGGTCTCCTGCTTCTGCTGCTGCATAGTCGCCAGCTGCTGCTGCCTCTCTCTCCTCTTGGCGGCAGGGACCCACGTGCTCTTCACGTGCGTCTGGCACTGAAACCCTCGGCTCTTGCAGCAGGTTCTGCACCTCATGTGGGCGCAGTCTTTCTTCGCCTGATTCCCGCAGTCCTGGCAGCTGATCCCGCCTCCGCCGCCGCCGCTCCTCATCATCAGGAACCCGGATCTCGGGGACTCGCCGAACCCGCCGCCGCGGCTCGGCCCCACCGCCAGCCCCCCCGCGGAGGCGTAGAGATCCTGCAACGGGTTGCCGCGCTGCAAGAAGTTCTCCGCTTGGAGATGGTGTTGGTGGTGAGGCGGAGGCGGCGGCTGTGGCTGTGGCTGTGGCTGCCACAGCTCGAAACCCCTGTACGGAATCTCATCGTTTCTGAACAGGAACCAGCTTTCCGGATTGATCTCCGAAGACGGGTTGTGGTGGTGGCTGATGCTTTCTTCGTCAGGGTTTCCGCTGCTTCCTCCTACCGTTCCCCTCCCTCCGCCGCCGCCGCCTAGTGAGAAAAAGGCTGCCATTTTGGTGACAAATCAGAGGCTCCTGCAGAAATTAAAAGTGACCGACAATCCATATAGCACGAGCAAACTCTGCGCTCGGCGATGACTCTACAATAATGCTCGGGGTAATTCTCGCTGCTTTCCGGATTCTTGAACCGCGGGTTTTAAGCTAGACAGCTTCCGAGGTTTGCGTGGATGAACATTAGCAGCCGTATGGTTACTACAAGCACTGCGTCGCGTTTGCATGCGAGAAATCAAAAACCCAGAAAACAGCAATACATAATAAGACCAACGATGCGAGAACGATCGAAGAGTTCTCGCGAGCACGAAACTGAATCGCGCAGAATGAGATTTAAACGAAGGAAGAGAAGTGCGTGTCAGTGCGTTTTGGGCAGAAAAGAGGTGGGGGGTGACTTTTTGGGAACAGACAGATAGACAGAAAGGAGATGATATATTATGATGAAGTAGACAGAGAGAGAGAGACAGATCCTTCAAATTTTGTGGCTGTGTTGTTGTTGCATTAAAGGCGTAGGATTACAGCTCTGCCACGCGCCGCCATGGGCTCCCCGAAAAGCAATTTGTTTGTCTTTTCTTTTCTTTCATCGTTTATACTTTTCGAACCAACCAATGCACTCACAAACAAACACCTCTGTTCCACTCTTCCAGTGTAAGAAATTTTCCTGCGCTTCCGCCTTTTTGCCCACACGCATTGGAACATGGATAAAATTGTAATTTAAGCGTGGTGAGATTTAATTAAAAATTAATGTCTCGTATAGGGTATGTTTGGAGAGGGGTTCTCGTTGATATAATATTTGATAAAAATTGTGTAATAACGAGTAATATATTTATAAAAAAAATTATAATGAGATGAATAATATAATTTAATTTATTTGAATATATATATAAAGTATATAATAATAATTGAATAATGTGAATAATGATTATGTTTTAAAGTATAAATAAAAGTAAATATGAGTATACATGTGGTATATATAGGTATTGATTTAATTGTGATTAGGTGTAATTATTAAAAAATTATTATTTAGTTATATATATAAGAGAGGAAAAATTTAGATTTAAATTTGCATAAAAATATTGTTGAATGTTATGTTTGACAGTGTGAAATTTAAAATAGTGTTTTTGTGTTAAAAATTGAGTTCCAAAAAGTAACCAAAGTATTCTTCTTGAGTGATTAGTGATTTTTCTTGACAAAGTTAAATAACTACTACTTCTTTCAAATATGATTATTATGTATACATGTAAAGTTATATTTTATTATATAAATGTTTTGAATTAAATATATGAATGCATATTTTATTATATTTTAAACATACTAACATTATATAGTTTTATTAATGATAATAAAATATAAAGGGTTGTGTTTTTAAATGTATTAAAATTACATATAAAATAAGAGAAAATTTTTAAAACAAAGAGTATATAAGAAGATATATATTAAATAAATTTAACTGAAAATAATAAGAAAGATAGAAGATTGAAAGTAGGAAACATATAAACGATAAATAAAAGAGATGCATTTTAGTCTTTTCAATTTAAGTCTCGAAAGATAATAAGCCATACGTAATAGTACAAGTTTAAATTGATTAATGAGATATTTTAAAAACATTTATTAAAATGATCCAAAGTAATTACTTCAAAATTTCTAACTTAATAGTACTAGGTAAATGATGATCATGTGATCTAGACGTGATAGATTTTAGCATGAGGATCCAGCGGTTGGCATGTTGCCACGTGTCTGTTGCACACTTTTTGCTCTGTTCCATTCCGTATAGAATAACGCGCAGATTTATGTATTTTCCCCCTTTAAATCAGTTTATTTAAAATTAATTCAATCCCTTGCCTAATTTTTATGGGATAATTAAAATGTAATTATCCAAAGGATCCAATTCTCAGAGCCACATCTTAACTATTTTTACTTAGTAACCAATCTTTGGATTTGGGATGTCAAATATGTAAATTTTGCTCATGGATTTGATAATTGAAATTGAGTCTCATTTTTTCATTTTTCATTTTTGTTTTTTAAATAAATGTGTTGCAGACTATTTTGTAGCTGAATATCGATTTATTGAAATATAGGTAAAATTCACTAATCAATTATTAGAAACCTATAAAATTAAAAGCAACTTCAGGATTAATAAGTAATCTTCAAGTGACATGTTTAATTTTATGTCATTGGAATTAATAAGTGACAATATTCTTTCCAACAGTTTTATATATATATACCAGCAATTTTGGCACACTACACATGTGTGCATAAATTCATATAATATAAAATTAAAAATAATTATCTCAAATTTTTTATTTGTAGTATTTATCAATTTATTTCAATATTTATTGTATACTTTTGCAACAAATGTAATATAAATAAAACAATAAAAATATTAACAAAAAGGTAGCTTTATCATTCTTAAGCTGAACAAGAGTATGTACGTGAATTTATTTAGTGTAACCATTTAGGGATCAAAATATTATTATATAATTAGCGGACACCCTTTCATAATAGAAGAATTTCGGTCAAAAATCCTTTACATTCAACACTCCAATTAGTGCTTTTGATTAACTAACAAACTTCTACAAATATCCAATTTATATCTATCTGTAAAAATAAAATAATTTTAATAATATACCCACATACAAAAATGATTGATAAAATAGACATGAGAATTGGTGAGCACGCATGCAATGCACTCATTCTTCAGTTCTAGCTAGACATTCAAGGTCAAACATGGATATGCAAATTTTTAAAGATGCAAAAATGTCACAAAAATGTTTATTGAAGCGCAGGATGCATGTAGAATGGATAAGAAGAGAGGAATAATAATTTATCGTGGAGTAAAAAGTAAAAATAAGGTAGAAGGAAGTTAATTAAAGGCCTTAATTTAATAATGAAATTATAATTTTATGTAATTAGTGGGGTGTTTCTTCAGAAATCTTGTAAACTTAAGTGAAAAGGCTTATAACCCCTAAAAATTAGTTTATAACCCTAATCCTTCAGTAATCAGGTTAACAAAATTTTGTTGTCGGGCCACATTAATATATTTAAATGTATAAGAGAATTTGAAAAGTTGAGAGAGTGATACATGAAGAAATATCACTTTCCTTTTTCACACAATAACCGTAGTAGTAGTAATTAATAATAATAATAATAATAATAATAATAATAATAATAATAATAACAATGATAATAATAAATTCCCTTCTCTTGAAATTAATTCAGTCATGTGCTTCTTCTATTATATATCATCTCCCCTCAATTTTCCTTTAAAAGTATCTCCAAATTATTCTGTTTGCAAATAATAACAGCCAGCCCTTATTAATTAAAATCGAAGTTAGCCAACAAACAAAAATGAAAAATTCAAAAAAATAAAATAAAATCAAATTCCAGCAACATAATTTCCCGTAATTAATTAATTAAGTTAACCTCCAAACTTAACTAATGAGTGGCTCCGAATAATTGAAAAATAATTTTATCTACATTATTTCAAGGAGTATACAAATATAATGACATCCCTCGTCAAGTGGTTGAATAAAAATTATTCAATTATGTGCATAATTAGGGTTTCTTTTACTTAGTGATTTTGAGGGGACCGTTTGAAATCAGAGCCCTTCTTAATTATTAAGCTTTAATTAATTAAGGGGTGGTTTGATTATTGAGTTGACTACATAACAAGGGTATACAGGTCATTTAAGCAGGCCACGTGTACGTATTTTGAACCATAATTAACACAACGCAACACTGTATTTACTATTGGATACGGACGACAGCCGGCCTGCGCATGTAACCTATTGACAAGGATATTTATCTGTACATAAGAATTTTTTTTCTCTTATAATTATTTTTCCTTAGGTATGTGGAAATACTAATCCTTTCAGAAAATAAATTCTCCACTTTAAGTCTAAATTTAACTTGAATTCGAACACTCGATAAAATATATTGAATTGGTAAATATTGATTTGCATGTATTAAAATAATTATGAAGGTTCAGCCAAAAAGTGTTAAACAGTGAATGCGCTTTCTGTGAGGATTATAATAATCAGAAACGCGAGAAATAGTGGGATACTTCGTGGGCAGAAAAAAGGCCAACTCTGTGGTCTAGTCTTGATAGGAGTAGCCATAGCGGTGAAAATTTTGGCACGATGCATGTGAGACACCATCCATCCAAACATGTATTTTGAATGAATCTTGATGTGGTGCGATATTTCAATTAATGAATTAATTTAGCTAATTTTGATTTACGCAATCTTTAAGTTTGTATTAAATTTAATTCCGTATATTATTGTACTTTTATATTGAATCAAGAACGCAATGTAATTCAAGTTCTTAGAAAAAGAGGTTCATATATAAATTGGGTCCTTAGTTTCTCCGCAGTGATAAATGTATTTAAACACGTCACTTTTTTTTTAAAAAACATCTTAAAAGTCTTGATGAAAAATTAACAAGCATATGCATTATTATGTCTAAGTAAATAGTAATTTATGACAATAAACAATTGAAAATCAACGATTTAGAAAATCAACTATCACTAAATAACTATTATAAAAATTAATAACTAAAAGATCTTAAATTTAGCTCTAGAATAAAGATTTCTTCATAGACATTATGAAATTATAAAGACTGACAATAATTAAATCTTCTTCTTTTTAAATTAAAATAATCAAGTTTATTGCTCGAGAAAGTTTGCTTCTTGTGAGTCAAAGCACAATAGTATCTATTCATTTTTTTAGTGTGAAATAAATTAGTTTATATTATATTCCACTTTGAAATTAAAAAAGGTCTTAATTTTCCAAATCAAAATTTCATTTCGCATGGTTTATAGCCATTGGGTCACTACGAGGACAGGCTTATTGCCCTTATAATTCTTGATGAAAAGTAACGTAGCAACCAATAATCAAACACAACTACATCACCATAGACTTAGCTAACACAATTACTACTAAGATAAATATAAAACCCATATGTTGTACAGTTACATCGTTGCTTTCTAGCTCTCTATTTTGGGTATAAGCTAATTTGAACTTCGAGGCCTTGTGATTTTTAAAAGTCCATCATGTCATGCCTTGTATCGTTAAGTGGTAATTACAAACTAGTAATTATTTCTTTCATAATTTTTATCAAGAAAAATCAACTAGTACACATAGACAGACACATTTAGGCATGTTTGATGTAAATTTTAATTTGAAATTTAGATTGGATTGAATCCCCATCCTAGTTAAAGACACTATAAATATAGATTTAGATATTAGTATATAATTTCATTAATGTAGGACTTGTTTTGAAGTGGGCTATTAATTAATTGTTAAATATATGCTAATTATGCCAAGAAAAGAGAGATTTGGGAATCGTTGGGATTCATTGCTAATTAGCAAAATAATGCAAATCTTGTTTGTGTTTAATTATTTTCTATACTCATTTGTTTAAATTTAATCAAAACTGCAATTGTTCATATGTTTTTTATATATAAAAATTATTATTGATAAAATTTTATTTGAATACAACACTGTTGTTTAATTAATACAAGCTGAAGAAGACATAATATATGGAGTAGACCGACAAGTCCATTTGGCTGATCATCTAATTTATATCAAAATCTTATCTTTTTCTCTAAGAATAATTAAAGTGGAAAATTTTGTTTATTAGGGCTCATTAATGTTATTTAATCTTTCATCTCAATTTGACTAATGCTAGAGGGGCTATAAATACAAACCTACCCTACTGTCAAGCTAGGCATGTGTATGATAATTATAACAATAGAGATACATGGAGATATATTTTAAAGGTTTTTTTTTTTTTTATGATAACTAAAATGTTTATAGTGTACGTAGACAAATTGAAAGTTAATTGAAATATAATTACCATTTGGCATTACGCTAGGAAATATTAATAAATTGGGTTAATATTCATACATAAATACGACAGAATTATATAAAATAAGTGGACATATAAACGAAGTAATTATTTTTTAAATATAAATTTTACATCATTTATAAAATGGAAAAGTAAAAATGAAAAAAAGATAGATTAAAATTGAGAGAAGATAATAAAGTATAGTATAGACTAGTAATTGTGGCACATTTGATCGAGTGTACAAATTTTTTTATGAATTATAAAATTTAATTAATTGCAAAAAAGTATGAAGTTATTATGTATTTAATTATAAAATAAAATAATTTAAATTCAAACTATGAAAAAAATAAAAGAAAGATGAAAAGAGTGAGTTTAGAAAATAGAAGATAAAAATAATAAAAATGAACTAAAATAGAATACCAAAAGAAAAAATAAAAATATTAAAACAAGGACATAAAGTAAATTGACACTGTGCTAATATTGATGTCCTACAGTGACTTTAACTTCAATTGGATTGGCTGCATGCATCTTTAAAATGTCTATTATTAAGAATTTTATCATCAAAAAACGATAATCAATCTCCAACAACTCTCAACGAAAAATAATCAAAATCATTTTGGTTTCTTAAATCATCATCTTCTTGGTTCATATTTACACAAAACACGTGATCATGAATATTTATTTATGCAACATATATAACATTTTGTTTTTCTAAATAAGAACTGATCCTTCTATAAGTATGCAATACATATATTGCAACGCAGTCAAAAGTGGAACACTGACTGACAAGAATCTACGTATATAACATTTTGTCACAGAAGATTATATATACAAAAACACGAAATTAGGAGGGTCAGATTTAGTCTTGATTACTATTAATTAGGGTGTTAATAGAGAAAACTGTGCTAAAAATATTTAGAGTTTGACTGAGTTCGAACTCTAATTTTAAAAATTTTTCTAACTCAAACTCACTAATTGACTCCATTTTTATACTAAATTTGAACTATATAAAATTGGGTTCGGTAATTAATTCTTAAACTTAAGTTGTTATTCAAACTCCACTTCATTACACTATAACTAATATTTAATTTCAGCACTCACGGGAAGGGAAAGTTAGTCAGTAGAATTAATAAGGCACATCAATTAGTTGGTACTAATTAATTAATTAACCCCTTAATTAATTAGTGCGGGCGAAAATGGGGGACTGGCCTTTGGGAATCATCAAGCCCTACACTTCAACTGTCAAAATACAGACAATGACTAAATCCATCTCACCTCTTCGACTAAAGTAACCTTAGTATTTTTATTTTTATGACGCTATTATAAACGAATAATTCCCAACTTTTTTAGGACACTCTATGTAATAACTTAATAACTATACTGGCTTCATCAATGGTTACACCTGAAGTTTGCTTAAAACAAAGGCAAAATTTCTTATTTGGTGATTATGTTACAAATGAGATAAATTACAATAAATTAATTATGAAAGTAATGCAAGTATGGTTTGCAGGTCAATTTTTAGTCTTAATTACTGAAAACTCCTTCCTAAATAAATTTTTGTAAGGTGAGAGACTTAACGAAAGCAACTGACCCTTCTATTATGTAACTAATCGATAAGGATTATTAATAACTAGTCTGTTGCCCGAGTCATATACGAAAATTATCATTTCTCAAAAATATATTTAATTACAGCTTTTTTATTTTGCTTTTCCTCAAAATAAATGAAAATTTTCTCTGTAAATTTAATTTTATTATTAGCTAATGATAAATGGTGATAAATTTACGTACTAATTTTTTATTTAATGCGTCTAACTATTATAAATCTAAAAATATATCAAATCACAAACACAAGTGCAATGTTTTTAAAATTGATCTGGCCATTGAATTAGAGAATTAGTTGGGTGTTAAGCCATTTTCAAAAAATTGATTCTTCTAACTTATATATATATATATATATATATTTATGTATATATATTGTGTATATGCATATAATAATATTAAAATATTTTTATAAAATAAATTCAATTCCATCTATTAATATGTCAAAGGATAAATTTTAGATGTAACATTAAAATTTTAATAATTCAATAAGAAAAAAAGGACAAAAATGTAAAAGAAACTTAATTAAATTCATGGAAAAATATAAATATTGAAAAATGAGTATTGGAAATAAAAACAAAACAATTAATTTTAAGAAGCAATATTTAAATTTCCAATAACACAATTAGATAAATATATAGATAAAAATAATAAAATAAATACAATTCAAAATAAAAAATAGATAGTACAAATTTTCTATACTAAGAAATTGTTTAAAAGGTAAATAATGAAATCATAAGAAAACATAAAAATATTTTATTTATACTTATTTTTCAGAAAGGCCAATTTTTGTCTGTAAATGTTTTATAAATAAAAATACTGAAATTTGATTTTGGACTAGTTCAATTCAATTTTGATCGGTTCACCTGCATTCATTCAAATGAGGAATTGGTTTTAGAGTATAACTGGATCAAAAAGTTGGCCGATTCCCAGTTGAACTGCCAGCTTGATCCCATTTTAAAACCTTGGACAAATGAAAAATAAATTGAGAGAAAAATAAAGAAATAAAAAACACAAACACATGTCAAAAAAAGAAAATGCAAAAAGGAAAAACGAAGAAGAAGAAAGAAGTTGGAGGAAGGGCCCCATGCTCCTGTAGCTTACAGCCAATTTTTCTTTTTTTTTTTTTTTTTTGAGCAATTTAGTATGTGTAAAATTAAATATATATCATTATCTTATATATATATATATATATAATCATTTTTGCAATCAAAAATTAACTATGTTTTGATAAATCAAACAATTAAGCACGAATTGTGAATAATTAAATTTATCAATAAATTTGAAATTTTGAAAATTATTGATTTTATTTGAGGGTCATGCAAAAAAACTGGCTAACTTCACGGAAAAAAAAAGATATAATTACATTAACTAACAAAAATTAAGTAAGTAAACTATTAATGGAATCAATAATTCTATTAATGGGCGCCATGCAAAGTATCCGCTTTTGATTACCCAAATTAATATTCTCATACACTATATATATTATAAGTTTGTGTTATTATTTTAAAATAAATGCATACCATTTAAGTTTATAAAAATTGTAACGCTCGATAGCTTTTATATATTAAATCATATCATGGTTGAACTGATCATTTTTCTTTTCCATCTCTTATCTTGAATAATTTTTTATTTTCCATTACTTGTTACAAATTAATCAAGGGAGTTATAATCAATGTTTTTAAGATATTATTATGTGGAATAATTATAAAAATTATTTTAATTTTGCTATCACTTTATCTACTTTTCGTGTGATTATTTTTATTTCATATTTGTTTCACTTTTTGTATCTAAAACATTTTGATTACACCAATCCATAAAAATATTTAGATAAAATTATTTATTTTTCATTTTATTTGACATTTTTGATATTTTAACGGTTTTTTTGTTTATTTGTGCACAGTGGACATTTTGTTTTTTATTATTGTTTATTAAGTTTTTTTGCCACATATATTAATATTATTAACTAAAGTAAAGATATTTTACTTTATTTTTACAGATCTTTTGATCTAATAAAATTAATACATTTTGAAGTTTATTTTTGAAACATGATTTTCTTTTATCAAATTTATATGTTAAAACCTTCTCTCTCCAATTTTCTTTTTCTTTTCCTTTTCCTCTAAATTTGTAAAACAAAATTTTAAATTGGCATGAAGACAAATTTATCATTGTCTTTTCCTCCCTATATGAATGAAATATTTATTTATTTTCTTTGTCCATAACTTCTTTTAACAATATTTCAAATCAACTAATATCATTTTCCTTGTTTTTATTTTTTGTTAAATGAATACATTTTTTTACAACTAATAATATCGTGCATTGCATGGAATTCATGCTAGCAACAATTTATTTTAACTCAAAATTTCACCTTTCTTTTTTTATCTCCTTCACGTTGGATTTTATGAGTGAATTAGGATATTTATTATTCTAAATTGCATTCAAAATCATATATTCTTCCTTTATTATCTTGTAATTTCCGTTGTCAAGTTTTACAATATCCAAATTTTTAACAACTAAAATTAATGAATATAATCAAGCATTTAGTACGATAATTTAGAATTTTTTAGCTGTTTACGTTGCAGAATCTAGATGCATAAAGTTTTTGAAAATTTTCAATAAAAATAATTAATTGATATTAGTAATTAATCAATGTAAAATGCTAATAATGTAATAATTTTCCTTTTATCTAAAAATATTTAGTGCATCATTCATGAAATTTATATTTATGACTAAATTAAAGCTCCTATTATGTAGTAACTTAAACTTAACATATTATTTATGAAAAAAATTAAATATTTTCATTAACTGCTAATTCCAAGTTGTTGACAACTTACATAAATTAATTAGGAAAAATAATTTAAAACAAGTCAATAATTTTAAAAATAAGAAGTTCTTCAAACTATAGGAGCCTGAATTTCGTCATAACTGGGTATCAACGGTTAAACACTGCCTTCAAACAATATATTATGTAGATATGGCTTTGTGAATAATAATTTTATTTATATCTTGGGTGAATTATATATATGTTTGCTTGTTACTTATTATATGTAATAAATGAAATATATACTTTTCTATCTAGAAAAAAATGAAAAAATTGATTCACTTATTTATTTTCTTTGTCCATAACTTCTTTAAACAATATTTTAAATCAAACAATATCACTTTTGTTATTTTACTTTTTGTTAAAGGAATACATTTTTTACAACTAATAATATCGTGCATTGCATGGAATTCATGCTAGCGACACTTTATTTTAACTCAAAATTTTATTATTATTTTTTATCTCCTTCAAATTGAATTTTATAAGTTAATGATTTAAATTAGGATATTTATTATTCTAAATTACATTCAAAATAATATATTCCTCCTTTAATATCTTGTAATTTCCATTGTCATGTTTTACAATATCTTAATTTATAACAACTAAAATTAATGAATATAATTGGGCATTCAATATGATAATTTATATATAGTATCATGGCCGTTTGAGCATGCAATATGGCAGTATCATAGAAATAAATTATCTCAAAGGTATCAAAGCCATCATTAGAATATCTATGCCAAAGAAATTTTATTACTTTCCAAAATATTAAATCATTACAAAGTTGTAGCGGAAACACCCCATTAACATAAATACATTTGAATTCATCCACAAAACATACAATTTTTAAGATCTATATCACCCTTCTAGGAAAACATGCACCAGCTTTGCAATAATCAACTTTTACAATAGGAAGCCTCAACTCTCTTGTCAAGTGCCTAGTGCCATAGAAGTCAGGGGACATATAATGACCGCTTAGAAGCATGTCATCAATCAAATTACAAATGTCATAGGTGCAACTTTGTGACATACTGTGCTCAACTTTAATATTCACTGCTCTAGCAATTGCTAAGAGTTGGGAGAAATTTTCACATCCACTATACAAATGTTCATTTGCCGCTGAACATCAAAAAATCGATCACCCAATCCAGCAACATCTGGGCCACCTTTAGTTCTAGCCTACTAATCATCGACAACACTTGCATGTGACTCAGACAATGAACCTACACCTTCTGTCCTTGTACCGCTATGAAATCCAACTGCATTATAGAACATTCATTGCTCCCAATTTAACACTACATTGCCACAACTTAAATTGGCAAAATTAATGCTCGTATCTTGCATTGATGCTAAATAAAATGGGGCTTCACCGTGGCCAGCCCAATTGAAGTAATTGGAACAAAACTCCTTTTGAAAATGGTGTACCTTACTTCATTTGAGTCCAAAATTTTGAAATTCTTACATTGAGAACAGACATTTAATCTTGTTTCCATCCGTATACTTGTACTATATACTAGCTCAATCCACAAACTTATTCACACTATTTTCGAACTTTGGTCTTAAGTCACAATGACCTAGCTGATTCTTGTTGTATATCCACGACCTGATTCTTTCAACATTTTTCATTGTACGCATCTACACTACATAATCATAACAACATCAATAAGCCTCCCCTAATAACAAAATATTTACCACTATTAGTAATGCTACATATATATCAACGTACTAAACCATACCTCAAATTACATCAACAAATCGTTAATAATTGCCATTGCACAAGTAGATAGATCAACAAATTTTCTCAAACAATTCATATGTATGTATGTATGTATGTATGTATACAATTCATATGTATGTATACATACTTACATACATACATACATACACACACACACACACACACACACACACACACACACACATATATATATAATTGAACTATCAAATTATAAGATATTTATGATTGCACATACTATAAAATGTACATATGCCACAAAATAAGTTTAATGACATATATGAACACTCTTCATTCTCAAGTGACTAATTTACCATTGCACAACAAATTAATTAAATAGAGATTTAAGAGGTTATATGTTTTGATGTATATTTAAATAAACAAACAACATTTCAACAAGCCAAATAACACAAAAATTACAAAAATATACCAATAAGATGCATACTTACATGGGAGAAGACTTTTGAGGCGTGAATGCGGTGATATATTGAAGAGGGAATGTTTGTTTTGTTAGAATGAATGAATGGCTATGGTTATGAAGATTTTCATAGATTGGGATGGGTAAAGTCCATCTCAGATCCATTTTAGATTGAGACAATCAAAATAATCCATCTCAAATATTGAGATGACTGACAACAACCATCTCAAATAGGGACTGTAGAAAAAACCATTGCAATTTACGACGATAAAAACAAAATCGTCTCCATGTCTGTGACAGCTATAACAGTAGTTTCAAATCTGAGACGGCTCTACGTTGATCATCTCAAATCTGCGATGGCTCAGTTATGCCCATCCCCAAGTTAGAGGCAGTTTTATCCACCCATCTTAATTAAAGATGAGATTTTCCTCAAAGTCGTCGCGGTTGGGGATGGAAAACCAAATCCATTGCAAAACTCTAAGACGAGTCTATAAAAACCATCTTTGATAGGGATGGTTATATGTAGCAATTGCAAATTCGGAGACGGTTTACTAATTACCATCTCAGATAGGGATAGATTTGCGCTGGCCTGTACGATGATTGAATATACTGCCTCTGTGAAGGATTTAGTGATGGTTTTGGGATGACTTCATTTTGCCATCTCAAATTCATCTCTATTATGTCCCAAATTGCAACGGTTGTCTGGTCATCCCTGATTCCCGTCTCAATCTCACTACATTTTAGTAGTGTATGTGGTAACTTAGACTTAATATATTATTTATGGAAAAATTAAATATTTTCATTAATTGCTTAGTTAATTCCTAGTTGTTAACCAAATAAATAAATTAATTAGAAAAATTAATTTAAAGTAGATCAACAATTTAAAGAAAAAAAGTTCCTAAAATTCTAAGAGCCTGATTTTTGTCATAGCTGGTATTAATGGTCAAACACTACCTTCATATCATATATTATGTAGATATGAATTTGTAAATAATAATTTTATTTATATCTTGTAGGAATTATATATGTTTGCTAATTACTTATTATATGTAATAAATAAAATATATACTTTTCTATTTGGAAAAAATAAAAATAATAATTTAGGCCCTTATAAGTTGGGTTGCAAAATATATAATGTTACGAGTTTATCCCCCAATGTCTTTAATATATGTTTTGTATTCTTGTACAATCTTCAATTCCACCCTCTATTTCTATTTTTATAAACTCCATCTCTTTATAATATAAATGGGTTAAGTTTTAATAGCAATTAGAGTTTACAACTATTTAGTGTTGGGTGAAGTTGGACTTAATATTGTAGATATTAAGAAGAATGAACAAGGTCAAACTGAGTAAATTAGATGACTAGAACTCAATTAAACTAGAACATATTGAGTTTAATTGAATTCGAGTAGATTGGTCCATTTTTCATCCATCTATCTATCAATTTGCAAATAATTGGATTAAAGCAATTTTTAGTAGTTGTTTATGTACATTTAAATAACAAAAAATAATATTAGAGGAAGAAAAATGTCCTCAACAAAACCAACATGTTCATGAAATATAATCTCTACAGCAATATAATGTTCTAAGGTGTGCAGAAGAGAAGACCAGTGTCTATGAACCCCTTACATATAACTACAATTGTGAAAGAGCCTTCATTGGTAGCCATGGCAATGGCATAAGCAAAAACTTGGCCACAATATGTATTAGTATTGTTGGTATGGACAGATACAAGAATTGATAAACAATACTCAATATTGTATCTGTATTGTAACATGGAAACAAATCCGAACATGTAGTGTGTAATTTATGCAATATTAAGGTGGTAAATTGGTTTAATTTCACTTTAAAAAAAAGCACATTCACACATGCAGAAGGAAAATAATGAGATGAACACCAAAAATATTTACGTAGTTCGGTGTTTACATCTATAAGGCCACACCTAACTATATTGTTCCATTAAATCAAATGAATTTTGCACACAAAACTCTCACAACCATCCTCACTTGAGCTATTGTATTTTCCTACAATTCAGGTTCCCAACTAGATGGAATTCTACACAAATCCTCCTTACTAGACTAACAACCTAACTATACAAGATCCAACCCTTCTGTCAAAGTGAATATTACTTTAAAGGTATAGGACTTTGGACTCAATTCAAAATACAAACAATGCAAAATTGACACTTTTCAAAGACATAGAAATTCAACACTTAAAGCTCACAAAGTTGTTCAACAATGACCCTTTGAAATTTCACTAAATTGTGTACACCTCTCTCTCTGAGCTTGGTTGCCGCATTTTTCATTTCTCTAGCATTTGTAGAAGTTCCTCTAATAGCTTTCCACGAAATTGTGATTTTTCAAATTTGCCAACGTCCATTTGATTTAGTTAACTTTGTACTTTCCATTTTGTGTTGATTTCATGTTGCAATGTGGGGTTGACTTTCACCACTAAATTCTACATATTTTCAAATCCTTTAAATATGATAAGATAATCTTTTCAAACTTTCATTGATGTGATCTAATGGCTATATTCATTTTGCAATTATGTATTTCAAAAATACACACTTAATTATTACTCTTATTTTTTTATCTCTTTCTCTTACTTACTTTTACACAATTTTTGAAATAAAAAACACACCAAAATTTAAAAACAAACAAAGACAATACTTTTTGGGTGAGAATCTCCATCATATAAGGTCAATCTCTCTTGATTACAATCTCTCTAAATATTTGTTCAAATCATACCATATCTTCGCAGTCACAAATGTTAGAAAATATTACCAAAATAATATCTTTTAAATATGGTAATGATTTATTGGCTTGGATTTCTACATACATAACGAGCCTAACACTGGAGCTTAACAATCACACCCCCGCAGTCCCTTCACTCATCAACACCCCACAACCCATATTTAATGCCCCATTTACGAGTTTATTCTTCATTTCACGCCCGGACTAATGATGTTTGTCTGATTGCCGCAGCTTGGTCTGTCAGAGGAAGCAACGTTCATCTTCATGGTGTGATAGAAGATCATGAGGGACGTGCAATTTATTTCTTTCCCTATTTTCGTCGAAGACTGAAATGCTCGTGGCTCGCAATCATCAGTTGCTGGGCCTAATTTTTGAGCAATCATTGAACGAGGAAATCGATGCCCCCTCAGAAAGCCCAACTATAAAGCCCCAAGTGACCTGTCAAATTTTCACTCGTTTCGCTTGTCTATGTTCCCCAACACTTGATAATATCTATGTGCGTGTGTTTATTTTCTAAATATTTCTATAAGGCATATTTCTAATTTCAATCCGAAGATGCCAAAATGTATTTATACACATACCTCATTTTCTTCCATTTATTTATGCAACGACAAGATCACTTTGAATCATTTTTTTAGTAGTCGTAAGCATTCCTTTTAACCACATTGTTTTTATTAGTAAGCCAACCAAACCCTGTAAACTCCACTCGTTTAGGGGACTTGCCAAGAATTGGTTCGAGCACAACTCATGAAATTATCTATCCCATTTTTATTATCCCTTGTTCTATTGTTGTTTTGTACACATATTCACTGTACATTGATGAAATGTGAGAGTATAGAAACAGGAGGGGATAGGCTTTATCAACGGCATAAATTAAACCCTTTCTAGCCAGGAGTTGGGGCTTACACAAAACTATGGTAGATTTGATTCCAAACGACAAATTTTCACAAACTCGTATGTTTTGTGTGCATACAAAACATCCGATACCTGATGAATTTAATAACATTTCTGTGTATACTACGTTAATTATGTTAAAGTAGGACTTTTAATTTCAAGGTAAAACAGATATTCAATTCCCGTACACTTGCATGCATGGGACATCACACCATTTTAACACAGCAAACATTAAACTTTTATTTGATGTAGAGAGCTGTTAATTGCCGTATGCAATATGTACAAAATAAACACTAAATGGCTCCAACATTTATTGATCAAGACATGCTAGTGATTACTTTTGTTGGCCTTGCTAATTAATTATAATTCAAGCATGGAAATTATTGAGTACGTAGAATTAATTAAGAAGCCTGGAAATGATCTCATCTGTTGATGGCCAAGATGGATCCACCTACCCTCCACCACCACCACCTCCTCCTCCAAATCAACTACCGCCCAACCAACCACCACTGCCACCTCCGCCTCCGAACCCCCATCCATGGAAAGGACCCCCACCGAAACCTACACCCGCACCCCCATTAGAGCCTCCTACCCCACCGCCGCCTCCATAAGCATACCACCCCCAAACCTTGGAAAGAATAGTTGCTTTTCGTCATTGAAAGGGCCCTCTGAGCCAGCTAGCTTCCTTGCGGTGGCGGTGCAAACGGGAACACTGAGAAGAACAACGCGAGGGAACTTCAAAGTCATGATGTTGTTGGAAAATCATGTAATTATGAGGTCTTGATCGAGATGAAATTTGAGGAGGGGGAAGTGAGGGTTATATATAGTGACTGTGGCATTAATGATGATTGCGGAAGGGAGGGAACTGAGCAAGGTGATGATCGTTCGTTAATGGTGTATCTTCTTCAAGTTGTTGGTCCCTCTTGAGATTTATTATCAGTGGAAATGCCGAACCTAAACCCTAACCAAACCTAAATTCGGTAAACTAAAAATTTGGTGCATCAAACTTAGGTACTAAAATTGAGAATTTTGTTCAGTTCGATTCAATAATTCTATGTATTAGATTTTGTATGTTGGTAAATCAAAATTTTTATATTCAAAATTCTGAACTTTTTATTCCACATCCTGCAAATAAAAATTAAATATTTTTTCCTTCAGTGTTTTATTGTTTTAATTTAAATTTTATAAACATAAGATGACATGATAAAACTTTTAAAAATTAAACGTAAGAATTACAATACAAAATCATATATATATATATATATAATTAAACAAATTTAGACTAAAATGTCAGAAAAATAAAAAAACATGATAAATACTAAAAAAATAAAAATAAATTTGACAATAATTGGTTCAGCTCAATAAATAATTCTCAATAACGAAAATCGAATTAAATAACAAAATTTATAAAGACAATATCAAATTTGAGTTTGGTATTCAATGTAAATTGAATTTTCGACTTTGATATTAACTTATTGAACTGCGAGCACGCCAAATTAATTAGACTTTTATATCATTAATGACCGCTGCAAATGCACGATGAGTAGTGACAGCTAAGCCCTCCAAGCTTTTAGAATTGGGCAAGTCATCTCGAAAAACATAATATCATACATGTACACATAATCATATTGCATTTATAAGTTTCACAAAATGAATTCAATTACAACAAGAAAATTTAAAAGAAACATGATCAAATTATAAAGTAAAAAGTTCGCGAACCGGCAAGTGAGTTTTTTTTGTTTCTAAATATATTTATATTTTTATTTATTAAATATTTTGTAGCCATCAAATTAATATAATAATATATTAAAATTAAAATTATATGTAGTTAAATACTTAATTTTGTAATAAAAATGATGGAATATTTTTAGTAATATTATGTGAGCTAATATAAGCTCTATAGACAATTAGAAAAATATTTATGCACACATGCAATTACAATTAACTTCTCGTATAATTTCGTTTGAATAAAAATATCATTTGGTAAACTTAAGTAGACAAATGACATAATAAAATTAATTAAAATTTTTATATTTATTCATTTTATAAGTTAATGCATGCATAATTAGTATAAATGATTATGTTAACTAATAAGTATTCATTTAACTTAATTTATATGCTTTAATATTATTTGAAAGCAGCTAATAGTTACAAACTATAAAGTTAATTGGTACTACAATATATTCCACTTTTTGAAAATTTTTTCTAAAAAGATAGTAAAGTTCTTAAAAGTATATATTTTATTTAAAAAATAAATGAGCTTAGGTTTGAGCTTGAGCTTGACTCATTATAGGCTTCAAATTGAGTTTTATTTTTTCTAAACTTGACTTAATTTAATATGAGTTGAGTTTAAATTAAAAATTTTACGCTGCCTCAACTTGAATTCAACCCCTTTACATCCCAAGTCTCATCTGCAATCCATTAGAAAGATAATTGGACAGTGCTTAGAAACCCTCGATCAACGGACGTCATTTAGTGCCACCCGGAAGAAATAGCACTTACGACCCTCTCTTGCTTCGTTGCTCTTTGCCAATTTTTTTGCAGTCCACAACTAAACATGCAAGGAAATAAAGTAAAGAGAAAAACAGGGAGAGGCTAAAAGCCTACGCACTGCACAACCCTTGTAGATGTCGGACTTCATTTGCAGCCCCTATGCTCTTCCATCACATGACTTTAGCCCTACCATGCGCGAGAAAGTGTAGAAAGAGGCAAGCGAGCGAATAGGCTGTTTAACGGCTCTCATCAAAGCTGAGCTGCCCACATAAATCAAATTTAAAATAAGTAGTGGAAATTAAGTAATTATTCGACATTTAACAGGTAAAAAGTACTTCAAATCGCAGAAAATTATATATATATGTATGTATGTATGTATGTATGTATGTATGTATGTAATTTTCATTAAAAAGGCAGGCAAAAGTCTCTACATGTGCTTGGCTACACGACTATTAATTAACATGAGTGAGTTAAATGAAAATTTTTTTAAGTGGAAAAAACAATTATTTTTGAACATTCCAGAATATCCTGTCCATTGTAATTTGAAGGATCAATAAAGCTGCAGTCATGATAAATGACAGAATTAACACGAAATAGGTGATGATATTTTGATGAAAATTAGAATGTGTGATTAGATTGAATTCCAATTTAAACAACTGGCGATTTGCATGTATTAGATGCACTCCACTTGTCTCGTCGACCCTATGCATCATCTGTTTTCCAGTAAATTAATCTGTCAATGTCTCTCATTTGTACGAAATAAATTATTGTGTTTCCCTAGAGCATTTCTTTGAAGGATCGATGATCATTAGATACTTGGAAGTGATGAATGCAAAATGCCACACCAGTGTGGAGAATGAAAAACAAAAAAACAAATGTTATAGGAAATCAAATTCAAACTCACCCTCTCATTTACATTAGGAAATACTTATCAGCAAACCCAAAACACTTACCCTTTATTGCTCGTCCCAACTAACAAATTTTTGTCCACTGTAAAGTCATTGAACCATCTGTGAACACACAAAATTTTGTATCTAATCAAACAATGTCACACGTAAAATATAGAGCAAAATATCAATTAAATAAATTTTATTTATATTTTTAGAAATTCAAATAAATTTAATTCCTAAAATAAATAATTAATTAATTAATTAATATTTTAATCGATCAATCAAATAGTAACAAATGGTGCAATCTCATTAGAAGTAGGCTAGATAAGGACTCCATAAGATTAAGTTTATCGGTTGAATTCTCAGATAGGTCTCAAAAAGTAACATCAATAAAATTACACAACGTCAACAAGTTGATATAGTTACACTATTTCTCTTACAGTTATAAACAGAAGCCAAATTTCATAAAGTAAGACAACAGAAGACAATAGAAGACAAAATTGAACCGGTTGAAGACTTGAAGCAATGAAAGCTCTCTCTAAATTCTCTCTGAAATTCTCAAGAACACTCAAGACATTCTTCACCAAATTTAAGGAGTTCATCGCTAAACTTAGAACATTTTTCAACAAAAGTTTCCAAATTCAACAATATAAAATTGTTGTACTAAGTTTGAAGATCAACATTATTGAAGATCCAACAACCCTCAAAAAAGATCAAGCACAAGCCTTTTCATTGAAAATTGTTCAAACTTTAAAGTAGGGTTCTTAAAGGAAAAAATCAAAGAATTGAAGTTAAAAAATAAAACCCACAAAAATTTAGTTTAATCTAAATTTATTCAATCTTATATCAAGTTTCTTGTTATTTAAGAATTTTGTCCTATACTATCATTCTTCATTCTCATCAAAATGTAAGCAACTACTTGTGATTTCTCCTCCCCAAGTGTGTTATAGTATTGGAAATGCCTCTAGCATTTCTTGATCCAAAAATGGACATTTGTGTCATCAAAGATTGTCAACTTGATTTTGGTTTAAGCTGGAATGGTTGTTTTGGTGAATCTATGTGCTGGGAATGACTAGATCTTCCAGTGTTGTGATGCATTTATTAAAGATGTGGACTCCATGTGGCTGAGGTGTAGACAAGGTTCTTTTGGTGCCATGTACTAAGGGAAATCCTTCGTGATCGTGAGATATTGTTGTTGATAGTTTTCCACTTGATTGCTAGAAAGCAGTCAATAATTGATCCAATTGGTGGTCGTATAAGAGTCTTTCGTCCTTTGTTGAATTCCCTAGATTGGGGAACTGAACTCTTTCGTCAACTTCTTAAATTTGTATTTCATTCATGCTTCTAAGTCTTAGATTTGTTTCTCTGTATTCTTTTCAACATATATTGAAATCTTATCTTTGCTAGCATGGGGTGCGAGGAGCTTTGATGCTAGTTGTAATGATGACAAATGGCCCAGTAGTTTGGAATTGGCCCGAGTGATGATGTGAAAGGTTGGGAATATTTTCAAGCAGCTAAGCCCAATTGAGTGATCCAAATGGATTTGAATTCAGGAGCTTGATATGTAACCATTTGGCCTAGGGTTTTAGAATTGAACCGTATTATGGTAACTATTAATGATATGCCTTCTAATCCCAATTATCTATAAGGGACATTGATTATAAATTTTATTTTTTGTTAGTCAATAAAATATTGATGTTGCATATATCAATATTCTGGTAGTATTTATCATACGCATAATTCTTGTTATGGCATAAAGCTGTGTGTGTGCTAATACGATTATGTTAAGGTATCTTATTTATAAGGAGTTGTAAAAATGGACACAAGATTCATTAGTATACAATTATTAAAACCTACTCTTGAGTCATAAATTCTTTGAATGGGCATCAGAGAATCAGTAAAACTTGCACACCTTGTGTTTATATGGTGAGTGTTATGTCATTCAATATGAAATATTAAGAACACGTATATGTAGATGTCTCATTGGAGAGTAATATATTTGAACAATAACTTGAAGAATAACGTAAACACATGGAGTTCTCTCTCTGTTGTTAATATCTTGCGTCATGATCATGCTAAGTGTGCATGGGTCGTAGGCTTGAGATGACATGGCTATTTTATGTGTATGACGATTAGCGTGTCATCATGATATTAAAAACCAACATCTATCTTAATATGAGCTAAAGTCATGAGCCCAACTTGTCGTTGTCCAAATGCATATGAGAATAAAAGTATGATCAATAAGGGATTTGTTTCTTTGCAAGTAAGCTAAACATTTGTCCTATGTGATCAATGTTCCATAAGATGAAAATCCTTAGCCAAGTTAGTATATAATCAGAAAGGAGTTTTCGATAGGATATTCATCTCTTGAGGTAACATTGATTTAGTTATATAATTGAGCTAGTGAGTTTAAATAAATTCATAACTCTCATTCAAACGGAAAAAAGTAAGATAAAAGGCTCATATCGTATGATATTTACGTTTGAAAGGTTTCATGTGATCTATTCACTTTACTTTAAATATACTACAATATAGGTCACAAGCTAGTTGTTTCCATATCCTTCGATCTATACTCGTTGTTAGCTAAGAATAAATCTAGAGAGTCAAACACATAAGAACAAGACAAAGGCTAGAAGGCTTTTGTAAAATGGGATAGTGTATGAGACTTGAGAAGTCTCTTCGTAGAATTAATTTAGTTACAATTAGATTAAGCCAAATAAAATTCATTATATTTGTTAATAATGAGATTAATAACTAGAGCATAATATGCCTTTAATTTAATTAATAAGGAATTAATTAAATTAAAAGATAAGACATAAATGAAATTATTTGTACCTATTATGCTTGTTAATAAAAATATAACTAACTAGAAACATAAGAGTCCCTTAATTTAATTAATGAGATTAATTAAATTGAAGAATATAATTTCAATGGACTTTAATTATTAATTCAATTGGAAGTGTTCCAAATTAAATCTTGAGAGCACTGTTCGTGGGTACCATAGTGGCACACTATTCATGCTACTGTTTACCTAACCTACTTTGCACAAAAGAGAAAATATTCTTTAGTCCCCATTATATTTTATTTGGTAAAATTTTCGAGCATAATGAGTTTGCGGGATTTCACAAAGGAGTTCTAAAGATTCATTAAAAAGGCCTTTCCTAAGCCTTGATTGTTTAGACTAACTAAGGCCGGGACATAAGCACGACTTGTAGATCGCAAATAAAACCTATAAGAATTTGATTTCAAGTAATCATCTATATAACTAAACTATATAATAAATTTATACAAGTTAAATAAAGAAAAGCAGACCGAGTAGGATTTTAATTCTATTGTGTTTTCTCTGATGTTTTATATTTTAAATTAAAAAATTTTGCATCCCAAACCTAGTGAAACTTCGTGAAAGCAACATCATGATTTACCTAATTTCTAGGGCCAAGGGTAGTTTCATCAATTCTCGCGATTAAGGTTGATTAAAAACCCTCCATTCAAGGCTGCACTGTAGACTGCTATTCCCTTGATATTCATATCTCTCTCTTTCCTTATTCCTCAGTATGGGGTTTCTACATCTCCTTTATTTGTTGACAGTCGAAGCTTTTCTTGACCACCTCCTTACCTTTTCTAAATCCCTTTGATGAGAGGATTCACTTAATCAAATCTATTTTCTCTTCTTATCCTTAGAGTGGAAGCTCAGACCTAAGCGCCCCCCCCCCCCCCCCCCCCATATCTCTTGAGCCTTTGGGACCTACCATTGTGATGAAGTGACTACTAGCTCTTGAAATTCTACAAGTCAAAGTGTAGGGGGTTTGGTGAGGATTTTCTGGCAATGATGAACAAACAGAAAGAAGAAGAAGAGAACAAAAAGTAAACAAAGGAAAAGAAGGTCGGGGACAACGAGGGGCATAAATGAAAGAAGATTAGTTTATTTTGATAAATCTCATCCATATTCATGAACTATTTTTTTTTCTTATATATATTCATGTTTGTATGTATGTATGTACTAATTCACCCTTTGATTTGCTTTTACAAATAGGGTTGATTTGGACATTAAAAGTGTCACACCCCCAAACGGAGGTTGCAACATGACAATATCCGTGAACAATTTCAAAGGGTACCAAAGCCCAAAATATCAAAACATGCTAATCCATAGATTGTACTTATTGCAAAATAAGATTCATTACATATCTTGCAGTGGAAAATGAAATAAAACTAGTCTATGACATCTATCTAGTCTCATTTGCCAGAAAAATAAAACTAAAATCTTTCGTCCTTCTAGAGCTCTTCCAGCCCCATGTAAGCTTGTTCTCACTCTTATCCTTTGCAAAAGAAATGGTTGGAACTGTAAGTGACTAATCGCCTAGTAAGTGGTTACCTAATCTTTTTGTTGGGATATGAACATAGTAAAACACTTTCAAAATTCAAACATTTATCCAGAATTTGCAAGAAGGTAACCAGTTAAAATTTCACATGCAATGTACCATAAATTTTATTTCCAATGTATTGCGAAATTAGGCCTCAAGACCTTTAAAATCATTTTGGTAACTAGCTTGATGATTGAAATTGAGTAAAGTGACAAAAATTGCACCCAAACAATGCCTTACGTAGACTCAAGCCTCACATCGCTACCATTGTCGCGGTCACCAAACATCCCAACATGAGTGTCAGGCGGCACTTCACACTTACAAGGCGAGACTGTGAGGCCTGGTTGCAGAACCAAGCAGAATGCCTCACAGTCATTGTTGCAGGTGTAGCCGGTCACAAGACTACTCTTTGCAATCATGAGCTGGGTGTGAACTGAGTAGAATGTGGTTCTTACATACTTAAGGCTTAATTATCTGATTTGAGGCTAAAATAGGTTTAAAAATGTCATACAAGCCTTAATAAAAAATAAGAAGTATTTATTGAATAAATCTCAGGTCGAAAATTTACTTAATAGGCAATCAAAAATCTGAAAGGACAATAACACGAGACATGTATGACACACGCTCAAGCATTTGAAGGAATAGAATTTTGGTTGAATTAAGTATTAAATGGACAATCACTTAACTAAATAAGGAATTAAGAAACCCAAGCGAGTGAGCGTCAAGACTAGCAAGTAGGAAACTAGTAAGTGGTTATCAGCAAATTTTCATAACTATTTTCCTTAAGTAAATTACTACTCTTGAAAAATTGATATTTTGCTAAAATTATTCCAAATTATTTTCTAAAAAAATTATATTTTGTTGGAACTTATTCTGAAATATTTATTGGAAATTAACAAGTACCGAATGATTTGTATTTTGAAACTATCATGAAGATCTTATTTGTGTATAGTGAAACATTATGATATAATGCCTACAAGGACCAACCGAGATAGTGTATGAGTTAGTTCTATCCGTTCATTGAGCAATAGGTGAGATACGCAATCCTCTCAAATGGGGTAATGGATTTAGACCATGTGACTCACTCAAGCGAAATTATAGGTTGAATATATGACCCTTTTATTTGGGTTCATAAAATGAGACAACCGCAAATGTTGCACGTGACCCTCTTTAGTCAAAGTTATAGACTAAGGTTTTGATTGGTGAAAATAGTACACGAACTGCTTGAATTCTTGGGCTTTTCCTACACATGATTCAACCAATATTCTCCAATATCGTATGTTAATTCTTGTTCACATGTTGCCTATGATTTATTAGGATTTTGGTGTCTAAACATGTGCAAAATAAATTCTTAGAACTATGTATGAATTCTACAAAATTCGAACTAAATATTACCATGAGTTCTACGCGTTTGGCACTCAAAATTCATTTCTTCCTCCTCTCCCCTCTTGGATGGCTGTTACGGGTTTTTCTAGGGTGGAGAATAAATTTCTCCTAGGTTTTAAAATGGTATATTTATATTAGAGTGTAAATAGGTTAATTTTGAAATTTTAATCCCTCATAATTTTGCCATGAAAATTCACACGAATTTCTGTGAATTTTCAGCCAAATTTTTAGCCTTAACCTCCCAATTTAGTCCCCTTTCTACCATGGTAAGTACCCCTTATTAATGCACTAATTTTTGATAAAATTTTCTAAATACCTTATTGCACATATCTCCTTTCATACACACCTTAATATTCCCACAAAATTTTTAAACGAATTTTCCAAAATTTTTAAGCCAATATTCAGCTTTAATTCTCCCCAACTCAACTCTATTCATTATAGTAACAAGTTTCCACCACTATGCCAATTTTTGGATATGTCTAACTAGTCCAACTTATATCACTCTTTACCGTACAAGCTTTAATATCTAAGTTAATATTTCCTAGGAATTTCTTGGAATTGTTTCAGGCCCGAATCAGCCAAAATCTTCCTAATTTACTCCCTTTTATGCATGGCAAGGCTTCTTCATTAATCCATCAAAATTTAGTAAGGTTTGACTATAATAATAGCGTGTATATTGCCTTTTATATACACTTAACATTACTCCAACTTATTTACAAGAAAATTAACAAATCAAATCAACACTAAATAATTAAAATTAATATTGTTTTATTATTATTATTATCACCCAAAATTCAGAGTATTACAAAAAGGGAGTTTGACCTCAGACCTATATTTTCCTTTACTAGTGCTCTGCCTGACCATTTGGCCAATTTCAAATTCATTCTTTGGTTGGACTCTAATTTTTTTGAGTTGAATGAATTAAATTCCTGTTAATGTAAACTAATTCCAGCTGTGCTATAATTTTGTGCTTTGTTCGATTGCTGTATTATAATGTTATAACACTGTTCCATCAAGATATGTTTGATGCTGTAACAACAAATATGACAAAAGCACTTAATAAGTAAAGGAAGAAAACATACGAGAGAGTTCAAAGGCGACACTCTTACGTTTGCCAGACCTACCCATGAAAAATAAATCCACTTCTATGACTTGAATTTCACGACCCAAAATTCTTACACTACCCAACGCACGAGATGCAAACATTTGATGCAATTATAACGATATTCCTTTATTTAGTTTATAGACTCAACTTGTTTTAGTTAAAGTAATTTTTTTCTTGATTTAAAACACAAGCCATTACAGCTTGTTCTCACTCTAAACGTAACCTAGTGCATATAAATCGATGATGTAGACCTTGTAAGCATGTTTAGTTCATTTGGAAGCCCGCCGACAGCCGTGGCAGCATTCTACATTTATAAGACTTGTCTCTTAATTGATTCCTTGAACTTTAGTTGCATATCTTGAGCATACCTTCACGTCAAATCTTCAACAGATTCTGTCCATGTAATTCTTGGGCTGACCTTGCAACATCATGCGATCATTTCCCTTTTGTAAAAGATTCTCTTTCACTTTTGGATACATCGAATCTCTATATTACAGAATCATCTTTAGTTTGATTTCGCCTAATTTTCAATATTATCCACCTGATGCATGATATTCCTCCACTAAATAAAGAACCAAACTGCTACTCACGAACAATAAATATTGTATAATGACATAAAAATTTACATGATCCAAAAGCTTATCTGTTTAACATATTGCCAGACTACTGCAAAAAAAGCCAACAATGATGAAGTAAAAAGTCACTTAAAATCACAAATAGTTAACTTATTTATAATACTCCCGTATACATATTTTAGAACAATTAAATGTATAGTTAACATTTTTTTCATCAAACTTGAAATAGAAAATGAAATAAAAAAATTAAAAATACCAGTAGTAATGATTTAAATTTGTTAAGGATTGTAACAATATTAATGCAACATGTAACAATATATTTAGCTAGAACTGTGAAAACTGAAAATATGAAAATAATAGAAAGAGTGCTTTAAGAAATCTTCAAAAGACAGGACAACATAATTGCAAACAAAAAAATTCCTTTTGTCAAAATGCAAATGCTTAATATTCTTCATTCTTTATTTTGCTTTTTCTTATGTTTAGTGCAAGAAAGAAAGAGACAAGTAGTAATACGATGCTTTAGTTAATTTAGTACATAAAACAATAAAAAAGAATTGATTGCCGTTTTTAATTTTTTTGTCTTTTTTAATTCTAAATAGTAGGGGTGATCCAAAAAATTAAAAACCAATGGAAATGCCAGCATCACTGCAATAAACTGCACCGTTTTAAAAATTGAAGACATAAGCTACAATTCAAATTTTTAATAAAATTGAACTGTATGTTACAATTTGGTGGCCGTTTTTGAATTAAAAAAAAAACACACACACCATACCGCACCACTTTATATATTAAAAATGAATAAAATTAAACATTTATATTAAATAAAATATGGTGATTGTTAAATTTTCAAGAAAATTTTGGTTATTTTGAATAAATACAATTATTTTTTAACCAAAATTATTTTACATACAATATAAATATTGCAAATTTTATCAATGTTATGATAAAATTATATGTAATGACTTTAGATTGAACACAATAAAAAGATACATTTCAAAGGTAAAATTTAAAATATGAGCTAAGCCTTTCGAAAAATTTAATAAAGAAATGGTAAAAATTAATATATTTATTTTTATGCTTATATGCTATTGTTTTATTAATATTGGTTTGTTTTTCTACAAAAATTATAAGAATCAAATTTCTTTATGACATCAAATATTGCGTAAAATACTAATACGTACATAATGCATATTAGGTTTACATTTCTATTTGTAATATTTTTTATTTTTCTTTAATTAGTTTCTTTATTTCATTTTTCTTGCAAAACTAGTTCAATGATATATATACATATATGCCTACTAAAAATTGATCTTCCGTGATATCTTATTGTTAGACAAATGCTGATAATATTTATTATTTCTAAAAACTTTACTTTGCAGCAATGTTATCTTTTTGTTGTATTTTGTTTAATGTCTCTTTTTTTTCTTTTTTTGTTTTTGCATTGGATGCATAAAATCTCTAATTATTGAGACTAAGTTGGAATCTATAGTTGCTATTAAGTATTACTAAGAGCATTTAAGAATGATCATCTTGGTATATTCAGACTTTCAGCTGAATATGTGTTGATTTGTGGCATGCATAAATATTGTACTTTGATTGTTTATATTTAAATTGAACTTATTTGTAAACTGAAATCCACACCAAACTGCTCAGTTATAGCTTTGATTTTGGTTTTTTTAAAAAAAATTAATTTTTTATAAGATCGAAACACATATAGGAATTAAATTTTGAAATTTTATAGAAAAAACTGAAACACCCTATTAAATATAATCCAACACCACATTGATCACCGACGTTAGCAACAACAACTGCCACCCATGGACACAACATTTTCAAACGAGATTTATTTTAATAGTGGCAACATAATCTAAATGATAAAACTTGCACCAACCTTATGATGACGATGATGAGATGACTAACCTTGGTTGCCATTAAAACTTTTGGAGTTGCTGTTCAGTTACTGTTTCAATATACACATGGAAAAAGCCAACATACATTTGTTTTCAAAGCTGCTGCACGCATTTCAGATTCATTGTCATTGTTTAAGTATTTACATTTATTAGATCCATGATATTCTAATTACGATCACTGAATTTAATTATGTTCAAGTTACTTAAGAGGTCTTGTAACACACGTACACCTGCTCATCTTATGCTGAGATTGTTTTTGTCTATTAGGTTATCAATCTTTGGTTTCTCTAACTTCCCTAAAAGTGTTCTCGATGCTGCTTACACAAATTTATTGTGAATAAAAACAATAAATTTGTGTTTTTCCTTAAAAATAATAAAATTACAAATGAGACTGGTATTTTTCTATTTAAAATTATATTATATTACTTCCATTATTTGTATTAAGTTATTAAATTACTTTTAAGAGACTTGAGTTCTGAACTAATTTTAGAAGAAAAGCTCAATTATTGTTAAGACCATTTTATAAGAAGTACATCCTAGTTGTCTAGTTAAATAAATATACAATACTCTATATTCTGTAATATTACTAATTAAATTTTAAAGAATCATTTTCTTCCACAATTCATTTTCAACTATGTTACACGATTTATGGTTTACAAGATATATAAAATTATATGCTAATATTCTCTAAAAATTATAACATTTATAATTAGACAGCAATAATCTAGCTACTATATTTTAGAGATATTAGGACTATTACAATTATAAGATGTAAAATTCGGGTGAAAAATAATACAATAACTATTTTGTTATTCGTCTGATAGAAAAAAGAAATGATATACAACCCATGCCTTATTTAACAATTCAATTGACAAACATTATTTTCTTTCGGTCAGTATGACAGAAAACAATTTTAGTCTAGGTCTTATTTCTCAATTTCCTCTTATAGATTATTGCTATGTCTGCTAATAATATAGAAGCAAGACAAATTAAAATTTCGTTCATTATTAATATGAATCGGTAAATTGTGATAGCGAAAAGAAAAGAGTGTATATAGAGCCTGAATTTACATAGTCAAATTATATACGATTATAATAATTAAATTATATGAGAAGATAAATGTAGATGTAGATGTGTGTTTGTGTGTGAGTGTGTGTAAAGAGCTTTGAGTTATTTATTTAAGAAAACTGACTATTGTTAAAGCCTCATTTTTGATTTAATATAAGAAACTATATTCAAAAGTTATTCGTGTTAATGAAATGGATTAGGCCAATTTTTTTTATTAAAAATATATATGTGTGTGTGTGTGTGTGTGTGTATAATATGATGGAAATGCATTTAATAAAAATGAATCATTTTCTAATAGAATGAGAGCAAAACAACTTATCAATAAAACTCGAAGAACTAACCAATTGATTTATCCTTATATGTTAGAGAATAAACCATTTCAAAAAAATGAAAAATAAAGTACGCATAGGGGTTCTATATATTTGTAGATGATGATGACCGGAATTAAAGAATTCATAATTTTGGGATTTTAGATTTTGGATCAAAATTAGGGTTTTAATTTGAATATTTACGAAAATAAAATAATGCTAAGGTTTTCAATTTTGGCTTGATAGAAACAAATAAGTTACGAAAGTCAATGAGATTCATTATGCCAAATTACGAACATATCCAAAGCTGAAAACAAACTTTAAGGAACACAAGTACTTCCAAACTAAGCATATGGTTGACTATTTTTTTCCCTTGATTTAAACTTACTAAGTTGCATATTTCTATCTGGTATACAAAGCTAAAGATTCACACAGGAAGACTCCATTTGTATCAGAATTCATTGTTAAAAGGACCGTGAAATTGACACCTGATTTTCCTGAAGAACCAATCTGAGTGATTACTCTTTCAAGCTGATTAAAACACCACAATGCTGTTGCAATATATGACTGCTTTGTCTTCCAATACCCTGTAATTTTTGTAAGTGAAATGTTTTGAGTACCCCTTTATCCTCGTAGTTATCTGTCACTCACACTGCAGGCTTGAACTTACGCAATGCAACAGAATTGTCGAAGCCCTTGACATGCACGGTGAAGTGACAAGTCATGAAACTACCTCTCGAGGTTGGGTGCTACAATCTCTTAGACAGGACCTTGGTTGCGAGAGGCTTATGCACAGTGCTCGCGAGACCTTTGTGGGCAAGTTTATTTTCAAGAACTTGTAAGATTGTATAACTTATAAGATATTTTTAGAATTTATAAGTTCATGAATCTTATTTTAAAAATAAATTAAAAAGTGTTTAGCAATATTTTTTTATAAGATTTTATTAAAATTTATAATTATAATTATTTATATATTTTTTTGATGTAATAATAATGAAAATAATTTAAATACTATTAATAAAATGTAATTTAATGATATTTATATTATATTTGATATATTAAATGAAATAGTTTATAAATTGTTTGAAAATAAATTAGTAAATAGCTTATAAGTTTCAAACGCATTATTTTTAGAGTTCATAAGCTCTTTTGTCAAAAAAAACTCAAACACGCTTTAGGGAAACTAAATCATATCATAGGAAAACTTCTTGATATCCAAGTTTGCGACTTTATAGCAAATTCTCTTGATCCCCAAGTGCATTTCTTCAAAACCTCAACTTTTATGGAATTCTTTGTTGCTAAGTTCTTGATCATCAAATATTGTCTAATTTTGAATCATCTTCAACAATAAGCTCCTTAAAAATAAGTTAATTTTTTTTAACTTATTTTAAAATATATTATAAACTACTTCATTTTGTATGTAAAAAATGGCATAATTATTCTTTTTTATATTATATTAATGTTATTTAGTTCATTTTTATTATTGTTGCACCAAAAAAAATTAATACTATTTATAATTATAAATTTCTATAAAATCTTATAATATGATCTTATTATTTTTATTCAAATATTTTTTAGTTTATTTTTAAATAAGATTTATGAACTTATAAGTTTTAAAAATATTTTATAATTTAGATAATCCTTAAAAATAAACTTAACTAAACACCCATTTAATCTGAGTCGCGAGAGGCCTGTGTACGGTGCTCATTAGACCTTTGTTCAATCCGTCCCTCGGAGCTGCAAAAATTGACTACCATGAAAGTTGGAAGTGGGAGGAAATTGCAAGTGATAGGCTGTGTTTGGGAGATTACATATTTATAGGAATGGGTGTCTTCTCTTTATGCAAATTGATTACGTACAGCTCATGAAATTCTCTATTCCATTTTCTAGCTTATATAATACACAACTGCTGCATTTATTATTTTTCTGGTAGTCAGTAACACGTATGTTCGCAGAAAAAACTGAGACACAGAAGATTAGATCAAGGGGATTATGGGGATGGGGTTTGTCTACAAATTTTTACAAAATTGTATGTTTTATGTGTTCAAACAAAGACATTTTGCTCCAGCTCAATGGGAAGTGGGTTTTGAAAATTACCGGGAGTTGTTGAAACCTGATGAATGGATATGTTTTTTTTTTAATTTTAGTATATGTTTTTAAGTATTTTTAGTTCGAAAATTATGTAAAGTAAGAAATAAAATTTAAAAAATATAATAATTTAATGTGTTTTTTTGGCATATGAAAATTGCAAAACAAACATACCTACGTATAAACCTTAATATGTTAAAGTAGGGCTTTTAGCTTCAAGGTAAATAGATACACAATATAATTTCCCACATCCCGCGTGCATGGGACATCACACATTTCCAGGAGGCCTGGAAATGAGATCCCATCCGTTCATGGCTGAAATCCACCTCCTCCTCCACAACCGCCACCGCCGCCTCCTCCAGAAGGACCCCGGAAAAATCCACCACCGGCACCTGCACCTCCTTTAGGTCCTGGAAAGATTAGTTGTTTTTCATAGTCGAGAAGAACAACGGCGGTGCAAGCAAGAACATTGAGAAGAAGGAGGAGAAGGAACTTCAAAGTCGTCACGTTTCTGTCGGAAAATTAAGTAATCGTATCAGGTTTTGGTCTGTGATGAGATTTGGGGAGGGCAAAGTGTAGGTTATATATAGTGACTGTGGCATTAATGAGGATTATTGAAGGGGGCCATTTGTAACAACTGTGATTAATTGTGCAAGGGCAAAGTGCTGGCACAGAATGCTAATTACACATTATAAGCTGACTAATTTTTAATGGGGAATACCGAACCCTAAACCCTACTATCCAATTAACAGGAAGATCCAATAAACTATAATTTCACTTACGTACTGAAATTGAGAATTTTTGTCAAGTTTCGATTCGACAATTCTATATGTCCAAACTCACGAGTAAGCACATAAAATTTAAAATATAATATATCATGTATGTATATATTTCATAAGTATTTTAAATTGTATTGTATATATATATTTTAATTTTTATAATTCTACGTATGCGTAAATTCACTTGAACAATGTCCGTTCGAAACTCCTCCTTGGTTTTTATATGATTTTATTTGTATTTGTGGGTGTTAAAATTTGTGGATACATACACCACACAGGTGTTAAAAGTTGGTTCAAAGTCGTGACGATACTGTTAGATACAGATATATGGCTTGCTTTTCGGTTTGGTACATTGAAATTTCAATTTTAATATTAACTTATTGAAATGCGACTAGTATATTTCTGTATCATTAATGAGCAACGCAAACGCACGACTTATTTTTGCATTTATTTAGTGTGATTGATCCACAACGACTAGTTCTATCAATTCAACTATTTTAGAGTAAGCATTTTGAAAAATATAATATCTTATATATGCGCATAATAATATTGCATTGAATTAGACAAAAATGAATTTAATTCAACAAGAAGAAAATTTATTATACAAATTTGAAAGAAATGTAATAAATTTAAAAAGCAAAAACAAATGTATAAATTGGTAAATTAATTATGCAATGCAGAAACGATTCAATTAATAAGAAAAATAATAGGTATGAGATGCGATTTTTGAATTTTCAATAGCTTAATTAGAGTTGTTGGAAGACTTAAATTAGAGCTCAATTATCAATGCTTGTCATCTAGATTACCCTAAACCCTAAATTAGGACTCAATTATCAATAGTTGAAATTTAAATAGCATTATCTAGATTAGTTTATATTCCAGTGCATATCTGTTAAGTTGTTTAGTTTGGTATGATTTTAATTAATAGAATTTTAATTTTGCTCTTATGTAATCCCACTCTTTAGTCTCTAAATGCGCATGGCTACACAACTATTAATTACCAAAAGTGAGTGAATTAGATGAAAATTGTTTATATGTGGAAAAACTTCTGATTTCGGACATCACAAAATACCCCAAAATGTACTCATTGTAATCTGAATGATCAATTAAGTTGCAACTATAGCAAATGACAGAATTAACACGAAATTGGTGATGATTTCTTGATGAAAATCAGAATTTGATTAGACTGAAATTCAATTTAAACAACTTTTGTATGCACGTATCAGATGCACTCGACTTGTCTCGTCAACTCTATGCATCATATTTTACATTCAGTTTTCCAGTAAGTTAATCCGACAAAATACCCATTTGTCTGAAATAAATTATTGTGTCTGCCACGAGCATTTCTTTGAAGGAGTGACGTGGCAAAAGCAAAATGCCCCACGAGTACGCAGAATGATATTTAATAATAGAGACCACAATCAAAATCAGGATATGCCCATCAGACTTCAGAGCATGGTATACATTAGCTGATCCCTCTTGGCTTGATACATTACCAACCATTACACACATCAAAGTTCAATAAAGCCCTTCCAAAATTCAGAGCAACAATGCGGCATGTCTTTTACAGTCCCAACATTTTACCTCAAACCATGAAATTGAAAAGTGATTATTTATCATTAACTGAATGGTTTACAAGCAACAAGTCAAAGTATCATTATCCCTGTAAGTTTTGATTCAGGTTCCCACAGAGGATCGACTTCAGGCTCCATCTAAAGAATCTGCACCTGTGAGGTCAGCTGCAGCTGTCTGTTAGTTTTACCAACTGAATCAAGCTTTATTGAGAAGGTTTTGCAGCTGGCCGCTCTGGACTGCAGCTCTTAGATCTGAATTACAAACAATTAAGATTGAAAAAAAATGAAAGAAAGGAAAAATGGGTATCCTGTAGCTGCAGAAACATAACAAGAAAGAACAACCAGATTGGTTTGAGATGTTTCAAACAAAACCGTATAAATAATAACAATGTAAAGAATAATACAGCAACAGCTTCAACATAAAAGTACCCTACCATCAGAACCACCTATATGCTTGCCATTCACAAATACTTGTGGGACAGTTCGCCGGCCAAACTGCTCCAGAAGAACATCCTGAATCTTATATCCATCATCTGCATGTAATCAAAGAATAGTAAACCATATCAATCACCACTAGTACTAACAGGTCGCGACCAAAAAAGAGAAAAAAAAGAAAGAAAATTAAATTGCTTACTAACAGGTTGCACAAATTGACTAGTAGTAAAATATGAAAAAATGAGCAGAAAAATTACCTCGAAGATCAAGTTCCACGACAAAGGGCTGCTCCTCAAGTTCACTAAATATGCGCTTGGCACGCAAGGAGTATCTAAACTCACAAAATAGCAATCACATGAAGCTTAGGCAGTGTTTAGATTGAAGAAGCAATTTTTCATCTAAAAGATCGAAGATGCATTTAATAGGGATGCCGAAAGAAAGATGTTCTAGTCAGATGGAACCCATAGGGAAATTGTCAAATCAGTTTCTTCAGAATATGACCTGTTAGATTAACAACCATCCACCTTTACAATCCTCCTTCAAAAATCATTCCTTGGACTAAGTTAATACTTGTTCCAAGAACAGGACTCATGCACAATCCTGCTTTCTTTCTGCACATATCAAACATTTCATCAACTCCATTTTCATCAATATGGACTTTCTCGATTTGCATCAAGTTTTCATCAAGCATGTCTTAAATCCAGTGACATCTCACATTAATACGCTTGAACCTCAAGATGAAGGTAGAACTTTTACTCAAATGAATCGCGCTTTAAGTGCCATAATATGTAATTTCTTGCTTTAAATTACTTTTTTAAATGCCTCTTCAACCACAACATTTATTTGCAAGCTTCAGTCATGGCAATATACTTTATCTCATTGCGGATAATTCCAGGCACAAGTCTTGATTGCCAAATGATAGTTCCCCTACAAATGCCATAAGGTATCCAAACGTGGATTGTCTAGAATCAACACCACTTGCCATATTGCATCTATGAACTCTCCTCTAATACAATTTGACCATCACTAAATCTCAGTAAAGATCTAGACTAGCCTCCAAATACCACAATATCCATTTCCCTGCTATCTAGTGATCTCTCTCAGGATTAAAGAGAAGCTTACTTTCTATGTCAACTGAATAAGTAATTGTTAACATTTTAATAGTGAGTGAGAGATGTGATCTTGCAGCTATGGCAACAATCAGTACTTAATTAACAACACTCCCCTTTAAATTGAATATAAAAATTTTCATGAAGATTTCAATTTAGACTATTGAGGCAGATATCATAAAGCAATAGTTAGGAAGTTGTTGTAAAGTGACAAATGGATAGGTCATTCTGATAAGGCAGCGAATACAATTATCGTAAGGTGACAAACAACAGATAATTGTTGCAAGGCAACGGATAGGATACAAAAGTAGTATCTTCCTTATCCAATACCTATGTTGGGGAATTGGAAGAACTGAACCATACTTTATTACCAAAGAAGTAGTCTCAATTTATAATACGGTACTACTACAATAGTATTAAAAATAAGTCTAAACTTGAGAGAATTCGAGTCCTATAATGTAGGAAAAAATATATCTAGTTCTATAATCCAGATAACAGAATACGTAAAATATCTAATTCTATAAAGGATTGAATTTTCTCTCCCATGGTTACAAACCATTTCTCTTTTTTATTGTGTTTTATCGACTCATAAAACTCTCCAACGTTCTCTTATCAATAAGCATCACATATTCATATGAACTATATTTGGTAAAAATTTGTCTTTATTTAGTGGACTTCCTAACTCTACTCCTAATAGCAATATAAATGTTAGATTTGGGTCCTCATCAACATTTTTTCACTGTATAAGTTGGTTCAAGAGCTTTTTCATAATCGAATTGGAATGAAAAATACATTCTCCCCATGCACACCCTACTGCTTATGACGTGGGCCGCCTAAGGTTGGCTTTACTGACGAGTATTCTCACACATATGAAGCTCTCTCTCACACATGGAACCCTCGTGCATATGGTGTGGGCCCCTCTAGATCAACTCTACTCACAAGCCATCACACGTGTGTGGACCTTTCTCACGCACATGCATCCCCCCATGGGCATCAAGCACAGGAGACAACTCTAATACCATACACACACACACACACACACACACATACATACATATATACATACATACATATATATATATATATATATCATGAGTTTAAATCCATTCTGAAAAACTGGTTACCAAGGGTACTAGAACTTTTACCACTATCGAAGTGGAATGAGAGTTACGCTAAATTTTTGCCGCACTGTACTAAGGTTGACAACATATTGTGCAACATAATTCATCTCACTATCCTTGCCTACAAATAGAAGGTTCAAAAAGTTTTCAAAATGCATAAAGACACGAGAATTTAAGAACAAGAGAGCTGAAAGATACTAGTTAGGGGTGTGGATTTGAAGAGAAAAGCAAGGACAAAAATGTACCTGAGATTCTTCCTCATTCTTTAATATTTCAGATTTAAATACTTGATGTTTTTATGATCCAAAAGACATTTGCTTCAGAAATTAGAAAACCAAATTTTGATGTTCTCTTTCATCTTATTCCAAAACAATTAGTTTGGCCCCAATTTTATTCTCAGTGAGAAAAGATATCTATTTTTGTCTTCTTTTGTGTGATTCATTTTGGCACTCTTTCCCTTTACACCTCTAATAGTTCATTTATTACAAAATGCAGCTTTAAATATTCCACGTTATTTATCTTTCCGAAGAGAAAACCCAACTCATTACTAGAAATAGCAAGTAGAATTCTAGAAAAACTAAAAGCAAGCTCAAATTAGCACTCCGAACAAAATCTCTTATCCAAAATTCATAGAAAAATCAAATTTAGGGTAACGACACTATATTATAGATGACTAGACTTACGGGCAATAGGATTTGGAGAAGACGGCGATTTTATTGGAGTAGATGACATTTTCCACGAACGCCGACGGGGAATTGGAGGCTAGGGCTTTTTGTGGAGCATTTCCCAGAAGTAAGATACAAGCTACGGCTGCAATCAGAACGAGGCGGCGCCTCTCAAGAACCAATTTCGGCATCGTCGCGCCCAGAACGTCGTCGTTTTCGCACTCCCTTTTCAGCTTGCAACTGTGATTATAGATCAGTTTCAGAATAACCATTCTGGGCACGAAATGTACGCCTGCCAAATGCAAAGGGTTTGCAGCAAAATCGCAACAAAAATGAAGAAACGAGAAGAGGCCCACAAACAGGGCCCTGATTCTGAAAATTCAGGCAGAGAATTGGGAAGCGTGCCTTCAGAGATATTAGAGCGCGCGAAGAGCAGAACGGCGAGGCGCGGATTCCTCAGAAAAATCCTGGAAAGTGCCGCAGAGCAGTTTTTATGCTATACTATTATATTTTTTAATTTTTATTATTTTTATTTTTACATATTTTTAAATATATATATATATATAACACATAATAAAAAATCAAAATAAACATAGCCACAATATTTGGGACAAGATTGCTGCTTTTCTGGTTTTGTCACGTGTTGATTTAATTGACATTCGAACTTTCATCATTATTTTTACATATACTCCACATCAACATAAATTTATTTGAATATTAACTCTAGTAACGATAAAAGCACATTTACGACCCTAGCCCTATTGATATTAAAATACACTTGAAAACCAACCACTAATTTTAGCATCTTAATAGATCTAAAATTCCTTTCATTAGTAACAATCATTAGTAATAATTTGAAATATTTCCATTTAAATCCTTCATGCAAATCCTTCCAGTCAAATAAGGTATTAGATTCTCGCCTAGCAACGGATTGTCGATTTTCTAGAATCACTCACAGGAGGAGAAGCAGATTGTCTTGCTTGCCCAAAACATGTATAGAATTTCACATAAATGGCATACAGATATACAAATCATGTTTAATCATTGTAAACTCCTCTGATGAAAAGGTGTCGCAGTACAGGGAAGGGCCTTCATTCCCAGCATTCCATGTAGAGGTATGCTTTAGTCTGTCATCTTGCTATTCAACCTGCATTTTACTTTCACCTCCGCCATATTCTCCTCAAACCCAGTAACAGAAGCAGTATGCCAACATAATCCAGATTGTAAGCCAACCTTATGAACTCCAACTTAAAATCATTCCATGGAGGGTAGCGTGGCTCGAGTTCCAGGTGGAAGCTCCGGTGCAGAACTGCTTTCTCATGGCTGAAAGTATCAAAGGAGTACTTTCCATGGTACCTCCCGAAACCACTGTGACCGACGCCTCCAAAAGGCAGGGTCTCGCATATAAACTGCAATACAAACCATGCAACAAAACGCTCATTCTTATTTTTACAGGTAGGAGTGATAAATGTGGAAATGAGGATATGAAGCTCACCTGAATCACCGTATCATTAAATGTAACGTTTCCAGATGAAGTTTCTTGCAAAATTTTGTCCCTCAGTTTTTCATTTTTGGTGAATGCATATATAGTGAGAGGCTTAGGTCTCGCATTGATGAAGTCAATGCCTTCTTCAATTTTGTCAAGCTGTAACAACATGTATTTTAATCCAGGAGCCAAGAAATTTTTAACAAAGAACGAACTATATGATGGTTGTCAGCAAGGTGTTGATATTACCGTAATAATGGGAAGCAATGGCCCAAATATTTCTTCAGTCATAATCTGAGTATCTAGTGGAGGATCCAATAAAATTGTCGGCTCGATCATTCTGTAAATGCTCGATAACTCAAGTTCCAGAAGCTTTTAAGTAAAGAAGTAGATTTTAAAAAGAAGCAGAGAACTAACAAATTGTCTTTGTCCAGTGAACCACCATAAACAATGGAAGAGGCCACACCCGATTCCTCAAGTAGACTGCACACCCTATCAAAGTGATGCTTGTTCACAATTCTAGAAATACTCTGCAAGTTTTTCACGTGGTCCCCATAAAATTTTTTGATACAAGACTTCAGTGATTCAACCTGAAAGGAATAATGATAAAGTTGGATGTTGGTTCGGTTGACCAGAAAAGGCCACAAAAAGTGGACAGAAAATTTGTCAAGTACCACAAGCGGAGCAAACTTTTGTTCCACAAGCAAATAATCAACCCCTATGCAGGCTTGTCCAGCACAGGGTCCCCACTTCCCACCAGCTATTCTCTTCACAGCCACCTTCATCGCAGAATAACAGAAACAAGCAAAGTCAGAGTAGAATAGTTTTGGCAAATTTTGCTGAGCTATGAGCAACGAATGACAGTAAGTAAAAAGTGGCAAAAAGATCCCATCATCCTCTTATCAGATGCTTCCTCATGATGGCCAAGTTCATTTGTGTTTTGTCAAAAAAATGGATTAAAATCATAAGTTAATAGGCACCTTGAAGTCTGAGCCCGATAAAGAGTCAAGAATGACGGGACATTTTCCACCCAGCTCTAGAGTCACAGGCGTCAAATGCTTTGCAGCAGCAGACATAACTATGCGTCCTACACGTGGACTCCCTGGATTCGGAACATGGTCAGATTCAACACCAATAGAAAGGATTCCAAACAGAGTTATTTTTAATAGAATTTTGTATGCTGATCAAAACAACCGACAAGAAACCTGTGAAAAATATTTTATCCCATTGTTCCTGCAATAGTTTTTCAGCAACATCACTTCCGCCTTCAACAATGTTAATGGCTTCAGAGTCCAAGTAAAGAGGAATGGTACGATAAAGTAAAGAAGAGCATGCTGGTGCCAGCTCAGAAGGCTTTACAACAGTGGTGTTTCCAGCAGATATTGCCCCGATTAAAGGATCCAGTGTAAGACCTGAATAAAGATGCTAGTGATTTAGTGTCTGCTGATGTCAACAGCTTCATCTTACTTACGATAATCATGCATTGGAATTGGAAGTGCCGAAAAAAAGAAGTTAATGAATACAGATTTTAATCTTTCGATAATGAAATATGTACATTTAGTGTTAATCTTGAAACAAAGAATGGATTGCGGAAATTCACCCATCGTTAAGTGCAATCAAATGATCCACAAATTCTTGGATAGGCAAGAAAAGAGGAAAAATGATAACCAAAAAAGAAACAGTGAACTTACTGATGGGGAAATTCCAGGATCCAAATACAAGTACAGTGCCCAGTGGCTCTGGCAATACCTGTCCTCTTGATGGAAACAAAAGTAATGGCAGGTGGCCCTGATCAAAACATGTCATTCATAATTACAAAGTCAGCATACGATAAAACTTGTGGAAATAGTTTCCCATTCCTAATTCTTAAGCAGAATAACATAAAAGATTTCAGCTCTTTCAAACTCCTATTCATTTGCAACTATCAAGCTGTAGCAGACTGATTAGATTATGAAAATTCCTGTGAGCCAGCTTCGAGTCAGTAAAAAGATATCGAACTCTGCGTTGCAAAAGGCTATTCGTTGTTTCGAAATGGCTTAGGGATACGAACATGGAACTGATGAACCATAGAATCGTCATTTCTAGAAGTGGAGGAAGCCACTGATAGGCAAAAGCGTTTCTAGATATGCTCCACCTAATTACCTGACTATAATGGCAGTGACTATTGATGATTATCTGAAGAATCAATAATCGTTTAGGGATATCTAAATCAATTGGGGAATACTTAATTAGCTGAGAAACATTTTTTCGTTGCAAATGATGAATGGTAAAGGTGCTCCTATCTGGCCAACATCCAATAAATCATAACCAGAAAGCCAATAGGAATGGAGAAATTTTTATCTTATGTCAATTTCAAGCAAAACTTCAGTGGCTGCAGAGTTCTTTTACATGATTCTCGACACTATAATTTCTATCACTAAAAGGCCTTTGCGATTTGAGATAACTAAGCTAACACAACATCATTCTCAACCATCTCTGAGTAAGTCTAACTCCGAGGTCTCTCATGATTTCATAACGCACCATACAAAACGGGAAAACAATGAAATTTCATTCTGTAAAACGCGTTACCTTTTTGGGGGCCATCCATTCGTGGATGTGAAGCAGAGAGTGGTCTGCTGATTTTTTCACGACTCCAATCTGTAACATGAGATTGCAAAATAAGGATTGTTCATCAAGACTTAGCAAACAGACAAATGACTAGCTGGTAATTTACTCAATCATAAACTACAGTACTACAGAATTCAGGTAGGAGAACCGGATTAGACTTTTATTAACAATAATGCATATAAACCCTTAAAATTTAGGAACAAGTAGTTATAAATACAGACAAAAGAAGAAGTTCCCTTCACGCGAAATTGGACAAAAATCATTGAAGAACTTGAAGACAACCTATGGACTTCATTTGATTTCTTCAAAACAAAATCCAGGGAGAGACGAAATCATCTAACAATGTATTCAAAGACAATCCAATCTCTGCAACAAATTAACAACACACCTAAGTTCTCAGCAAAAGCCAACAAAGCCCAAACTGCTACTAAAAGCCCTCTAGACGTTCGACAAATATCCCAGCACACGTATACGCACCAGAGACCAAAGTCACAAAACAAACACTGCTGCTTTAAAAACAAACCTCGTCGCGATAAGCTTCAACGGGGTGTTTCCCGAGATCCTGTCTTAAGGCTTCAAAAATCTCGGCTTCGTTTTCCGCCAAAAGCTGAAGAAGGCCCCGAAGCTGGGCTTTTCGCCAATCGATTCCCCTAGTTCTCCCACTCCGAAAAGCGCGTTTCACTCTCTCCAATCCCTCCATCTCTGCTCTCGTCAACCCAGACATGCAAGATTTCTTTATCTAGAATTTTGTAATACGGAAATCGGCATTGAATGCAATTAATTCACGATTACGTTTTGGATTGTCGATTGCCGTCCCATCCCTATTGTTGATAGAGACGAGTAGCCAATAGAGTCCAGTCCGTACAGTCGGCCAAACTGGGACAATCCCTCAAGCAGCATCACCGCCCTTCACGTGGCATCTGTTAAACTTGTACCGAAATCGTATGTATAGTGAGGCTAATCGACGGTAATCCTTTCAGGTCAAGAATTGAATAGGTTCGATGACTTAGATTCAATGACGTGGGAAAGTGGTTTTTGTATTAATATGTCATGACCAGTCCATGTGCACAGGCTATGTTTGGTTTCGAATTATAACGGGAGATGCTAATTTGGGTAAATTGTGTGAAAATAAAGATTATATTAAACTTATAAGATTTAAATTAATAAAAAAAATATATATATATATATATATTTAATATGTAATAATAATTAGATAATATAATAGTATATGAGTTTATAAAATAATAAAAAATTAAATATTAGTTAAAAAAAATTATAGGGATATATATTGTTTTAGTTGTTAATAAGTTTAATAATTGAAAAATTATTAATTAATTATAGAAAATAAGAGAGAAAAAATTTTAAATTTAAATTTGAATAAAATTTGTATAGTAAAATATTTGATTTAGAAAATTTTTAATTGACGATAAATAATAACAAAAAAAAGAAAAATAAATATAGTCTTGATAATTATAAGAATAATAAACGCTACGTGTGATGTAGCAAAATTGTTGGACATACCATTTTTTTATGCAAATTATTATGCGAGAAAAATTGACGTAAAATTTAGAAATAAAGTAAAAATAAAAAAATAAATAATATGTTTTTAAATGTAAATTTTGATGAGAAAAAATTAATACAAATTTACATTCAAACATACATGGTTATAAGACTTACAATAGTGTGCTTATAATCCTTTAATTCTTGAAGTGGCTTCGTCACTACCCTTGGACTATGTTTGGATACAGTGTTTTGGTGATAAATAATATTTGATAAGAGCTGTCTTGAGATAATTCATACATTTAAAAGGATATTTGATGAGATAAATAGTATTTTTTATTTAATTTTTTAATATATTAATATATAAAATATATAATAACGATTGGATGATATGATAGTACGTATAAATAATGATTGGTTTATAAAACACAAATATATCTACATGTGAGTGTGTGTGAGTATATATATATGTATTAATTTAATTATAAACAAGTATAATGATTAAAAAATAATTAATTAATTGTATATATATAAGAGAAAAAAATTTAAATTTAAATTTAAATTAAATTTTTGTTAAGTGATATGTTTAGTAATATATAATTTGGTGGGTTGTTTGGTGTTTAAAAAGGGCTTCCAAACATAACCTTACTTGACACTATCCTCATCCATTCAAATTTTTACCAATTAAAAATCTAATCTCACAAATTTAAATCCAAATCTAAATTCAAAATTTTCTTTTATTATATATATACATACATATATATATATAATTAACTAATTATTTTTCAATCATTGTATATATTTATGATTAAATAAGCATATATACATATATACAAACACTCATATTTATATATATTTATACTTTATGAAGCTATATATTATCACATATTTCAATCATTATTATATACATTTATATAATTAAATAATTTTAAATTTTTTATCCATCTTACATTTTTACAAATTAGCTTAATTTTTACACTCATCAAATCTCCCCTGTTTTCAGCTCCACTGAAACCAACAACTAAGCATACGCAGTATGTTTGTCTAATTTTATTATAAAAAAATTTAAATTTAAATTGTACTCGAACATTTAAATAAGTGTCAAATACGAGATATATATATATATATATATATGTATAAGTGAGTTCTAATATATATTTAGTTCCTTTTGAACTAGGTAAAACTTGCTATCATTATCCAGGCCTGTTGCCTCCCCTGTTTGCATCCACTGCATGACGTATATTTGTTGTCCGAGCTTAAGGCAATTTCACTTATGTGTAACGAGTTATTTAGGCTATGTTTCTTTCCAAATTAGAAGGAAGAAAAATTTACATGATTTGAACAGGGATTAAAACTATATCTGGTTTGTTTTGTAAGATTTAGATAGTTAGAAAAATTATATATATATATATATATATATTTGTGTGTGTTTAATATACAATGATAATTGAACGATGTGATAGTATATAAATTTATAAGATAATAAAAAAATGAACGTCAGTATAAAAATTATAGAAATATATGTTGATTTGATTATGATATATATTAATATAATGATTAAAAAATTATTAATTAGTTATAAAAGATAAGAGAGAAAAATAAATTAAATTTAAATTTAAATATAATTTATATAATAAAATGTTTGATTTGTAAAATTTTAATATTGAGATAAATAGTTATTAAAATTGAAACAAAACACACCTTACTCACGATTTATAATAGGCGTCAACCATTCAATCTCCACTCTATCTTTCATACACCGGACGGTTCACTTTAATTGATAGATTATTTTAAAAAATAAATTAATTATACAATAATTTTAATATTATATTTATGAATATAGATTATAACGTATGATAAGTTAATAATAGCGAATGAATCAATATATTTAGATTATTTTATTATATTTATTGGATTAAATTATTTAATTTAATATTTTAAACTAAGAACAAGTTTATGTTTTATTATGATTTTTTTTTTTTACTTAAAATGAATACTTTATTAATTTTGATAAATTAATTTATCGAATTTAAACATGCCCCAGATTGATACTATTCATAACAGGTCACAAATAGACGAGCAGTACCATCACGTGGGCAGGTTACTGGGCAGTCAGGTTCAGACAACAAACGGACCGACAGCATCCTTGTTCCCATTAATGGAGGCCCAAAAGTATTGTACTGCTTGCACTTGCAGCTAATTCACTCGTCAACTTTCCAACGCACTTTCCCCAAAATTTCCCCAGTTCGTACTGTTATGCTGTGTTTGGTTATTGGAATTCACAGAGGAAAAAAAGAAACTATTAAGGAAAATATTTTTAGTTGTTTGATTAATAAGTAAAATTTTATAAAAAAAAATTAGAAGAAAATTGTGTTTAAAAAGAAAAAATTCATTTTCCTCACCTTTGGTGAGGAGAATGAGAGAAAAATTATTATAACTCTCACTTTTGTTCAAAACTTTATTAATTCTATTTTTTTATCAATTTTTTTATTATTTTTTTTAAATTATAAAAAAATAATTATAAATTTTATTAATTTTATTTTTTTTTTCTAAATTTTTCTTTCTTCTTCTAAATTCTTTTCAATCAAACAATATATAAAACATTAAAAAAAATTTCTATTATTTTTCTTTACACTCGTTTCTTTCAACCAAATACACTGGAAGGCAGTGTTGTCCAAAGTGGACCAGATCGGCGGTTTAACAGGTTCAATCGAAACCTATTTAGGCTGGTTAGGATAAAAAAACCGCTACGAATTAGTTAAAATCGCGAACTGGTCCAGTCAAATAGGTTCTTATTAAATAACAATTAAGAAAAAGGGAAAAATAAAAAAAAACATTAATTGAGGTTGCTAGCCTTACTTAGTGTCCTTCTCAAGAAACAATATTGAATGTTTAAACCTCTACAAATGTGTAATTTTAAAATTAAAAATTAATTTCTTTTGAACTATTTTCTCTTCTCAATAATGAAAAAGCACCTAAAATATATACAAAAAAGAAGATTTTCAAAAAACAATATTGAAAACACAAACCTCTAGCATCATGTATTGACCAATAATTTCTTTTGCCCCACTTTCCCTTTTCAAAAGAATTACTAAAATTATATATTACAAAGAATATTGAAAATATAAGTAATAATGTTACAATATATGAATAAATTTTATTAATTAATTACATATTTGGTTATATTATAAAAACCACTAAATTACTGATGACGACGACGACCACCACAATGATGATGATGATGATGATGATAATAGATCAAAAACATGGAAAGAAAAATCTTATATGATCATTGTCTTTTTAATTATGGTTATGTTAAAAAAACGTTATATTAAAAAGCTTTGCATCTAATAATAATTGTTTTTAATTTTCTTTTCTATAGAACTGGCTGTTATTTTTCTTATTTATTGATTATAATATATATTATATGGATACAAATTTTATGTATTTGAATTAATTACACAATAAATAAGAAAAATAACAGCCAGTTTTATAGAAAGAAAATTAAAAACAATTATTATTAGATACAGAGCTTTTAAATATAACGTATTTTTAACATAACCATAATTAAAAAGACAATGATCATATAAGATTTTTCTTTCCATGTTTTTCATATTGGGATCTATTATTATTATTATTATTATTATTATTATTATTATAATCGTCGTCGTCGTCGTCGTCAGTAATTCAAAAACAACATATTCAGCTCAACATAAAAGATTTAAAAACCCTGTTTTCAAACTTTATTTAGTCTCTAAAAATTCCGTCAAAAATATTCAAGAGAACAAAAGCGATTCTCAATCAGCTGATGATTCAAATATTGTTCTTGAAAAACCAACATCACTAGCAAATCTCCCGTTATCAATACTCTTTCGTAAAAGTCAGAAATTGATAAAACTGCTGACCAATCCCAAAGTCTTAAAATCAACATGTTGCCAAATATGCCTATTGTCCCTGTGTCTAACAATGTTCAGGCAAAGCCAACTTCTCAGTTTCGTTTTAATGCATCTTCTGTTTATGAATAGAATATTGATAACTTCTCTGAGTATCAAATTCTTTCAACACTTCAGCAAATGACTATGGCGTCAAATGCCTACAGGACTCAAAACAATGTTTCTGATAGAGCAATTACAGAAATCCTAGTTGCAGGATTTTCTGGTCAACTCAAAGGATGGTGAGATAATTCTCTCTCATCAGACCAGCAAAATGAAATCCTGAATGCCTATAAAACAGATGAAGAGGGAAATTTTATTCTCGATGAAGATGATAATCCTCAACAAGATGCCCTCTCCACTCTGATCCTTACTATTTCTCTTCACTGTATTGGTGATCCTTCACATATTAAAGACAAAAATGCTGAATTTCTTTCAAATCTTCGTTGCAAAAAACACAGCCATTTTAAGTCCTACGAAAATATTTTCTTGACTAGAGTTATGCTTCGAGAAGACTCTAATTAGCCATTTTAGAAAGAAAAATTCTTTACTGGACTTCCAACACTTCTTGGTGAGGAGGTCTAAAACCATATCAAAGAAACTTCTCAAAAGAAAATCATCTCTTACGATGATTATACCCATGGCCAACTTATTGGTATTATCCAACATGAAGGATTGAAGATCTGCCAAGATCTGAAACTGCAAAAGCATCTCAAGCGAGAGATGAAACAAACTAAAATCGAGTTAAATACCTTTTGCCAACAACTTGATATCAATTCCTTCAAAGAATCACATTCTTTTTGTTAAGGAAATTGTGACCGTAGCAAGTCCAAAGGTTACAAGAAACCCTTTAAGAAAAACTACAAATCTTATAAAAACTCTTCTAAAGAAGATTTTTACAAAAAACCTTTCAAGAAAAATAAAAAATTCCAGCCTAAGAATTTCTCCAAGTCTTTGAAGGATGTCAAGTGTTTCAAATGTAAAAAATTTGGACACACTGCAAAGTATTGCAGACTCAACAGAAAGATTCATGAATTGAACCTTGGAGATGACATTCTCAACAAACTCTCAAATCTTCTTGTCAGTACTCTTGATAATTCTTCAAATTTTGAGATAGAATTTTCCTCTATTTCAAAAGAAAACCAAAAATGCCTTTAGATTGATGAAGCGGCCTCTTCTAACCTTCATAGTTTGTCTCAAAAAACTTCTTCTGAAGATGATATTGGATTCTCACTCCATGTCTTAACTTCAGAACAGCAAATAATTCTTGATATTATTAACAAAGTTGATAGTCTTGAATTAAGGAAAGAATGCCTTGAAAAACTCCTCGAATCTTTTTCTACTAATGAAAAGGAGCCAAAACCATCCTCCTAGCCTGTGATATCAAAGAATACTTACGATCTCACAAGTATTCTTAACAAGCAAAACGCAAACCCAAAGATTTAGCAGTCCAGGACCTCCAGGAAGAAATTAGAATTGTTAAAGAAGAACTGCGGGATCTCAAGCAAAAACAAAAATAGGATGAAAAAGCCATTAAGCACGTCCTCACCAAAATCCGTTCCAGAGAAGAATCTTCGTCAAATGAAAAAGATGATCCCATTGAAACAAACATCCAAGCACTCCATGAAACACCAAATGAATTTCTCTTCATCCTTAGAGAAATTACAACAAGAAAATACATGATCAAATTATTCTTGAATTTTCTTCAGATTTCCACCTAGATACTATTGCCCTTTTTGATACTGGTGCAGATTTAAACAACATTAAGTTCGGTTATTCTTGATACACCTTTTATCAAAACAAAATTGTGTGAAAATAAAGATTATATTAAATTTATAAGATTTAGATAGATAAAAAAATTATATATATATATATTTAATATGTAATAATAATTGGATAATATAATAATACATGAGTTTATAAAATAATAAAAAGTTAAATATTAGTCAAAAAAATTATAGGAATAGATATTGTTTTGGTTGTGAATAAGTATAATGATTGAAAAATTATTAATTAATTATATAAAATAAGAGAGAGAAAATTCTAAATTTAAATTTGAATAAAATTTGTATACTAAAATATTTGATTTATAAAATTTTTAATTAATGATAAATAATAACAAAAAAAGAGAAATAAATATAGTCTTGATAATTATAAGAATAATAAATGCTAAGTGTGAGGTAGCAAAATTGTTGGACATACCGTTTTTTTATGCAAATTATTACGGGAGGAAAGTTGACGTAAAATTTAGAAATAAAGTCAAAATAAAAAAAAATTAAATAATATATTTTTAAATGTAAATTTTGATGAGAAAAAATTAATACAAATTTACATTCAAACACACATAGTTATAATAAGACTTATAATAGTGTGCCTATAATCCTTTAATTCTTGAAGTGGCTTCGTCAGTACCCTTGGACTATGTTTGGATATGGTGTTTTGGTAATAAATAATATTTAATAAGAGCTGCGTTGAAATAATTCGTACATTTAAAAGAATATTTGATGAGATAAATAGTATTTTTTTATTTAATTTTTTAATATATTAATATATAATAACGATTAGATGATATGATAGTACGTAGAAATAATGATTGATTTATAAAACACAAATATATCTACATGTGAGTGTGTGTGAGTATATATAAGTATTAATTTAATTATGAACAAGTATAATGATTAAAAAATAATTAATTAATTATATATATAAGAGAAAGAAAATTTAAATTTAAATTTGAATTAAATTTTTGTTAAGTGATATATTTAGTAATATAAAATTTTGTGGGTTGTATGGTGATTAAAAAGGGCTTCCAAACATAGCCTTACTTGACACTATTCTCATCCATTCAAATTTTTACCAATTAAAAATCTAATCTAACAAATTTAAATCAAAATCCAAATTCAAAATTTTCTTTTATTATATATATATATATATATAATTAATTAATTATTTTTCAATCATTATACATATTTTTGATTAAATAAACATATATACATATATACAGATACTCATATTTATATATATTTATACTTTATGAAGCTATATATTATTACATATTTCAATCATTATTATATATATTTATATAATTAAATAATTTTAAATTTTTTATCCATCTTACATTTTTACAAATTAGCATAATTTTTACACTCATCAAATCTCCCTTGTTTTCAGCTCCACTCAAACCAACAACTGAGCATACGCAGTATGTTTGTCTAATTTTATTATAAAAAAAATTAAATTTGAATTGTACTCGACATTTAAATAAGTGTCAAATACGAGATATATATATATATATACACACACACATATATATATATATATACATATATAAGTATTTAGTTCATTTTGAACGAGGTAAAACTTGCTATCAATATCCAGGCCTGTTGCCTCCGCTGTTTGCATCCACTGCATGACGTATGTTTGTTGTCCGAGCTTAAGGCAATTTCACTTATGTGTACCGAGTTTTTTAGGCTATGTTTGTTTCCAAATTAGAAGGAAGAAAAATTTACATGATTTGAATAGGGATTAAAACTATGTCTGGTTTGTTTTGTAAGACTCAGATAGTTAGAAAAATTATATATATATATATGTGTGTGTGCGCGCGCGCGTATGTAATATATAATAATAATTGAATGATATGATAGTATATAAATTTATAAGGTAATAAAAAAAATACATTAGTATAAAAATTATAAAAATATATGTTGATTTGATTATGATATATATTAATGCAATGATTAAAAAATTATTAATTAGTTATAAAAGATAAGAGAGAAAAATAAAATAAATTTAAATTTAAATATAATTTATATAATAAGATGTTTGATTTGTAAAATTTTAATATTGAAATAAATAGTTATTGAAATTGAAACAAAACATAGCCTTACTCACGATTTATAATAGGCGTCAACCATTCAATCTCCACTTTATCTTTCATACACCGGACGGTTCACTTTAATTGATAGATTATTTTAAAAAATAAATTAATTATACAATAATTTTAATATTATATTTATGAATATAGATTATAACGTATGATAAGTTAATAATAGCGAATGAATCAATATATTTAGATTATTTTATTATATTTATTGGATTAAATTATTTAATTTAATATTTTAAACTAATAACAAGTTTATGTTTTATTATGATTTTTTTTTTTTACTTAAAATGAATACTTTATTAATTTTGATAAATTAATTTATCGAATTTAAACATGCCCCAGATTGATACTATTCATAACAGGTCACAAATAGACGAGCAGTACCATCACGTGGGCAGGTTACTGGGCAGTCAGGTTCAGACAACAAACGGACCGACAGCATCCTTGTTCCCATTAATGGAGGCCCAAAAGTATTGTACTGCTTGCACTTGCAGCTAATTCACTCGTCAACTTTCCAACGCACTTTCCCCAAAATTTCCGCAGTTCGTACTGTTATGCTGTGTTTGGTTATTGGAATTCACAGAGGAAAAAAAAGAAACTGTTAAGGAAAATATTTGTACTTAATAAGTAAAATTTTATAAAAAAAATTAGAAGAAAATTGTGTTTAAGAAGAAGAAATTCATTTTTCTCACCAAAGGTGAGGAGAATGAGAGAAAAATTATTATAACTCTCACTTTTCATTCAAAACTTTATTAATTCTATTTTTTTTATCAATTTTTTCATTATTTTTTTCAAATTATAAAAAAAAATAATTATTAATTTTTATTAATTTTTTTTCTAAATTTTTCTTTCTTCATTTAAATTCTTTTCAATCAAACAATATATAAAACATTAAAAAAAATTTTCTATTATTTTTCTTTACACACTCGTTTCTTTCAATCAAATACACTGAAAGGCAGTGTTTTTAAAACCGAACAGAATCGGCCGGTTCAACCGATTCGACAGGGAATTGATCGGTTTTCCAGTCTGATTAAGGTATAAAAATAAAATATGTATAAAACTAGTTAAGAACAGGTCAAAACAGATCAAAAACCGATCAAAAACGGCTTGAACCGATCAAAATTGGCTAAAAACTGGTTTTATCTAAAAAATTAAAAAAAAGAATTTATTAGCAATTTTTTTTGAAAAAATTACAAAATAAATTTTTAGACTTTTTTCAAAATTTTCTTACATTTACAACTCTTTAATATTAGTTAAATATATAATTTTTATTTTGACTTTTGTTTTTAATAATTTTTATCTTTTTATTTTTCTAATTAATATTTTAAAAATTAAATTATTGTATCTTAAAATTAAAATGGATCATATTAATTAATCTGTTTATTTTTCAAAACTATTTTTTCAATTTTATACTTTTAATCATTTTGAATTTAATATGTTTTTTAATTTGTGTAATAAATTTTTATTTTAGTTAAATTATTTAAATTTTAACATTACATCTAAAATTTATTTTATAATCTATTGTTATATTAGATTACATTTATTTTGTAAATTATTTTTATAATAATATATATAATATTATATAATTAAAATAACTAGTTTTTTCAACTGTTCAACCGGTCGGATCAGTGATCCAGTAAATTTTTCGGTTCAGTCATCGGTCTGATTTTTAAAACATTGCTGGAAGGCAGTGTTGTCAGAAGTGGACCAGATCGGCGGTTTAATAGGTTCAATCGAAACCTATTTAGGTTGGTTAGGATAAAAAACCGCTACGAATTAGTTAAAATCGCGAACTGGTCGAGTCAAACAGGTTCTTATTAAATAACAATTAAGAAAAAGGGAAAAAAAAAACATTAATTGAGGTTGCTAGCCTTAATTACTGTCCTTCTCAAGAAACAATATTGAATGTTTAAACCTCTACAAATGTGTAATTTTAAAATTAAATATTAATTTCTTTTGAACTATTTTCTCTTCTCAATAATGAAAAAGTACCTAAAATATATATAAAAAAGAATATTTTCAAAGAACAATATTGAAAACACAAACCTCTAGCATCGTGTAGCTACTTCATTAAATATGGATATTAACCAATAATTTCTTTTGTCCCACTTTCCCTTTTCAAAAGAATTACTAAAATTATATATTACGAACAATATTGAAAATATAAGTAATAATGTTACAATATATGAATAAATTTTATTATTAATTAATTACATATTTAGTTATATTATTAAAACCATTAAATTACTGATGACGACGACGACGACGATAATAATAATAATAATAGATCCCAATATGAAAAACATGGAAGAAAAACCTTATATGATCATTGTCTTTTTAATTATGGTTATGTTATTCTTTTCTATAGAACTGGCTGTTATTTTTCTTATTTATTGTGTAATTAATTCAAATACATAAAATTTTCCTCCATATAATATATTTTATAAATCAAATTAATTACATAATTTTACGTAATATAATTTGAGTTTATCAATTTTTAAAATTGATTGAATTCACTAAACTGGTGACTCAATAAATTGACTTGATTGGTCACTAAACCTATTTTAAAAACATTGGCCAATGAGAAATAGGGCTGGCCACATGTTTGTCCATTGCTGAAGTTATTTTCACATTTGATGCCTGTGAGAGTAGCCCATCGCTGTAAATTCTCAATCCAAGCACATGTCAACGTTAATGCCCTTGAGAGCTGATTTCTTTCATTTGCATAAATATTTCTCATTAGCAGAACTGTTTAAAAAATTGCGATTTGATTTTTGTAACTTGAGCCGCGGACTACTACTGTTACTACTACTACTACTACCAATAACAACTGAAATAAATAATACACTGTCACTAAATTTGGGGAGGGGTCATGTTAAATGATAACCTTTGGTGTGAATTGTATTAGGATAGGTGCTATGTTTGGTGGTATAATTTTTTATGTTTTAAAATTTTTAATTTTTTTAATATATTTATAAAATATATAAAAATAATTAAATGATATGAAAATATATTAAGATAATGATTAATTTATAAAATATAAAAATATATAGAAATGTGAGTATATGTATATGTATTTAGATATTGATTTAATTGAGAACAGATGCAGAAAAGAAAAATTTTAAATTTCAATTTAAACGAAATTTGCTGAGTTTTACGTTTAATTAGGTACAATAGTAAGCGAGGTTGAAAGAATAAAAATTGAGTTGCAAGCATAACATGCACCAGCATATTGGATTAGAAGCAGTTGAATTTGTACCAATAGCTTGTTCATTTTGGTAGTTTTGTCTTCGTCTTGTTTGCTTATGTGCTTTATGTGACTCTACACTGATTACCATAATAATACTGGGCTATGCTCGGAGTCCCTTTCTAAACTTTACACGGCACACCAATTTCATACTATTAAATACATATGTTATTCAATAAAATATTTTATTTAAATTTTTTATTTATTATATATATATATAATTAACTAATTATTCTATAATATTTTTATACTATTATATCATACAACCATAATTCCATTTATTATATATATATATATATATATAATATGTAAATCTAAATAAATAATATTATCCCTTCCATCAAAACATTATATATAATGTTTATCTAAATACAACTATCAATGAACCACATTCACATCAATACCACGTAAACAGCAGTGTTTTAAAAACTGGGCCGGACCGGTCGGTTCAACCGATTCAACTGGAAATCAGTCAGTTTTCCGGTCTGGTAAGGTCTAAAAATAAAACATGTATAAAACTAGTTAAGAACCAGTCAAAACAGGTCAAAAACGGTTTGAATCGGCCAAAATTGGCTAAAAACCAGTTTTATCTAAAAAATTAAAAAAAAAGAATTTTTTAGCAATTTTTTTTGAAAAAATTACAAAATAAATTTTTAGACTTTTTAAAAATTTTCTTACATTAACACTTTAATATTAATTAAATATACAATTTTTATTTTGACTTTTGTTTTTAATAATTTTTATCCTTTTATTTTTTAATTAATATTTTGAAAATTAAATTATTTTATCTTAAAATTAAAATGGGTCATATTAATTAATCTGTTTATTTTTCAAAACTATTTTTTCAATTTTATACTTTTAATCATTTTCAAATTAATTTGTTTTTTAATTTGTGTAATAAATTTTTATTTTAGTTAAATTATTTAATTTTTAACATTACATTTAAAATTTATTTTATAGTCTATTGTTATATTGAATTATATTTATTTTGTAAATTATTTTTATAATAGTATATATAATATTATATAATTAAAATAACTGATTTTTTCAACGATTCAACCGGTCGGACCAGTAACCCAACAGATTTTCTGATTCAATCACCGGTCCGATTTTTAAAACATTGGTAAATAGGGCTATTATGGACGTCTATAGGAAGAAGGTTAGCAAATCTCATAACTTAAGTACTCTTAAAAAACTGTTGAAAGGGATCGTTTTACGACAATCATAGGTGAGAACCAACCTGCGGAATCTTGACTATATTATTAAGAGTTTTGATCTAATTTGATAATGTATTGTGAATTTACAATATCATCTTTAATTAGTAAATTAGAACCATTACCCTTAATTAAAAAAATAAAATACGGTTCAATTATAATTAATAATATGCAATTACTTCCTTTCCTGCCAATGTTTATCCGCATTATATTATTAAGAAATAAGGTTTTTAAGTTATACAAAGTAAAATTACACAACTATCCTTATTTTATTTTTTTACCATCTCTTTTAAAATTCTCTTAATCCTTCCGTATTTTCTTGTTTAAATATTTTTTACACTTTTAATTTTAAATAATTTTATTTTATTATTGAAAAAATAATAAAATCTAATTTATAAATAACCATCCACACGTATATAGATGGTAGTTTTTTCTAGTATACAAGAAAATTTATGATACAACTTGGGATTGGTTCTCTTCAATTTCTACTGCTTGTACTCTCTAATCACTGATTATGCACAGTTTGCTAAATATTGGTGAAAAATCCGAATGTGTTCCGTGTTGCCCCCAAAAATTAATCATCACAAGTGTAAACTCGTTTTCTAAGACTTTAACATGACCTGCTACATTGTTGTTATCTGTAGAAAAACTTAATTTGATTTTTCATTGATACATACAAAACACAAACATACACGCGTGTATGTGTAAACGGAGCCACAGAGGAACCTGTTTTGCCGAAGAATTCTGCGTCCTCTGGTCCTTCGTGGGAAACACTTTAGGTGGACTAATAAACATTCGAAAAGTTAGTGTCTGCCGTAGGCCTATCGTTTGTATTTGTAGCTCTGTATCTTTTTAATTTTCACAATTGATCGTCAATTTTTCATTGATTTAAAGTTACATTTTTATATTTTATGTGAAAAATTTATAATATATGCATATGATTAAAATTATTAAGTTGAACAAAATATTTTATTCACGACTAATGCTATATTTATGAGAAAAAGGTTGTCCGATTTAATTTTTGGTCAAAAAAATTACTTTAACTTGAATTAATATTTCATTTTGTTCATAGAAATCAAAATTTACCGACTATTAAATGAAGCATTAATTTTCAAACAACATAAATCAATGGTTAGATATAAGATATAAATATTCATGGGTGTTAATGGGTTAGGATAACATATATACATATAATTCTTATTTCAATGGATTTAGATATGGATCTGGGTGTTATATGTCATATTGAGTATGGACTTGAATTTGAGAATATTGTTTAATGGGTATGGGTAGGATATCACCTTACCCATTAGCGCCCCTAATTTGAAGTGCATTTGTGCTTCACAATTGACATCCGTCGTTACTCACGCGCGCGTGTGTGTGTGTATATATGTCCTTTTAAGCATCGGGATATGCAATTTGGAGAGTTGCATTTCCTCGAGCTTAATTTAAGCTTTTTTCAAAAACTTGATTTCCTAAATTTCTTGTATTTGATTTTTGCTTGGGGATTGTTCATTTACTTGACGAAAACCATTATCACATATGCTAAAGAACATCATACTTCATTGTTGAAAATATATTGAAATCGAATTATACTTGAATTAGAAGAACGAGCAAAATAATTATTCGTATTAACGATAATCTATTCCATTCATATGAGATGAAACATTAAGCCTTTGTTCGTTAACAATTTTTTGCTGTCAAATGCAATCTTCTATTATTACATTTTTTTAATTTTATTTCTTTATCTCTTTTATTTTTACATAAATAATTTAAAAAATTGAAAAAAAAAACACAAACCCCAAAACATAAACGAACATTGCATAAGGCTTTTGTTGGTAGTGCAAAAAGACAATCTCAGGCATCAGCAACAGTTAAAGAACTAGTATAACACAAATTCTAGATGGATTTCAAATCATAGCAGAGGATTATATTGCAACCAGCTTAAAGAATAATCCATCCAGCAAAATGGGGGGCTAAATGATTTTGGATAATAAATATATTAAAAACAGTAAAAATTTGAAGGCCAGAGATCAAGGATAAGGCACCAGATCATGAGCAAAATTAGTAATCGCCTACTAGCAAGTATTTGCTCAGGCCAGAGAATGGAAAGTACTTAGTATTATATACATGAGTAGAATGTAAAAATAATAATGAGTAGGGTGAATAACGACTTATCTTTTTCTTTCTTTTCCCATTTCTTCTATTCCTTCCCCAAGTCTATTCTTTCTATTTTGTCCTTCTATTTCTGTTTCAATTCTTGTTCTTCTTTAATATTTAATAACATTCTTGCAGGCATATTAATCAGTAAGCGAGTTTACCTCTTCATTATAGAGAGAAAGAGGCTCATTGGACCATAGCGGGCTCAACACAAAACCTATCCGCAACTGGGTTAATTGAAAAAACCTTCCCATTAATTGATAGATCAACTCGTGAGGAGCTCAAAAAATAAAGGGTAGTGTTTACGGTCATTGGAGCAGCTTAGCCATCGGTGACCTAGAGAGGGGCAACATAGTGTTTCTATCAGAAGGAGGGAGAGAGAAGAGCGTCGGGTGAAGAATGAAGCGGAGGTTACCATTATGGCCTTCATCACATTAATGAAGGGAATCACGACCGTTGGAATACCAAATTTGTGAAACTGCCCTTGTTCTAGAGGCTTCCCGAAAAATTTGTATTGTTCGTGAGTTGGGCTCAAAAGTCAAAACTTAGGCCTTTCGTACTACTGGGCCTATTAACATATTTAAGTGGACCTTTATCATTACAAGTGGTATTAGTACACTTTTTTAGTGTCTAAAACTGACAAAGACTCGATTGCAATAGATGGTGAAGAAAAAGAAGAAAGAAATTCCTAGAAAACTAATAGAATCCAGATTCCTACAAATGGAATAGGATTGCAATGCACAAACCAGAGGAATCCAACAAAGAGTGGAGGATTCCCATTTTGTGACCAGAACTAAGTTGGATCAAATAATAATAGCTTTTCAAAACATAAATGACAAACCAATGATTTAGAATTCCCCACCTTGCGAGGGATCTCCTTCAGTGGCAGGAGGTAAAGGTATTCTGCCTATCCCTCCACAAGCACATATATCATCAAGGGCCCTAATACACCAGGCATCACATGTGTAAGGAGGCAATTCTAGGCAATCACAATGGGTCGAACTATGACATCCTTTCAAACCAAAGTCCAAATTTGAGCTTTCTATTTTTTATTACAATAATGCAAGATATTGGATCAAAAAATGCTAAAGGTATTTTCAATATTACGATACACTGGAAGAAGAAAAGGTACAAGTGGTGGCTTTAAACTTCAATGAGAAGGTAGAAAAATGGTTCAATAATTTCCTACGGGTTAAGAATTTTGTCGATTGGCATGAACTTCAGAGAGTTGCCATGGCTAAATACGACCGACAAGAGCTTTGTCATGTTATTGGAACATTCAATAAGCTGGAACGAAGAAGGAACATTCCAGACTATATTAAGGCCTCTAAGGATCTGAAGGCAAGCATGCTAGAAATTAATCCCTATCTCACACAATCCCATTTCATTCATAATTTCATCAGTAGATTAATCGAGAAGATTCGACATACTGTGATGTTCAATTCTTAGACTTTGGAAGAGACTTATAGGTTGGTAGAACACATGGAGCTCAAGTTAGAAACCCTTAGAAAGAATTGAATGACAATCATATCGACCAACAGTGGTAACAACAATAAGAAGACTAGTCAGAAAGTGTTGACCAAACTAGTTGCCAAGGGTGGGCAAGAATGGAGGAAAGGTTTATGCTTCAGATATGGAGAAAAGTGGTAACCAAGCCACAAGTCCAAGGACAAGACATTGCACTAGATTGAAGGAGGGTAAATGAATGGAAAAGAAAATAAGCGAAGAAATTTACTTTGAGAGAGAAGTCACCTTAAATACTATTGCTAGCGTGCTCTCGTTAGCACTCGTCATCTAAGGCTTACATATGTGCAAAGCCAATTCTAGTTCTGATTGACATAATTAAGCATCACACATACCTTCATCAACCGTAGATCATTGGTGGGTGCATCCATTGAACCAATTGACGTAACAAGAGTAAGGTATTTTGCAGCCTAAAAATACAAGCATTTCCATTGGATTATATAAGGAAGAGAGTCCAAATTTGATGTAAGGTTGCTCAAATTAGGAAGCTATGATATAATCTTAGGAGTGAACTATCTTATAATAGTAAGCCTCATTGCCTTTAATTTTAGTCACCGAACTCTAAAATTTAGTTATTATGGTGAGCAAGTTAAGTTGAAAATGGTAGAATTCCAACCCTACCTTTTAAATCACATGCAGTAAATTGATTTATAGCCTTTCCAAACCCTATTTTGATAAATGGCAGTCCCATTTATTTGAAATCCAAATAAAAAACAAAGTCCCCAAAATCCGACAACCTAATTAAAAAGTGCTGAAGCTTTACCCAAAATTTTTTTCTAAGCAAAATGAGTTTCTCCCACACAAAGACTAGGACCACAAAATCTCCCTTAAAGCAATCTCTCAATTAGTTAGTCTCCAACCATGTAGATGTCCCTGTCTTGAAAAAATAGAGATAAAAAATTAGATTACAAAATTGCTCCAGCAAGGCCATATTAGGCTTAGTCAGAGCCCTTTTTCATCACTTGTCCTTCAAATTAAAAAGAAATATAGGATGATGCAAATGTGTGTACACTACGAGAGGCTCAATGAGCTGACAGTAAAGGATAAATTTTGTATGCCAATCATCAAAGACCTTTTAGATGAGTAGAATGGGGTCACTTACTTCATTAAATTAGACCTATGGTTAGGATACCATCAAATAAGAATATGCTCGAATAATAATTATAAAACTTCCTCTAGAACTCATAATGGCCATTTCAAGTTCTTGGGCTTACTAATGTCTTAGCCATATTTCATAGTTTAATGAACAACATATTATATTATTTGAGAAAATTTGTGCTAGTTTTCTTTGATGTTATTTTGATTAACAACAAAACTTGAGAGCAAAAGTTGAGGCACTTACAGATGGTATTTCAAAGGCTGATGAGTCACCAGTTATTTGTTAAACTTAAGAAATACTCATCCAGGCAACATAAGGTTGAATACCTCGATTATATTATATCACCTAATAGGGTAGCCACAGACCCTGATAAAATTAAAACCATGGTGAAATGACCCACTCCTACGATTGTAAAATCTCTCAGAGGATTTTTGGGACAAACAGGCTATTATTGGTGTTTTATCTAGGATTATGGTCAAATCAGTCAGGAATTGATGAACCTATTAAAGAAAGATTCGTTTCATTGGAATTCTGAGGCAGCCCATGCTTTCGAAGAACTTAAGGGTGCCATGAGTAGAGCACCAGTTTTTGCAATGCCAAATTTCCAAACCCTTTGAGTTGGAAGTGGATGCTAGTAATAAAGGTATAGGAGTTGCATTAATGCAAAATGGAAGGACAATAGCCTTCATGAGCAAGGTTCTTCACTTAGAAATCAAGGGCTATCCATATATAAGAAGGAATTTTTGACATTGTTGATGGCTATAAGTAAGTGGCGGCACTACTTGGAAATTAGGAAATTTATTATCAAGACAGACCATCATAGTCTAAAATATTTACTCATCTAAGGGATCACTACCCCTACCTAGAAAAAGCGACTAACAAGACTATTAGGATTGAATTATCAAATCCAATACAAAATGGAAGAAAAAAAATAAAGCAGCAGACTATCCAAATTGATAGATGAAGAACATGAATCTACAATAGTTACAATTGTCACCTTGGAATGGATTTCATAGATTAAAGATAGTTACATTGATGATTAGGAGATTGAACAACTCATCAACAATGTTAAAAAATACCTTTAGTTCAACTTTGTTTTACTAACAATTTGTATAAGTATAAAAACAGGATGTATGATAGGTAAGGATAACAACTAAGGTGAAGGATCAGTGAAAATATATAAACAGGGACCCAATGACAGGACATTAAGCAACGCGGGGAACCAATGAAAGTGTAAAATCATTGTTTTGTTTGAAGGAGATGCTTCAAGATGGAAGGCTGCAGTGTCAACTTGTGACACATGTTAGAGAAATAAAGTGAAGCGAACTCATTATCTAGGGTCCCTACAGTCTTTACAAGTTCCACAAGGCATATAGCAGGACTTAACTATAGATTTCATTAAAGAGTAGTCCTCATTATTAGGTAAAAACATTACAATGGTGATAGTGGATTGGCTCAACAATTATTCACATTTCATTGCCTTATCTTACCCACTCACTACTTCACATGTAGCTATAGCTTTTGTGGAAAATGTTTACAAGTTACATGAGTTACTTAATTTAATTATGAGTGATAACAATAAAATTTTTACAAGCCAATTTTGAAAGAGTTTATTTTAGGTAGTAGGACAAAGTTTAAAGCACAGTATTGCAATATCATCTTTAGATTGAAGAGCAAACAGTAAGGTAAATCAATGTCTTGAATATTACCTTAGGTACATGATAAGTTCAAAGCCAAATGAATGGTTGGTTACTTTTGAGAGAACGGAGCTACAACACCAGCTATCATTCTGTCATATGAGCCACTCCTTTTATAGTCATATATGAGGGGCTTCTCCTTAATAAAACTTTGATTTGGTAAAAAAAACACACCTAATGAGGAGGCAGCACAATTTATAAGGGATCAAGGATCTGCCCATAGACTCCTTAAGGAGAAGCTTTACAGGGCATGATAGAGGTTCGAAAAATTGGTGAGCAAGAATACAATAGAAAAACAATTTGAATTGGGAGAATAGGTATATATAAAGCTACACTCTTATAGGTAGATATCGGTCTTAGCCAAGTCTAACCAAAAACTAGTAGCTAAATATTTTGGACTATACACCATCATAGAAAAATTGGGCTAGTTGCTTATATGTTAGTTTTACTTCAAGAGTCTAATACATCTAGTAGTTCATATGTTTCAACTTAAGAAAAGCATTCAACAATAAGAAAATCTATCATCAATGTTACCATTTGTGGATAGTAAAAGCAAAATAAAAATGGAGCCCATAGTAATATAAAACAAAGGCAAATTAGACAAGAAAAGGAGTCAATCACTCAAACATAAGTGCAACGGTCAAATTTAGGGCCCACAAGGTCACTTGAAGTAACTTAAAGGCACTTTAGTTTCCGTACTTTTGTCCTTAAGGACAAATACCTTTAAAGGAGGGAAGGGTATCATATAGTAACAATAATTAAAGTACTGGTAAATTACAAATATTGGATGGATTTCAAATTGCAGCTAGGGGAATTATATTACAACTAGCTTAAGAGATTATCTATCTAATAAAATAGGGTGCCAAATGATTCAAAGATTAAGAATAAGCACTAGATTAGGGGCAGAATCAATTACCACCTAACAAAAAGTAATTGCTCAAGTTGAAAAATGGAAAGTACTTAGTATTGCATTATGTAACATGAGTAGAATGTTAAAAAAAAAAAAGTAGAGTAAATAATAACTTATCTTTTTCTTTCTTTTTTTAACTACTTTTCATTCCCCATCACTTCTCCTCTTTCCCTAAGTTTACTTTTTCTATTTTGTTCCTCTAATTCTGTTTCGATTCTTATTATATTTTAATATTTAATAACATTCTCTCCTAATTCTCATCAAAATAAGGGGTTTGAGGCATATTAGTTAGGAACAGAGTTTACCTCATTATTACATAGAAAAAGAGGATAATCGAAATATAAGGGCCTTATCACTAAACTAGAGACGATAATGGAAGTGAGTGACCATTGACACTTACTCCATTAGAGAAGAAATGGGGCAAGTGCCAATGCAAGGCAGGGGAGGGGTGGGGTGGGGGGAAATTTTTTAATGCTGCTTTTAAATGGGGCAGAGATGAGGGAATTGACCCCCCCACCCCACCCATGCCTTAATTGAATAATATATAATTGTATTTATTATATATAGGGATGTGTATTATTTGTTATACCGATTGAACCGTGTCGGATTAAAAATTCGATTTAATATTCAGTACATTACTTTTCAAAAATTTGGTATTCGATTTAGTTTCGAAATAAAGTTCAAATTACAGTACCAAACCAAATTCCAAAGTTCATTTTTTATTTTTTTCATTTTTTATGTTAATATTTTCATGCTTTAATTTTTTATTCTATTTAATATCTACTGATCTTTTATGCTTTTTTTTTATTTTTTAATTTCAAATCTTGAAATTAAAGTGCAGCACTAGAAACTAGGAAAATGAACCTTTTTTCCTATTTCAATTTTTTTATGAAATTTGATAACCAATTTACCATACCATATCGACTGAAATTATTTTTGTAAAATACTGAATTGAATGAACATTTTGGTTCAGTATTTGATACATTAATTTGGCATACTAAAATTTTAATTTGGTTTGGTACGATTTTAGTGAACGAGCACCCCTAATCATATACATATAAATATATATTATTTAATCAAAATAAATCATAAACTAACAAAAATGTATATTATTTTAACAAAAATAATTTATAAATTAAAATTAGATATGTTAAATAATTCAAATGTATATATAATTTTAAGTTTGGTTAATTTGAAAATTAGTTCACTAAATTAGTAATTTGATCACTTTACTTAGAATTAAAAGAAAAAAAAATCTTACAAAAAGAATTAATTTTGAATAAATATATATTTTAATTGTGATGAAACATGTGCTTTCTTACAAAACTAATATTTTTTCTAATAATAAAAGTCATAAAATATGACAAAACCTAATTAATCACAATAAACAAAAGTATAAAAATTTTCATTTTAATTGATACAAAGATTGAATCTCATATTTTATTACACTAAATTAGTTAATTAATTATTATAAATATAAAATAATATTTTTATAGTAATATTATTAATAAGTTAAATTTAAATTTAAAAATTTTTCTCCAATAAAGCACCCTAGAGGAATCAGGGCAAATGATGTAGTAGGGACGGGGAAGCAAAGATAAGGAATGGAGTAGAGGAGGTATCCTTTGCCCCACTTCTACTCCATTGTCATTCCTATACAAAATTTATTTACAATTGGGTTAAATAAAAAATCATTCTAATTAATTGATAGATTAGCTCGCAAGGAGTCGGAAAATGTTAAAATTTATAATCTTTGGAGGTCTCTATCCGTCAATGACCTAGAGAGGGACAACATATGTCAACATAAGGTGAAGAATGAAGAAATTGAAAAATCAAAAGGAGTTGGTTCAATAAATTGCAACCATTAAGTGGAAGTTATCATTGTGCCCTTCATCACATTAATCAAGGAAGGAAATTACAACTATTGGAATATCGAATTTACTAAACTAGGCTTGTTCTAGAGGCTTCCCTAGAAATCAGTCTTGTTCATGGGCTGGACTCATAACCAAGGATTAGGGCCCCTCGTGCTAGCCTATCAATAAATCTCTAAGTGGGCCTTTATCATTGTAGACAACTTTGTTGAAAATTTTTGTTTGGTATGCCATAATGGAATATAATGAGAATTGAATAAATTTAAAAATGTAATAATTGGAAAAGAGTTTAACATATCTATGTTTAATATGCATAAGGAATGTTATTGGGAATACGAATTCAATGAAATTATCACTTTATTGTTTTGTTTTATATCTACGAATGATAATTTTAAAAAAATAGATTGAATTAAAAATGAATAATTAAAACAACATTATTTTAAAAATACCAAATTAATTATTATATTTGTTGTTATATGTTACATATGTCAAGATATTTAATAAAAATTAATATTGATACAATAGCATGGCAACCATATTACAATGTTTATATTGTGTACAAAAATTATACATTTATAGGTATAGTAAATACTTGAAAAAACATGTCTAATTGGTATGAATGTGTTTATTTTAAAATAAATATTTATACATTTGTATTTTTAACTTCATGTTGACATTTATTATGTGAAAAGTAAATATTCAATTGACATAATTATATTAACTACCTTTACTAGTAATATTATAGCAAACATTATAATATATATATATATACACACATATATGTAGATTCATTATATTATATTTATTTATTAAGTACATCAACATATACTTTGTTTGAAATTATTTTTATTATTGATAAAATTTAATTTTATACAGATTGTGTTAAATTATATATTGTTTTTTTTATGTGCGTTTGTGTGTGTGGATGCTTAGATATCAATGAATATTTACATATTAAGCACATGATTTAGTTATATTACCAATAAGAATAAGATAATGTATATTGGAAACACATGTGTATATATTTAATTTTATGTGTACCTATGTAATCTATGTATATATTCTTATATTCACATCTGATATTTTCTGAAATTTAATTGATTTAATAATAATTATATAATATAATATTTGATGATATATTAAAATATATACATTATAAATATAAAAATTAATAAAATTATTTTAATAGTTTAAAATATAATATTTTTGTGATATGGTAACCATTTTAAAATCTTACCAGTTAGTAATATCATATTTTGTTAAATTTGACAATTATGGAAGAGTGATTGTTCCTAATAAATTGGGAATTTGTAAATCAATAAGTTTGGAAGAAATCACTAATTCCATAATTTTAGGAATGGTGATTCCTAATAGAATTGTTATTTATAATTCAAATTTATACCAATCACATGTTTATGAATGAAATTGGGAATGTCCATTCCATTTATCTTTTGTTCCATGGTATCAATCACGCTCTAGCAGTATGATTGATTTGCAGGAATAAGGCAGACACGGAATGGTGATTCTTATGCTTTTCCTATTTCTATAATCAATATAATTTATCATTGAGGAATATCATTCAGTTGGGAATCAGTATTCTTAAAAATAAAGAATATACATTCCTCCTCACTCTTATGATTTTTCTCATTCTCATATTGTTGAAAATGATTTATATTTTATAATATTAAAATAACTTTTTATCAATGTTTAGATTTACAAAATATGTATCAACAAATATTATATATTAATAATAAATAAATTAAATATTAAAAATATCAGATGTAAAAAAATAAATATGTATATAAATGTATATATTACACAAGTACAACTAAAATCAAATATATACATATGTATCACCAATATGTATTATCTTATTTTTATATGTAATACAACTAAAATATATGCTAAATATGTAAAATATTTATTCATTATTATGCATCCACACAGACAAATACCCTTAAAATATTGGTACGTAGTGTTGTTACACCTATCAGATTGAAGGATCAGTAAGGTTTCCAGCCGGTATATCAATAAACGTATGCAGGCGACTATACTAACTATATACGTGAAATGTTTGCAAAAATATTTAAATTAAACGGCTATATTGACCATATGCATGAGTAGGCAGAAAAGTAAAAGATAGGCAAAAGAAATATATTTGAATAATATTTGTAAAATATTTGGAGATACAATTCTTAAGTTAAGCCCGATACAAACCTTTTGAAGATAAAAATTTTGAAATATTTGGCGATGGGTGATACCCTTAAGGTATTTGCTTCATCTAAAAGGAAGTATGGTGAAAGGTTTTTTAGAAGATAGGGGAGAAAGGTTCAAGGTTCCTACCTATCCTATATATTATAAGGCTTTTTGGCTATTCTTGGGTGAGAGCTGTTTTCTAAGCCTATTTCCAGCTCTTTTTGGCTTTCTCCAGTTCTGTCCTTGAATGGAAGAAGGCTCCTCCTTTTATAGATGCCTGGGAGGGCGTTTTTGCAATTTTAAAATTTTGAACAGTGACTGCATAGTGAAAAGTGAACAGTTCCGTTATAGTGATTGTATTTTTGTCCTTTTGCTCTATGTTTAAATAGTTTCTGTATTTCTGAACAGTACCTGTATTTTTGAATAGTGAAAAACAATAATTTTGTCTCCTTTTTCTTTTCTTTTCTTCTTTTTGCTTTTTTACTTTTTCGTTCTTTTTGCTCTTTTCTCTCTCTCTCTCTCTCTCTCTCTCTCTCTCTCTTTTTTGGAAACCTAAATTCCCAAAAACTTCAAAGTCTGAGTCTGTTCCATCCTCTTCTTCTATGGAGAATTCGACATCTTCAGGTGATTTTAATGTCCCAATATCTTCTTTTAGTGTGAACTGGAAGAGAATTTTTGCAACTTCCTTAGGAGTCTTTGTTGCTGCAATCATGGCTGCATTTTTGATTTTTGCGTGAGGAATTCTTTCTGCTTTTTGTCCTGGTTTTGATTAAGGCCAAGGAAATGTTTCATTCGTTCTAAAGTAACGTGTCCTGCTGGCTGGAACTTTTTCTATATCCGAATTTTGAAATATCTTCTAAGAAAAAAAGTATTATTTTGCCTTTAGATATCGAAATACCAACAAAGTATCCAGAGAAAATATCTTCTTGAACAAAGATTTGTCATGGGAGGAAATCTTGTTTCATTTGGTGATGGTTTGTAATGGGTTTTGAACAACTTGTAGGCTTTAAGTACTTGTCCTGTAATGACATTCTCGATTAAACTAAAATAGATTCACCAGAAATTCTACCAGTTTGGAAAAGAGGCAATAGATTCACTTTCTTTGAAGAAAAGTAACCAGGTATGGGAGTATTTGGAATTTTGGATAAGGAAGGCATTAAACCAAGTTTGTTGATAATCTCAGTAATTGAAAGTAATTCTACTTTGCTCATTTTGCATACTTTGATAGACACAAGAGATGGATTTGGTAAGATTTTCAACAGACTAGGTTGATGGTGGCAAGACTTTGTGAATTTTTGCAAGGGAGTAAGATGACATTTGTTGGTCTGGAGATCTTTTGTGATGAATAATGGCAATAGACTGTGTTACCTCAAAAATGGTTTGGCAGTATTCTGCTGTCTTTGTGGGATCAATTGGCATAAAGAGGTATTTTTTAAAATATTTTTGGGCGCATTTAAAAAAGGTTCTAAAAGAGATTCCCTTTCAAGAGGAATGAAGTTTTGGAAGGCTGCATTGGTAAAATATTTAACTTGGTAAGATCTTTGTGAGGAATTAGTACTTGGGGCTTCTGTTTTGACAATTGGTTTTCATACATTTGGTATTTTTGCTGGGACTTTTGCATTTCCAGAGCTCTCAACAGAGTCACTCTGTTTAGAGAGGGCTTTTTGGAATTATGGGGATTGGCAGAATGCAAGAAATAGTTTTTGAATTTTTAGGTCAAGGAATTTAGACTCTGCTGTATCCTTTAGCTCCTCTGTTTCTTCTTCTTCTTTGACTACGGCATCATATCAGGTCAATAATTTTGCTTTTGCTCGTTTGAGGCTAGAATCTTCTTATTTTGTAACCTGTTTGTCTTTGGCCATGGCTCTCTATGGTAATTTGGGAGGCATCACTCCTATTTCATAGAAACTCACGGGTCAAGAAATCAGTAGGGAATTTGCATTGCCTTTAATAAATTCAATATCAAAATTCAAAAATTGATAAAATAGCTTGCCATCTAGCAAAAATTTGTTTTGATGTAAGGTTTTGAACATCCTTTTTCAAAATTTCTTTTGCAGACTTGTAATCGATGCATAAAAGAAATTTTTGTTTGAGTAAATCACTTTGAAATTTTTGTATGCATAGAACAATGCTCAAAATTTCTTTTTTGATGGTGGAGTAATTTTTCTGTATTTGATTCCAGTGATCTGAGGTATATTGGACAATACACTCTTTGCTTTCTTGGACTTGGAGAAGGATACACAGAAGATGAAGGATTTGGCTTTTGATGTATTGGACTGTGGCTGTATGCTTACTAGTCCAGGGGACTGAGTTCTTTTTGAGACGATCATGTAAGCGCTTTGCTAACTTATTTATATTAGGAAATAAATCTAAAACATAATTTAAACATCCTAAAAATCTTTGAAGCTATTTTTTTGCCAAGAATTTGTTCAGGGAATTTTTGACCAAATTGTAGACATAATCGTACCTTATGTGATGTAATGTCCTGAAAATCTAATCTTTATTTGGTGACGAGAAATCTTTGATTTTGAAACAACAATGCCATTTTTCTTGGAATCATAAAGAAATATTTTTAAATGTTTAAAGTGTTCATTAATGGTTTTTTAGAAGATAAGTACATTATCAATGTAGACAATGCAAAATTTTGAATATCTAGAAAAAATATCATTCATTATTCTTTGGTCTTTAGAAGACGTATTTTTGAGACCAAAAGGCATGACATTCCATTCGAATTGTCCAAATGGAACAATAAAGGTAGTTTTGTATCTGTCTTTTAGAGAAATTTGAATTTGTCAAAAATCAAATTTCATATCAAACTTTGAAAAGATAAAAAAAGAATCAAACAATTTTTGAAACAAATCTTTTTTGTTTGGGATTGGATATCGAATCTATTTGAGAGCATCGTTAAGAGGTTTATAATTGATGACGAGTCTTGGGACTCATTTTTCAATTTTAGAGGCTTTGTTGACATAAAAGGCTGCACAACTCTATGAGGAGCGTGATTTTGAAATGAGTTTTTATCTAGATCATGTATTTCTTTCTTACAATGTTCTTCTAGTTCATGATTCATTTGAATAGGACGGACTTTGATAGGAATTTACTTTTTAGTGAAAGAATTATTGTAAGGAAGATCAACAATATGTTGTTTCCTATTCCAAAAGGCATTTGGAAGATCAGCACAAATTTGTTTTTCAATAGAATTTTAAAAATTTTTGATTTGCTTTTTGACAAAAGAGGTGTTTAGCTTTTCTTGAATCTTTTTAAAAGAGATATTTTTACAAAGATCTTGAAGTTGAAAATCTTTTACTTGAATAAGATTGTTCAAAGTATTTTGATGAATAGAAAGAGTTTTTAAATAATCAAGATTTCGAATTTTTGGCTTGTCAAGAAAAGGAAAGGAAAACTTTTTGTGATTGATTCTAAAAGAAATAGAATCAGATTTGACTTTGTAAGAAGTTATGGTGTTAATAAAAGGTGTTCCACGAATAACCGAATGGTGCATGTCTTGGACAATAACAAAAGCTGTTTTGAGAGAAATATCATTGTTAATGATATTTGCAAAAATTTTTGAGTTGATGCAAAGTTTAACATTGTTTGCAACTAAGAGTTTTTCTTGAGATTTTTCAAGAAATTTGTTTGGCATCATGCCAGACTTAATGCAATTTAAATCTGTACGAGTGTCAAAAAGGGCAATGGTATCAAGACAATAATCAGAAAAAAATTCAAGAGTAATTCTGATTATATGTTTTCTTGTTGTAATTTCTCTAAGAATAAAAATAAATTCATTTGGTGTTTCATAGAGGACTTGGATTTCTGTCTCAATAGATTATCTTCATCATTTGACGAAGATCCTTCATTAGACTAAATTTTGGAGAGGATGTGCTTAATAACTTCCTCATCTAGTTTTTGTTTCTACTTGAACTCTCGTAAATCTTGCTTAATAATTTTAATTTCCTTTTGGATGTCTTAAACTGTTAAATCTTTGGATTTGTATTTTTGTTTGTTAAGAATACTTGTAAGATCATAAGTATTCTTTGATATCATAGGCTGGGATGATGATGATAATTTTGGTTCTTTTTTACAACTAGTGAAAGTTTGAGAAGTTTTTCAAGACATTTTTTCTTTAACTCATGATTATCAACTTTGTTAATAATATCAAGAATTATTTGTTGTTTTGAAGTTAAGACATGGACTGAAAATCCATTGTTATCTTCAGAAGAAGTCTTTTGAGAAGAGGTTTGGAAGCTAGAAGCTATTACTTCATATAGTTGAAGACATTTTTGATTTTCTCTCGAAACAAAGGAACCTCATGTTTCAAGGTTTGAAGAATTTTTAGGGGTGCTGACAAGGAGGTTTGAAAGTTTATTGAGAACGTTTTCTCTAAGATCCAATTCGTCAATTTTTTTGTTGAGTCTGTAATATTTTGCAGTGTGTCCAAACTTTTAGCATTGAAGCACTTGACATCCTTCAAAGATTTAGAGAAATTCTTAGGCTGATATTTTTTATTCTTCTTAAGGGATTTTTTGCAATATTTCTCTCTTAAGGGTTTTTTGTAGGATTTGTAATTCTTCTTAAAAGGCTTTTTGTAATATTTGGACTTGCCGTGGTCACAATTTCTTTGATAAAAAGAATGTGATTGTTTGCAAGGACTAATATCGAATGTTGGTAGAATGTACCAAATTCGATTTTGGTTTGCTTCATCTCTCTCTTGAGATGCTTTTGGAGCTTAAATTTTGACAGATTTTTAAGCATTCATGTTGGATTATACTAACAAGCTGACCATATGTATAATCTTCATAGGAAATAATTTTCTTTTGAGAAGTTTCTTAGATATGATTCCGAACCTTCTCACTAAGAAGTGTTGGAAGTCCACTAAGAATTTTTCTTTCCAAAATGGTTGATTAGAGTCTTCTCGGAGTATGACTCTAGTTAGGAAAATATTTTTGTATGACTGAAAATGGCTAAATTTTTTACAAAGAATATTTGAAAGGAGTTCTGCATTTTTATCTTTGATATGCGAAGGATCTCTAATAAAGTGGCAGGAAATAGTAAGGATGAGAGGGCATCCTGTTCAGGATTATCATCTTTATCAAAGATGAAATTTCCCTCTTCATCTATTTTGTGTGCATTGAGGATTTCACTTTGCTGGTCAGACTTGAGTTAATTATCCTACTATCCTTTGAGTTGACTAAAAAATTTTATAATTAGAATTTCTGCAATTGCTCTGTTGAAAATATTGTTTTGAGTTCTATAAGTATTTACAGTTATGGTCATTTATGGTCGTTTGCTTAAAGGTTGAAAGAATTTGATATTATTGACTTTGACGGAACAATGCAAGCGCTGGGACGATTGGCACTCTGTTAGACCTTTTCTTTAGGTTATTCTGTTATCTCCAATCCACTGTCTATGTCCTGCTCCATAGTTTGGTAATTACTTCTCGAGTTTTCCAACATCATTGGGCTTCTAGGTGAGCCCTGCACATCACTCGTTAGATAAAATTTTGAAGTATAATTCTAGTGTTTCTTCTTCGAATCCTTAAAACTAACCAGGAAATGAAGAGTTGAATGGAAAATAACGTTATTGGAATGCAAGTGTTTTGAAGCCTGGCTTGATAATCTTGTCAGAATGCTAATCTGTGTTTTGTTTCTGTTTGGCGCTTTAACAAATTGTTGTTTTTTGTTTATATTTCCTCATTTGCTTTTGGTTTCAGCAATTTGCTATGACATTTTCGTTCGCTTTTCAGTCTGATGCATCATTGGAAGCACTTGCCAAGGGTGCCGTACAATTTTCTCGCAGATATACATTGCAAGAACTGTGAGAGAGGTGGTTCTCTCTTCTCAATGATTCTGATATTTCAGCCCAAGCTTCTGCTCGTATGTTTGAGTTTGAGATCTCTGGCATAAACCCTATGCCAAAATTAATTAGGTCAGAGAACAACTCCTCAGGGGATAAAAGAGTTTTCACGGAAGAGGAAATTTGAGAGTGTTCGTAGAAAATACTATGCCATGAGGAAAAAATTCCACGGAGAATTTCAGTAACACTGATCTAGTTTTTTTGAACCCAATTCTCAGGAATTCAATGGGCATGATGCTGATTATCAGAAACAAGCAATGTCTAATGGTAATCTTTTGAATCAAAATTTTATGCTTGGAGATAGTGTGTCTGACCATTTAGGATTTCAGGAAGAAGATTTAGATATTTTACGACATGCCTTTCCAGAAACAATAAGGGACACTACTTTGGCGCCTGCTGCAAATAATGTCTTGGACTGGATGCCCAAATTCCTTTGAAGACAATCAAAGAAATGGAATGATGGCAAGTTATGGATTTGATCACAATGTCTTAACCTTATTAACAGAAGGTGGAAATTGTGTCTTGGATGTCAATATGGAAAGCAGAAACAGCCCTCTTACTCTCACAACAAACACAATAGATGATGAATCTCCTCATAATTCTTCTGTTGGATTTGCAGCTAGTCAGGAATATGATGCCCCTAATTCAAATGCCTTTTCTTCTTTTCAGAGAACTGTATTTGCTCCCGACCAGCCTCACTCGCACTGTTGGATGACAATGCAAGATATTTTGGCTCCTTCAGTACCCGTTAGCATGAGTCTAAAAGATACTGCTCAGTTTGTTGAAGATATGATTCCCAACAACGTCAGGGGAAAGATAGTTCAGGAGTTTACACAGGTGAATTTGCAGACCCTGATCCTCATTTTCAAATGAGGATGAGATTCTCTTGGTGGATGCAAATGGAAAACATGGAGACAGCAGAGAATGCATTGGAAATATTCATTCATCTCTCCAGGATTCTAATAAAAATGTCAGGGAAAATGATGTTGCAAAAGTTGAACTTGAGACTGCAACTGTTTCAGAAGATAGTTCAGTGCCTTCTCATAGTGCAAAACCTGTGGAGTTGAATGTTGCTGTGTTCTCTGCTCATGGAGACAATCAAATAAATCTTCAGCCTGCAATTGACGCATCTTCAAAGTTGACTTCAGATTCTGATTTTATTGAACTTGGTGATGGCAAGATCTGCTGCACATTGAACACTGAGGACACTGAAATTCCATGTAATGATGATATATTCTTGCTCATCCATCCTTCCATGCCAGCTGGTTCTTCCCCAACACAACCTAATACCTCAGTCTCTGTGAACGCATCTGCTGTTGCTCATGCAAAGGATAGCGATCAAGCTGTAAGCTTGCCACGGAAGCAAAAAGATTCTAGCAAAGCTTTCCTGTGTCCTCCAAAGTTGGGGATACATGGTTTTCCAGAATCGAGTTCAGTACATCCACTTGTTGGTCGTGCTGCCAAATCTGAAATTCTTGATTCCAGATCTCAGGTCCTACCTGAATTTGTTTTACAAACCCGTCAGAGATACCAGCAGGGGTAGATTACCTTGTTCAATTCCAAAGCTATCCAGAGGTGGATTGTCCAAGAAAGAGGTTGCTAGAGTTGATATGTAGGTAGGTTTGCACTTGGACTTTTTGATTCCTTCCTAAAATAATTTATTTGAGGATGTGATCACATTACAGCTTATATCTTATACATGTATTTTTTTTCCATAAGTAGGTTGGAGACAACACAGCAGCTGCCTCTGATACAATACAATCCACAGAAGTAGGTTCTGGTAGAATCCCAATTCCAGAACTAGTGTTCGATTCGTCAGTGCCAGCTCACGAGGAATCTCAGACTGATGATGATGTGCCTTATTTTTCTGATGTAGAAGCAATGGTATGACTTCAGAACATTGTTAGTTGACTTAAATCTAATCCATAACTGAATGTATTAATCAACATTTCCTGTCTTTGGTCTTGCAAGATTTTGTTGCTGATACTTGAAATGGACTTAGATCCATATGATCAAGAGTCCCACATTATCAGGCAAGGTAATTTATCTGGTAATATATTCAGTTGTATTTCATTCTGCAAGTAGCTGTCTCAGTTGTAGGTAAAATTTTAAAATAAGAACTTTCAAAATAAATTTGAAGGCAAATTCTCACACCAATCCTGTTGCCTGTTTATCATTATTTTATATAATTAACTCTGTCATTTTTTTTCCCTCATGTAACCTTCTGTCGCTCTTCACGAGCACATCTTTTACATTAGCAATAGTAGAAAACATTTCGAATTCCTCATATTTCTAAATGGACAAACTAAAGATAATGCCTGATTTGTCGGTTAGTGATCATGCTTTTACTGAGTATTAACAGCTATGCCATGCTCCGCATGTGTGCCTTTGTGCTGTTTTGCCATCTGATGATTGTTGGTTTATTTTGTTGCCTTTACTATTCAATTCTGAGTTATCAGGATGATGAAACTAAGAGGGCGATCATTAGGTTGGAAGAAGGTGCTTGTTCAGGCAAGAAGAGGGCCATGACATCGCAAGGGGCCCTTGCAATCTTATATGGCGGACGTTTGAAGCATTACATCAGGAAGCCTGAGGTACGACATTCTGAAAATTTTTCTAATACTCTCTTTCTCTCTCTCTTCAGGTAGAAGGACAAAATAATGGGACGTTAGTCCCCTATTCTTGTAATTTTACCCACCTTTGTGCTCTGGGGCGACTTAATCCTGGCAAAAGATTTCTGGTAATGATCTTTTAGAAGATGCAGCATGAAAGACCAGTATTCAAAATTAAATTTCAAAGCATTAGTAAGACCCTTCACAATTCACTGGTTTAAATAAATAGGCAACTAACTCTTTTCTGTAATTAAGTTTTAAGTATCTCATCACATTTCTGAAATGGAACTCAATTTCTTCTAAAAGAATATAGATAAAGACAGATCTAATGCTCCTATAATGTGTGATGCGTTGCAAATGTACAACATCACTCAAGTAACATAGAATGAGTAGAGTATTGTTCTCACGAGTAGTACGTGAGTACCGGCATGATATGATTTAGGACTTATTCAAGACAACCGAAATTACTCAAATTATGAAAGAATATGTGGTAAAAAGCTAAAGAGAGATGAGAGCTTTCTGGAATGTTCTGGATTGATTCAAATTATTGAAATTTTGGGGATCTTGTATTTTGTGACAAATTAACTTTTGGATCCTTTTTGTCAGTAATCAATTTGTGTTTTATTCTATATTTTATTTTTGAATTTCTTATTAGGTTATTTCTAGCTCCAACAAGGCTTTATAATAAAATAATTCAAGTGCCCATAAGTAATATGTAATTATCTAAAGTGAGACTTAAAATTCTTTGAATAACATATGATTGGCATGCAATTAGGATTTCGCCTTTGTTATTTTCCTAAGTTAGGTGTTCTAGTTTATTTTTCAAATTCGGGAATATCACTTTCGTTACTTTCTAAATCAACAAATCAATGTAAGTGTGGTCAAGATTTAGAGGGCATTGAACACACATACAAGAACAAAGACAAGGACTATCAATCAAAAGATTTTAGATGGTTAAATTCAATCACTCAATTACAATCTCCCAAAAATAATTAAATTTAGTGATTCATGATATTCAAAATAATGCAATGCATAATTTCATTCATCATGAAATAAAAATTCAAGAACACAAAGATAAGGAAAACAAAATCTTATTCCAAAATAATGCATCTTGAAGGCCTTTCCTTTTACAACCTTCAATTCTTACAATTGCTAGGCGTGAAATTCTTGTAGAAAATAGAAGAAAGAGTGTTTTAGCTGACAAAACTGAAAAAAGGCGGCTTCTAATTCGCATCCTTGAAACACTAGATGGAAATATTTATTTCAGGAAAAGGGTAAAAAAGTCTAATTACATACTAAATTCCCACCTCTGTCCACCACTGCTCTGGCAAGGTGTGTTTCTTTGTGTGTAACTCTCTCGTTCAATGTCCTATTGACCTGCCTTTTACACTGTTTGAAAGTTGACTCATTCTTCTTTTATCCAGTAAAATTTCAACTTAATTGGATATTTGGATTCTCCATCAAAATATGGCAGCCCATCAAGAATTGAGTAGATTAAGTTCAATTCTCCCCAGTCGTTCAAGATATACAAATATACAAATAATGTCACAAAGTGCCCAAAAGTTCAAGGATTCTAGCCTAAATCACACAAATTGCATAACATAAATGACTCATTTTGTGGAGACATCAATATGCAACCCCAATTGACTTGGTTTTCATGTCCTAATTCCTTTGAGTAACTTGAACAAGTATATAAAATTTTTCTGGGCCGAAAATTTTCTTTTTTAAGAAGAATTACCAAGAAATTTTGTGTTTCATGATTTCTTGTCATATTTGTGTAACAAGAGATCTGTGAAGAAGAACGCTGGCAACATATAATCTGAACTTCTCTTTAGGGTCAGTTCTGATAAGAAAATGCATCTTCCGACAGGAGAGGCTCTTCAAATATCCAAGTCATTGTTGCATTGCTCCCTCAATCCTGCATTCTTTAGGATTAAATAGCTCCAGAAAGTTTTAATTCTCTTGAATAAATGAAGAAAGAACATACTAAATTAATCCAAATACTGCATCTGCAATGCATCTTGGTAACTTGCCATCTTTTATGAAAATTCAGAACATAGAAAATTTCGTTAAATTATTTATTAAAAGCCATGAAATTGTTTTAGATGATGATTTATAGCAGTTTTTGTTTTATTTTGTATAAACTTCACTTGTTTGGGTTCTGTCTCCTTGTTCTATATTCTTTGGAGTTTTTCAGTTGCTTGCAACTCTCAGAATGGTATATCATTTTTTTTTCTGTCCAACCATTTTTAATGATAGTACTTTTGCTAATCATCAGTATATGATTACTACTATGTGTGCACTTGTACTATATATATCCTTAATTTATACTATATTATATTAAGTGTGGGACTTTTAGAATAACTATCTCTAGTCATTTAATAAATTTTCTAAAATGCCCCCATTAATAAATCTGCGTCTATACTATTTATTATGCTTAAACCCTAAAATAACTACCTTTACTACTTAAATTACAAAAACGAAAATGCCTCTCTTTTATTTAATTTTATCTTTTCTTTCTTTTTTATATCTTCTTTGTTGCAATCCTTTCCAATTTAATTTTATTTAATTTTTTTCTCTTTATTTTTTTCCTCTCATTATGTATAAATTTATTAAATACTTTATAAAACGAAATAATTTAGAAACATTATGTTATTTTATTATATTTAAATTAGGCAAATTTTGTTAGATGATAAATTATAAAATAAAATATGCACATATAATATAAAAAGCCCAATTTTGTGTATATATGTGATAAATTATATTTTAAGTTCTATATGCACACGTATAATGTGCACAAGTTGCTAGTACTCAATTATTCTTACCTGGCTTAAAGAATTTGTCTTTACAGGTTTTACTAGGAAGACCAACAGATGATGTTGACATTGATCTAAGTAGGGAAGGGCGAGCTAATAAAATATCAAGATGACAGGAGTGAATATTTTATTTTGGCTTCAACTTTTTGGGAACTGTTAGTAAATGAAGATGCAGGCCTGAGAGCCTTTTATGAATGTGACTTACTGAAAACCATGTCTAGGATGTGCATGCATATTGGAGTTGGCCAAGACCTAATGTTGGAAAATATATCAAATTCTTTATGCTTATCAAAGCAATAGTTTTAACGTTCTTTGGAGTGTGAAGAAACTAGAATGGTAGAATGATGTCCTTCCTAGCTAGTGGCTCTTCCACATCATAAAATCACTTCTTCTTATTATTTTTTTAGTGCTGTCGTCAGCAGTTTATATGTAATTTGTCAGCCATCTTTTGTTTCAGTGAGTTAGCAGGTTTTGTGTTAACCCCGATGCTAATTAGTTTATTTACATGATATATTTCTGGTCTATTTTTCTGATAGGTATCTGAGTGATAAATAAAACAAATATTGAAGGAAGTAGAGCATTAGTGACTTGAGTTTGTGATATGAAAATTATGGTTACTTGTATTCAGCTGGGTTAGTACTTGGTGATCGATGAATACTACTGATTGAAATCTATTTAGGTGTGTGACTGGGGTATTTACCTAGAATCCTTGGCCTACTTATGGGGAAAAGGCCATCTGTGTTAAGTTACCCAGCAAAGTAGATTGATATGCGTTTAACTTTTAGGTCATCACTTATTGTGTTTTTGCATCACTTGAACCTTGACTATAACCTTCATCTGTACCTACTTCGGCTATCATCAAGATGGAATCAGATGGGTCTTTTTTCCTAAAAAAATTTTGGTAGGAGTTCAGTATCAGTGAATGGCACAACAGTAGCTACTGGACAGTTGCTGACTCTGAGTTTCAATTGCTTAATTGGGATAATTTTCTTGCTCCCTAAAGATTGAAGATAAATGCTTTTTCATTTTTGAAAACTGTAGCGGTGTTGTAACTAGCGTTGCAATAATATGACTTAGTTTGATAGATCCTGCAGAAAACAATCACGCAAACCACACACACACACGCACACACCTAATAATGATAAATATAGAAATACCAATATTTGTTAACATAGTTTATAAATCCACTCCTATGTCTATAGGCATCAAGTAAGGATAACTTAAATATTATAATCAAAGAATAGTGAAAAATAAGGTGTATAACACTCATATTTCTTATACAAACCCAACTATTTTTCTTAAAGTGGTCGATTTGTTGATTGTACTAAAAAATCTCAATTTTGTGTTTAATCTAACTTTAATTTAATTATCTTTCGATTTAATTCTCACTTACATGGTTGGTTTGTACTATCACTAGGTTGTTCGTTCACTCCACTTCTCATAAGAATAATAATGGTAATCAAAGAAGCTAGTACTCGCATAGTTAGTGTTTTTGGATTCTTTTGGGAACGCTCTCCATATTTAGAATGGTGTAGCATTTATAGTTGTCAAGTGGAAGTGTTCCATTTCATACAAACACTTGTGGCTAGTTTTAAACTTTGTCAAAGTCGATTGTCCCCCCTGAGTGTCTTGATAATGTTGTAACACTACTCAAAACAATGTAGTATAATCTAGAGATAAGCATAGATCTTAATACATATCTGTTGGGTATTTGAACCAATTTGATTTCAACACATCATATTCGTATCAAGACTTAATCTCTCCATGAATTTTATCATTTCTCGAGATTTTTAGCTAGACATAAATCAGGTCAGGTAGTTGAATTCCAAGCATTATCCATTAAACAGTCTAACTCAAAGTTAATTAATCAAGAGCCCAAGTTTGTTCAAACATTGATAGTTGTTGGATTCTACTGAAAGTTGTGTGCAAATGTACCAACATAATCTTGGTAAAACTTTTCTCCTTTGACACATTTCTAGCATAACACATAATTGGCATCAAAAATTTAAAAGAGAATATCAATTTAGAAAACTAATGCTAATCAGGTATCAACATAATAAATGAGTTATTAGAGCAACAATGACTAATACAAAGAATTCCAAAAATCCATGATTATTGTTCCCAACAATAGTCATAACATTATGGTAAGAAAAGAAAGAGAACTGAGAGAAAAGTACGTCAAACATCAGAATTAAACTCCTCTTAAGTTCTACTTCAACCCCTTGCATTGCTTTAAGAGCTTTGAATGGTGTGACTTTTCTTTTGTGCTACACATTTGCCAAAGGAAAGGCAAATGGGCACAGGTTTTCATACTAGGTGGATGAAGGGTGAGCCATAAAAGGTTGAACAGCGTTAGATCTATCTTCATCACTCAAGGAAAGTGAGTGGTCATCACTGGAATTGGGTTTGGTGGTTGCAGAAGGATCTGCCTGAGGTTTAGGGGCATCAAACTTGGCAGCATCATCATCATCTTTAGGAGCGACATTGGCGTTCTCCTTAGCAGCTTCTTGGACTTTTTCAGTTTCAAGGGAGGCAGAGACAAGATCATTAGCATCCATACTTGGATTTCAGCTTGAAGATTGATAATTTGATTCCTTAGAACCCTCTTTATTGCCATAAGTGATTGTACTACATCTAATAATTGTTGTGCTGGAACAGGTGGTCCTTCTGGAGCTGAATAGGTTGATGCATAGGCAGATAGATCATTAATCTTACCAAGTTTGCTGAGCTTAGGGTTCTACAACATCAGCTTTAAACTTTGAATATGATCTCCTTTAGCCACCCTTATCTTATTTTTCTTATTTGTGCAAATCTGGTTGATTAGACCAAGATAGAGTAAGACATGACATTTTCTCTCCCAGCAAAGTAAATGATGGTGTGATAGAATAACTTAAGTTAACCTGATTTTCATTCACCAATGCATACAACGAGGCTGTCATTTTCTCTTATAATCAATTTCACATTAATAGTAGGCAACTAATGACATACTTCAATTTGTATAACTTAAAGTACTTTAAAGTGAGAAGTGAAGATTTGAAATAGTTTGAGTCAAGCGGCTGATTTAGCCTTCTGCCAAACAACAGTTTATCAATTTTATTATAATACATATCCATAAGGACAATCTAAATCAATTTCAAACCTTCCTAAAGTAGAGTTTACCACATTTAACCACATTTGGAGTAAATCTTATGAATCTTCCTCTCACATAAACTTGATGATACCAAGCACAATTAGGATCATCAATTTTCTTAGATATATTTGTATAGAATTCATAGACCACAGGTGTGATGTAATGATCATAAGCTTTAACCAATCCAAGCAATCCATGATGTCTCAGAAAATTTATGAATTTTACTTTTGTAAACCGAGCTTCATCAATAAATTGTTCAAGAATGAATCAAAAGATGAAACATATCCATAATGTCTGTAGGCTCTCTTGAAGTAGAAGAATAACTTCAGTGGTTAAGTAAGCTTGACCAATCTGACCTCTTGAGTGAAGGGGGTGTATCATCTGACACCTTTGGTTTTTTCTTCTTAGTTCTCACGGAACTTAGTGGTGAAATTGTAGCTTCCTCAATAACTTTAGCTTTGCCTTTTCTCAACCTTTCAACCTCTTCTTCAAATGTCTTTCTTTTACTTTTCCTAACTTGGAGATTCAAGGGCTTCTTTAACAATTTTTTCTTTACCTTTTCTACTTCTCATAGGCTTTGTAAGGGTTTTTTCAGTCAATTTTTCTTTTCCTTTGGATAGCTTCTTTGTAGGCTCTTTCGCAGCAGACTTTTGTGCCAGTTTTTTCTTAGCAGAATCCTTGACCATCTCGAATGCATGACGGCCCCCATTGCTTCCCTTTTTCTTTTAAGCCCTTTGCAGCAAGTACAACCATCTCTTTTGTTTTTTTTTTTTTTTTCTTTATCCACTTTCCTATTCTTTGATTTTGCAGATTCTTTGAAGTGAGATGAACTTTCTTCAGCCTTTCTCTTGGCCCTCAATATGTCTTTTAATGGCACATCATCTGTACTCATACTCTTTGAAGTCCCTTCAGTTGTTTTGGGCATTGTGGGAATAATAATGGTAGGCTTGAAGGGTTTCTTGGTACCCTTCATTTGTGATTTCACGAAGGTCCTCACATCTGCAACCTTCTTTCTATTTTCTTCTTCTTTGGACTTAAACGGGGTATAGAAGGTCCTTGGCTTCTTGTCCTCATACTCACCACCACATATGGTCTCAGTGGCGGTGGAGGTGGTGTATCATTGCTAGAATCTGATTCTCCCCTTGAGTGTATGAGGTAGATGGTCATGAGAGCCGCTAGTTCTTCACCCTCATGGCATAGGGCCACCAAGCTTTTTTCCAAAATTTTCTCTGGTGGTGTTGGAGAGGGATTCATCGATGACGAGGTTTAATTAAATGATGGTTCTTGATGAGCAACAGATGAATGTCCCTTGTATTGAGATTTTGCTAGAGATTTAGCACGATAGGTCCTTTGTTAGCCTTTTTATAATTGTTGAGTGATCTTCGTCCAAGCCATCTTAGCTATTACATATTTGGTTGGCTACTTAATCGGTTTTTGACTGTCACCTTTGAAATGAGATCTCTGTCTCTACTTTTAACAATTTAAACTTCTAGTTGTATTGCAGTTCTGGCAATCTGCTGTTTTTGGCTAATTGTCTGTTTATTTGTCTCAATTTGGTTATTTAAGTCAAATATTCTAATACAATCTCATCTTCAACTTAAACGAAATATTAAAATTACTAGAATAGTATGTATTAGTAGATATCTACTTTGTTTTCAAGTAAGTTTGTTGGAATCTAGTGTTTTTCTAGTTGTAATATATGTACATCTTTGTCATCTCACTCTATGAACGAAGTGTCCGGAATTCTCAGTTAATACGGAAGATTCAATTTCTATTTCTCCAATTTCTCAACAAAACTTATATTCTATTAATAAAAGTGAATAAGTCTACGTGATGTCGTTAATGCAATTTACCACAGAGGAGTAAAATAAAGAGCAAAAAAGCACCAATGGAGAAGATTTGCATGGTGCACTGTATTAGCCCAGTGTCCGTCCAATCATTAGACTTATGCTTTCCACTAAATGCCTCGCGTCTTACGTAACACAGGTCAGCATATATCACAGAAATCATCCGTAAGAAATGCATATACAGAACCAGCAATTGCCACACAAAATTGACAATTCTCTCACTTTTTGTAAGTTCCATATAAGTTGTAATTATTGCCATTGAATTAATGAGGTGACACTATTACGTACATGAAGATAGGATTTCTGAACCAAGTTTGGAATGGAGGGAAAAATTGGCTTTTTGCAAAAGACAGGCTCCACCATCTCTTGCCCATCAAAGATTCCCACACTTGTCAACATCTTGCATGATTAAAAAGATACACACTGGCACACAAGCACACGTATGGTACCAACAACTTTTGGATAGCAATGAATCCCACTTAATAGCATGGAGTTTCGTCGGATGACGATTTAGATCATTATTTATTTATTGCACCAGTACTAATGTGTCATTTAACTGTATATTGGTTGTTAACTTGAAAGTAAGTATAGTGAAAAGACACACACACTGGCACACAAGCACACGTATGGTACCACCAACTTTTGGATAGCAATGAATCCCACTTAGTTAGCAAGGAGTTTTGTCAGATGATGATTTAGATCATTATTTATTTATTGCACCGGTACTGATGTATCATTTAACCATATATTAATTGTTAACTTGAAAGTAAGTATAGTGGCGGCTTGACTTTCTTGATTGATTAGGTCATTGTGACCATATAACCAGTCATTATGCTTACTCACTTTTGGAAATATTTCTATAATTTTTAATTTCTACCTTTCTTTTTTGAGGGCTCAATCTCAACAACTTGTGCCATGCTCTCTCTCTCTCTCTCTCTCACACACACACACACACTCACACACTTTCTTTTTCTTCCTTCTTTTTGGGAATAGGAAAACTTATATGATTGGATAGATATATAAGAGACGAGTTCGAACCCCACTTATTATAAATTATTGTATTATTTTGTTAATGAATAACTTATTAAAATTTAGTAAAAGTAGAAAGAGAAATTGAACATAATTAAAAGAATTTCTTGTGCAATTAAACACATGATTTGAATGGTATAAATTTTATATGATATGAGGACACTAAGCATAAAAATGTAATTTATCAAGTTAACTTAAATTTTGCTTCGGAATATATAACTTGAATTTATTAACCGTATATCCCCATTTGTGACAAAAAAATAAAAATAAAAAATTGAACTACACTCGTGCTATTCTTAATAAACTAAATAGACATTTATATCTAAATCGAAAATCACTTTTGGAGCAGTGCTAAGTATCACAAGGTAGCATTCAATTTTTTTTTTCTTCCGATTTTTATATAAGAAAGCCTCGCGCGTAGTTCATTTTGAAGAATAGGAAATCTTATTGGTACAAAGAAAAATAATAACAACAAAAATAACTACAACCACAACACTAATCTATACTATATTATTAAAAGTTTAGACTTAATTTAGTTTTACATTATAAATTTACAATATTACCTTTAATTAGTAAATTTACACTATTGCACCTAATTAAAAAAAAAAAAACCAAACATACAGAGATAAACCACTAGTATACCATTACTTTTTTATATTATGTTTATAATATATTATTATTGAAATAAGATTTTTTGTTATATAATGTAAAATTACATAATTGTCCTTATCTTAAATTCTTTATTATTGTTATTTTCTTTCTCCCTTCCTTTTTGACTTCTTATTTTGACGTGTATTGTCTTTCAAATTTTCTCTCTTTTCAAATTCATTTGATTGTTTATTAATTTTTTAAAATATTATTATATCTTTAATTTTAAATAATTTTAATTTTATTATTTAAAATTTCATAAATTTATAATTTATAAATAAATTTACACACGCATAAAATATGCACTTTTACTAGTGATAATAATAGTAATAGTCACAACAGCCACACAGTAGCAACTATACTAGTAATTTTTTTACATGTAGGATTTTTCCAATAAAAATTATTTAAAAGATAACATAAACTTTTAGTTAACAAAAATTGTAATACCCCAAATTTTTGGTTATTAGTAGAAATTATTTTTTGTGAAAATTTAAGTGAAAAGGCAATGAATTTGTTTTATTATTATTATTTTCCAATTATTTTCGTATGTAAATATTGGGAGTTAAGCAAGTGAGCATAAGAAGGAAATATAGATATTTTAGGCTAATTAAATTTTTTCCAAATAATATAGCTATAATAAGAGGAGACTTTTCATGACAAGAGGCTTGAAAATAAGAATTTGAAGTGAGAAATTCGGATGGAAGTTTAGTAGAAATATAATAATGAGTTATGGGAGCCTGTAGGACTCTTAATTTATGAGAATTTCAGTCTTATCCAACCTCTAACTAAAATCCTGGTATTAATATAAATTCTATGGGAAAGAAAACTTATTTTGTAACCCTAAAAAGAGAATTTATGAGAATTTCAATCTTCCGTTTATCGTGCATATGCGTAGGAGACATTAATTGGCCTATATACCCACATGAAAACATGAATTTAGTAGGCCTACACATGGGTTAATTCTTTTGATTGTGGTTATGTGTAGAAAATTTTAAGAAGTGTGTATTTGTATATTGTGTAAAATTCTAAAACCTGTCTTGAAATGTTTTGAAATTCAATTCATGTGATTTAGTTGGGTTTTTCATGATTGAGACTCACAAAAATATGCCTAAGGACCTTAGAATGTTGGAAGAGTTGAGTTGTGGTGATTGGAATAGTATAGAACATGAAAAATCATCAAAACAGTACCTTGTGCATATGCAAGCATCATGTTGCGACTGCCTGTGTGGTTGCGAGGCCCTGTGGCATGAGTGCAAGGAATCACCTTGCACTTGTAAAGCGGGACCGTGAGACAGGGCAGAATGTCCCACAATTAATGTTGCGGCATGACAACTTGGTGCATGGTCGTTGCTGCATCGCCCGCTATCATGAAGCCTAGATGCAAAAATAACAAAATGTCCTGCAATCATTTTCGTGGGAGCAAACTGAGTCCTCATAGTCGCAAGCCTAGTGCGGAAACTAGGCAAAATGTGATTTTAAAGTAATTAAGGCCAAAATTTCTGATTTTGAGACTAGAATTGACCTAAACATATTGCTTAAGACGTGAAGTATGGAAAGTAATTGAAAATTTGAAAAGGGCAAGAGTGAAGGAGATGTAGGATACACACGAAACATTTGATAAAGTAGAATTCACCTGAATTGAACATTAAATAAGAGATCATTTGATTTAATAGGAAATCAAGAACCAGTATCTGAGGGACTCGATAATAGCATAATTAGCATCAGCTAAGTGGTTACTTCTTACCAGTCTTTACAATTGCTTTAAACTGTTTTTATGTTAAAACTAAATTTTGATTACGTGTTTAAAATTATTTTTAAATATTATTCTTATTTTAAGAAGGCATGATTGGACATGTTGATTTTCTGCAAACTAAAATCTATGTATTATTTTATTGAAACTTGGATGTGAGTTATTTGTAAAGCAAATTGTTTTCAACTAAATACTTTTATGCCAAAATTATGTAATAAATATGAAAAGTCTTTCATGTGATGTTGATAGTGTGGAACGAGTTTCGCCTCACTAATCGGGTAATAAGTTGGGACTCGCCCAATCAAGGTAAAAATATTGGGGTCAGCAGCAGGTAAAACTGATATGTGGCTCTACCAATTAGGATACAATAATACCTTCTAATTGAAGTTGAAGCGCTAGGGCCATGGTGACATGACCAATTTCATGCAATCCCCCTTAGTCAAAGTACAGACTAAGGCCTTGATTATTAGAAATAGTATACGAAGTACGTATCAGCATAAGCATGCTAAGGAACAAGAACATTGAAATATGCGAATAATGAGACATATGGGATAATTATCAAATTTTATCTTTGTGAACTACTTTAAACTTCATTTATTATGTCTACTTTAAGAATGTGTTTCATGAGAACTACTATTTTTATTGCTCACATCTATGAAAACAAAAAAGGTAGGAAGTACCATTTTCTGAGTGACTCGCCGCTCACAACTTTCAATTGTCATTTTTGCAAAGGAAGTCAATGCAAAGGAATTGGCATGGGGCTGGTGAATCTAAGGGATGAGAGATTTTCACATTAGCTATTTTATTTTCGTTATAAATAAGAGAATTCATGATGTAATAGTTAGATTTTGTTTTTCTGTTGTGACATTGCATTGACTATAGCTTTTGGGATGTTCTTTGTTATATGTGGATATTATGTTATTTCCTATGAATGTTATATGAAATTATGGATTTAGTTGCAATGATATTTGTTCATTTTAATATCTGTTGAGATTGTTCGCGAATATTTTTGTATCATGATCACGAATTTGGAACATGACAAAAAAAATTTTATGTCTAAATTAATAGTGCCTTGCCAAGGGGTCAAGGTTCTTTCAACACTCAACAGGGCACTTCTAGAATTATTTTTCTCCTTTTTGACCATTTCTACTATATACTGCTTAAATAATTGAAAGACAATAAGCTTATAAATGATTTTTATTGTATTTTAATGGTTCTTTTAATAGTTATACAATCTTTTCAAAATAATTTGTAATATTTTAAATTTTAAATAAAATAAAATTATTAATTTTATGAAAAAAAGAATATCTATACTGATGATCATTGCTTTAATTGAACCATATTGATTTCTGCAAATCCAATTTATTATTTAAGCTAAAATAAATCTTGATTTATACAAAATATCTACTTTGACGAGTCTTTAAAACTAAATGATTATTTTATGTTTTTATGCTATTATCAGCACTGCCAATTTGATTTTCCAGTTTGACAATTATTCTCATTGTCTCTAATTATAACATATGACTAATTAAACTCTTTAACTATTTATAAACCACTTCAACAATCACAAATTTTCTCCACAACTTGTTCAAACCTAATGAAGGAACAACCTTTTGTCCAAGGAAAATAGTTGGAAGACCTCGCTGTGTTGCACAAAATCTACCTTTCACTACTCTAATGAAGGGCATGACTGAGCCTGCGTATGCTTATTCCCGCACCTCCACCCTCGATCTAACCTTAAACACAACTAGCCGTGAGCTAAACTTATTTAAGGCAAGAAGATCTGGTGGCCATTGCAACCATGGTGGCTCAAGTTGTGGGGGCTCAGCAACAAGCTCTTGCACCAATAACGGCTCAGCTTAACGATGGGATAAAGGCCCACTACGAGACACTGGGATGGGCTTAAGTGCCAACTTTTGATGGATCCCATAACCTCAAGACGCTCCAAAAATGATTAAAAGAAATGAAGGATAACTTCGAGTTGATGGAGGTGCCAATGGAGGTGCACCTAAAGGTGGTGATATCGTTCTTGGTTGGTGAAGTAGCTCAATAGTGGGAAGGTGTCTCACTGGTAATGTTGGAAAAGGGGGCAATCACCTAGGTTCTTAAACCACTTTTTCCCTAGTGCTCTTTGACTCCGAAAATTGGTCGAGTTTGATAATTTGGTATAAGGCCCTAATATATCTATGGTGGAATACTCGGCCAATTTCCACATTCTGAGAAAATACTCTCTGATGGTGATGGCGAATCCTAAGCTTAAGTTGCACAAATTCACCAAGGAACTAAAAAACAGGCTACAAATAGCGTTGGCCCTATATAATGCCTGAACATTCGATGAGCACCTTGGTGTTGCCATACAAGTAGAGGCTGACTTAAATAAAAGGAAGATAGAGAGCAATTTAATGAGGCTTAGGCTGAGTCCTAACATTGTACTCAAACATCAAGGATCACCAGCCACTTGACCTACAAACAAAAAGCCAAATCAAATTGGGAATGATAGAATAATGCCTCCATCAGTAGAGTGCACCTTATGTGGGTGTTGGCATTTGAGGATATGCCGAAGGATCATGGGTGCATGCATCATGTGTGGCCAGTAGGGTCATTAAGTTATAGAATGCCTAAATAGCATCAAGAACCCGACCACCACCACCAACAACTGTAGCAATAATAGTAATAAAAGAAATTATGATAGCACCAGTAATAACAACAATGGGAATAATAACAATGGTAACAATCCCCGACCTAACCAAATGAATTAGAAATCTAAAGGAAATGCCAAAGTGTCTATCATCACATAGGAATACATGGATAATGCAGAGGATGTTGTCATAGGGAACATCATGATTAACCAACCTAATGCCTGTGCTTTGTTTGCTTATGGAGCATTTCATTCTTTTTTCTCTATGAGATTTGTTAAGTACCTAGAGAATAAGCCCAAATTGTTAGACCAACCTTATAGGGTAGCCATTCTTGAGGGAGAAGTCTTGGCGCCAAGACTGTGATTTGAACTTAGACGAAAATTGGGAACTGAAAGTTGTTTTGATTTGGCTCAACATGAAGGAGTTTAACGTGGTCTTGGAGATAAACTGGTTAACTTAGAGTTTTGCCCGTATGGATTGCAGAAACAAAGTTGTGAATTTTTACCCACCTTCGAGTGATAATTTCTCTTTCTACAGGAGTACCCAAGATCGACCCAACAGGCTCAGCCCCTAATATCTGTGGCTAACGTGGAGAAGGTCATTAAGAAAATGTACAAGGCCTACTTTACATGTGTCATTAACATGTAGGAATAAGAATTGAAATCAGAATATATTCCTATGGTTAAAGAGTTTTTAGATGTGTTCCCAGACAACATACTTGAACCGCCTTCAAATAGGAAAATGAAATTCAAAATAAACATTATCCCAGGAACAACACCCATTTCAAAGGCCCCACTAAAGTTGAGGGAACTAAAGGTTCAGTTGTATGAGCTAGTACATAAGAAGCAGATATAGCTGAGTGCATCACTTAGAAACCCCTGTGCTTTTTGCGAAGAAGAAATATGGGAGCTTAAAGTTATATGTTAACTATAGGGAGCTCAATAAAATAATCATCAAGAACAAATACTCCTTGCTGAGGATTGATCACTTGTGTAACTAACTTAAGGAGGCCAGGGTTTTTTTCGAAGATCAACTTAAGGTTGAAATATCATCAATTGAAAATAAAGGCTAATAATATACCCAAGGCAGCCCTTTAAGACAAGGTATGGACACTTGAGTTCCTAGGGTTGCCCTTCGAACAAACTAATGCCTTGATAACTTTTATGGACTTGATGAACTAAGAATTCAAGTCGTATTTGGACAATTTTTTTAGTGGTGTTCATCGACAACAATTTGGTGTATTCACCAAGTGATGAGACGCACGAGGAGCGCCTGAGGATAACATTGTAGACCTTAAGAGAAAAATAGCTATACGCTAAATCAACAAGTGTGAATTTTAGCTTAGAAGTATAGCATTTTTGAAGCATGTGATATCTGAGGAAGGAGTTTTAGTAGACTCCAAGAAGTTCGAAGCCATTTTACTGTGGCTAAGACCTACGAATGTGATAGAAGTAAGGAGCTTCCTTAGACTCATAGGATATTACCAGAAGTTCATTAAAGGGTTTGCTAGGATAGCGATGCCCTTGAGTCAGCTACTGCAAAAATGAAAGAAATTCGAATAGAGTCCAAAATGTGAAAAAAGTTTTACAATGTTAAAGAAAAGTTAACCTCAACGCCAATCCTAGCTTTGTCTACTAAGAGCGATGGATTCAACATGTATAGTGACGCTAGCAAGAGTAGGCTAGGGTGTGTTCTGATGTAGAACAACAGAGTGATCACCTATCCATCAAGACAATTGAAACCGTAGAAATTAAATTTCTGAAGCTATGATCTAGAATTAACGACAATAGTGTGTATCTTGAAGATTTGGAGATGTTACCTTAACAGTGAGAAATGTGAGGTATATATTAATCATAAGAGCCTCAAGTATCTCTTTACACAAAAGGAGTTGAATATGAGACAAAGGCAGTAGTTGGAGTTGATCAAAGATTACGACTTGGACATCAATTACCATCTAAGAAAAGCTAACCGAGTGGCGAACGCCTTCAGTCAAAAGGGAACTTGGGTCATTACAACCATGTAGGTGAGGTAACTTAACTCATTGCATTTGAAAATTGTAGAGTCAATTGAAGATATACTAGTTACTTTAACTGCTAAACCTTTGATAATTGAGGAAATTAAAAATTTCCAAGCCTCACACATTGAGATAGGAGCATTAAAGGATGAGGTTAGTTAGGGACGTATTCCAGATTTCCAAATGGGAAAGGAGATATTCTATACATGAGGAGCAGATTGTACATTCTGAATGTCAAGGAGGTATGGGATCGAAGTTTAAAAGTGGCACATCAATCGAAGTACTTAGTGCACTTGGGGAGTACAAAGATTTATAAAGATATTAAAAAGGGATTGTTTGTGGAACTAGATGAAAAGGGATATAGCGGATTTCGATGAAGTGTATGACTTGTCAAAATATTAAGGTAAAACTTCAATGACCTAGAGGCTACCTTCAATCGCTTGAGATACCTAAATGGAAGTGGGATTGCATTATAATTGACTTCATGATGGGACTACTATGAACCCCACAGGGCTATGACACCATTTGGTTAATTGTAGACTGATTGACTAAATCCGCTTATTTCCTTCCAATTCGAACGACGTACACCCTTAAACAAGATAGCTAAGGTGTATATCGATCAATGTAGTGAGACTACATACAGTACCATCGAGTATAGTGTTAGATAGAGATCCTCGATTTGTGTCTCGTTTTTGGAATAGTTTTTAAGGAGCAATGGGTATAAGGCTAGACCTTAGTATAGCGCACCACCCATAATCAGATGGACAGTTTAAATGGACGATTCAAATATTAGAGGATATGTTTAGGACTTGTATCCTCAACTTTAAAGGGAATCGGAGTAATTATTTAGCTTTAATTGAGTTCTCCTACAATAATAGCCATCACACTAGCATTAGGATGGCTTCTTACGATCGCTCTATGAAAAGAAGTGTCAATTCCCTATTTGCTAGGATGAAGTCAGGAAAGGAAAGTGACTGGGTCATAGCTAGTTGAATTGATCGTTGATAAAGTAACTGTGACACAAATATGAATGAAGGAAGCTTAGGATAAATAATAGAGTTAGGCTGACTTGAAGCAAAGACTATCAAAATTTCAACCCGACAAACAAGTGTACTTAAAACCTCCCCAACTCGCGGAGTGATGCGATTTGGGAAGGTTGGAAAGTTAAGCCCATGCTATGTTGGACTGTGTGAAATATTGAAAAGGGTTGGAGATGTAGCATATCGACTAGTGTCCTCTGGAGTTAACAAAGGTGCACAATGTCTTTCATATATCCCAATTAAGGAAGTATATGCCATACCCATGCCTTGCATTGGAACTAGAACCTCTGGTAGTGAACAAGAATTTGACCTATGAGGAGTACCCAATCTGCATAGTTGACTAGAAAGAGAAAAACTTAAGGAATCAAACCACACCATACATGAAGGTTTAATGATCAACCTATACAGGACATGAAGCAACTTGAGAATTTGAAAAGAATATTAGGAGTAAATACCCCCATCTGTTAACCCAATAGATTAGCATAAGTTTTGAGAATGAAACTTATTGTAAAAGGAGGAGGATACAATACTCCAAATTTTTGCGTATTAGTAGTAATTTTTTTTGGTGAAAAGTTAAGTGAAATGGCAATGAATATATTGCAAGTATTGGGAGTTAAGCAAGTGAGCATAAAAAGGAAATACAGGTATTCTAGCTAATTAAATTTTTGCTAGTGATATAGCTATAATAAAAGGAGACTTATCATGATAAGAGGCTTGACAATAAGAATTTAAAGTCAAAAATTATGATGGAAATTTTGTACAAAAAATAATAATGAGTTATGGGAGCTGTAGGACTCTTAATTTTTGAGAATTTCAATCCTACCCAATCTCTAATTAATACCCTAGTATAAATAAAAATTTTAGGGGAGAGAAAAGTCATTTTGTAACTCCAGAAAGAGCAGACGGATGTCGGGTTTTCAAAGGGAATTTTCTTAACTTACAAGCGCCATAATTTAAGGTAGTTTCTTCACTAAAATTTTCATTTATCATGTATACACATAAGAGACATTAATTGCCATGTATATGCACATAAAAATATGAATTTAGGAGGCCTACACGTGGGTTAATTCTTGTGGTTATGGTTAAATTTGTGTGGTTATGCGTAGAAAATTTTAGGAAGTGCGTATTGGTATACTATACAAAATTTCAAAACCTATCCCTGAAATATTTCAAAATTTAATTCACATGATTTAGTTTAGTTTCATGACTGGATTCATAAAAATATGCCTAAAAAGCCTTACTAGGGTTTTAATTAGAGGTTGGGTAGAAATAACAAAATATCTTGTAGTCACGGGCCACCCCTCGCGATCACAAGTCGAATGCGAAAACTAGACAAAATGTGATTTTGATACAATTAAGGTCAAAATTTTTGATTTTGGGACTAGAATTGATCTAAACATACTACTTAAGCTTAATGAAATATGGAAATAGTAATCAAACGAATCCAAATAGAAAGAAATCAACTCAAGAGATAACTGAAAATCGAAAAATGGGCAAAAGGGTAGGACACATAAGATACACTGGAAACATTTGATAGAATAAATTCAATAGAATTGAATATTAAATGGTAGAACATTTGATTTTATAGGAAATCAAGAACCAATATTCGAGAGACCAAAAACTAGCAGAATTAGTGTTAGGAATGTGGTTTGCTCCCTACTGGTCTTTACAACTACTTTTAAACTATTTTTATGTTAAAACTAAATTTTAACTATGAGTTTAAAATTATTTTCGAATATTATTCTTATTTTATGAAAGCATGACTGGACATGTTGATTTTCTACAAATTGAAATCTATGTATTATTTTCCTAAAACTTGGATTTGAATTATTTGTGAAGTAAATTGTTTTCAACTGAGTACTATGAAGTTGAAATTATGTAATAAATATAAAAGCATGTCATAAATGCTGACAATAGTGTGGAACGAATTCTGTCACATCAATTGGATAATAAGTTGGGATTCGCCCAATTAGGATAGAAGTATCGGAACCAGCAGTGGGCAAACCTGATACGTAGCCCTACCAATCGGGATATAATAAATTAAAATACCTTTCAGTCGGAGTTGAAGTGTTGGGGCTGCTGCAGAAATAATGCACGGCGTACATATCACCATGAGCAATAGAAGCACAAGAACATTGAACTATACAAATGATGAGACAAATGGGATAATTGTGAAATGTTATATTTGTGAATTGTTTTAAACTTGATTGATTATGTCTGCTTTGAAAATGTATTTCTTGCAAACTGCTTTTTTATTGCTCACATTCATAAAAATAAACAAACAAGAAGTACCATTTACAAAGCGACTTGTTGCTCACAACTTCCAACTATCATTTTTGCAGAAGAAGTTAACGTAGAGAAATTGGCATAGCTTTGGTGAATACAAGGGACAAGAGATTTCCACATTAATTATTTTATTTTCATTGCTAATAAGAGAATTCATGATTTAACAGTTAGGTTTTGTTTCACGCTTGTTTTTCATTTTTCTCTTTTTTCCAATTATTTTATTTTTTATTTTAAATATTATTTATAGTTTTAATTTTAATAACTTGATTGTTAGTGTTTAAAATATCATAAATTTATACAACTGACTAGTGTGTAACTGTTACTAATAAATTTTAAGTAAATGACTTCTTGACTTTGGCCCTCGTCATTCATATAGCAAACATAGCGGAAAATAGTTTCTACAATGCATTTAATAACAAACGCAATCGTTGTTGGCGCAATTAATGTTTTGAATATTGTATGAATTTCAAGACATTGATTTATTGAATGGGTAAATGTCAGAGAACCAATGGGAACCCTTTGACTTATATGGATTGCAGAAACAAAGTTGTGAATTTTTACCCACCTTCGAGTGATAATTTCTCTTTCTGCAGGAGTACCCAAGATCGACCCAACAGGCTCAGCCCCTAATATCCGTGGCTAACGTGGAGAAGGTCATTAAGAAAATGTACAAGGCCTACTTTGCATGTGTCATTGACATGTAGGAATGAGAATTGAAATCAGAATATATTCCTAGGGTTAAAGAGTTTTTAGATGTTTTCCCAGACAACCTACTTGAACCGCCTTCAGATAGGAAAATGAAATTCAAAATAAACATTATCCCAGGAACAACACTCATTACAAAGGCCCCACTAAAGTTGAGGGAACTAAAGGTTCAGTTGTAGGAGCTATTACATAAGAAGCAGATATAGCTGAGCGCATCACTTAGAAACCCCTGTGCTTTTTGCAAAGAAGAAATATGGGAGCTTAAAGTTATATGTTAACTATAGGGAGCTCAATAAAATAATCATCAAGAACAAATACTCCTTGCTGAGGATTGATCACTTATGTAACTACCTTAAGGAGGCCAAGGTGTTTTCGAAGATCAACTTAAGGTTGAAATATCACCAATTGAAAATAAAGGCTAATAATATACCCAAGACAGCCCTTTAAGATAAGGTATGGACACTTGAATTCCTAGGGTTGCCCTTCGAACAAACTAATGCCTTGATAACTTTTATGGACTTGACGAACTAAGAATTCAAGTCGTATCTGGATAATTTTTTAGTGGCGTTCATCGACAACAGTTTGGTGTATTCAGCAAGTGATGAGATGCACGAGGAGCGCCTGAGGATAACATTGTAGACCTTAAGAGAAAAATAGCTATACGCTAAATCAACAAGTGTGAATTTTAGCTTAGAAGTATGACATTCTTGAGGCATGTGATATTCGAGGAAAGCGTTTTAATAGACCCCAAGAAGTTCGAAACCATGTGATAGAAGTAAGGAGCTTCCTTAGACTCATAGGATATTACCAGAAGTTCATTAAAGGGTTTGCTAGGATAGCGATGCCCTTGAGTCAGCTACTGCAGAAATGAAAGAAATTTGAATAGAGTCCAAATGTGAAAAGAGTTTTACAATGTTAAAGAAAAGTTAACCTCAACACCAATCCTAGCTTTGTCTACTAAAAGCGATGGATTCAACATGTATAGTGACGCTAACAAGAGTAGGCTAGGGTGTGTTTTGATGTAGAACGACAGAGTGATCACCTATCCATCAAGACAATTGAAACCGTAGAAATTAAATTACCGAACCTATGATCTAGAATTAGTGACAATAGTGTGTATCTTGAAGATTTGGAGATGTTACTTTAACAGTGAGAAATGTGAGGTATATACTAATCATAAGAGCCTCAAGTATCTCTTTACACAAAAGAAGTTGAATATGAGACAAATGCATTAGTTGGAGTTGATCAAAGATTACGACTTGATCATCAACTACCATCTAAGAAAAGCTAACCGAGTAGCGAACGCCTTCAGTCAAAAGGGAACTTGGGTCATTGCAACCATGTAGGTGAGGTAACTTAACTCGTTGCATTTGAAAATTGTAGAGTCAACTGAAGATATACTAGTTTTCTTAAGTGCTAAACCTTTGATAATTGAGGAAATTAAAAATTTCCAAGCTGCAGATGTTGAGATAGGAGCATTAAAGGATGAGGTTAGTCAAGGACGTATTCCAGATTTCCAAATGGGAAAGGTGATATTCTATACATGAGGAGGAGATTGTACATTCTGAATGTCAAGGAGGTATGGGATCAAAGTTTAAAAGTGGCACATCAATCAAAGTACTTAGTGCATTTGGGGAGTACAAAGATATATAAGGATATTAAAAAGGGATTGTTTGTGGAACTAGATGAAAAGGGATATAGCGAACTTTGATGAAGTGTATGACTTGTCAAAAGATTAAGGTAAAACTTCAATGACTTAGAGGCTACCTTCAATCACTCGATATACTTAAATGGAAGTAGGATTGCATTATAATGGACTTCATGATGGGACTACCGTGAACCCCACAGGGCTACGACACTATTTGGTTAATTGTAGATTAATTGACTAAATCCGCTTATTTCCTTCCAATTCAGACGAGGTACACCCTTAAACAAGATAGCCAAGGTGTATATCGATCAATGTAGTGAGACTGCATAGAGTACCATCGAGTATAGTGTTAGATAGAAATCCTCAATTTGTGTCTCGTTTTTGGAATAGTTTCTAAGGAGCAAGGGGTATAAGGCTAGACCTTAGTATAGCACACCACCCACAATCAGATGGACAGTTTAAATGGACGATTTAAATATTAGAGGATATGCTTAAGACTTGTATCCTCAACTTTAAAGGGGCTTAGAGCAATTATTTAGCTTTAATCGAGTTCTCCTACAATAATAGCCATCACACTAGCATTAGGATGGCTTCTTACGAAGCGTTCTATGGAAAGAAGTGTCAATTCCCTATTTGCTAGGATGAAGTCGGGAAAGGAAAGTGACTAGGTCATAGCTAGTTCAATTGATCGTTGATAAAGTAACTGTGACACAGACATGAATGAAGGAAGCTTAGGATAAATAATAGAGTTAGGTTGACTTGAAGCAAAGACTATCAAAATTTCAACCCGACAAACAAGTGTACTTAAAATCTCCCCAACTTGCGGAGTGATGCGATTTGGGAAGGTTGGAAAGTTAAGCCCATGCTATGTTGGACTGTGTGAAATATTGAAAAGGGTTGGAGAGGTAGCAAATCGACTAGTGTTACCTCCATAGTTAACAAGGGTGCACAATGTCTTTTATATATCCCAATTAAGAAAGTATATGCCAGACTCATGCCTTGCATTGGAACTAGAACCTTAGGTAGTGAACAAGGATTTGACCTATGAGGAGTACTCAGTCCGCATAGTTGACTAGAAAGAGAAAAACTTAAGGAATCGAACCCCACCATACTCGAAGGTTTAATGATCAACCTATACAGGACATGAAGCAACTTGAGAATTGAAACAGAATATTAGGAGTAAATGCCCCCGTCTGTTAACCCAATAGATTAGCACAAGTTTTGATAATGAAACTTATTGTAAAAAGAGGAGGATACAATACTCCGAATTTTTGGGTATTAGTAGTAAATTTTTTTGGGGAAAAGTTAAGTGAAATGGCAATGAATATATTGCAAGTATTGGGAGTTAAGCAAGTGAGCATAGAAAGGAAATACAGGTATTCTAGCTAATTAAATTTTTACCAATGATATAGCTATAATAAAAGGAGACTTATCATGATAAGAGGCTTGAAAATAAGAATTTAAAGTCAAAAATTATGATGGAAATTTTGTAGAAAAAATAATAATGAGTTATGGGAGCTGTAGGAGTCTTAATTTTTGAGAATTTCAATCCTACCCAACCTCTAATTAATACCCTAGTATAAATATAAATTTTAGGGGAGAGAAAAGTCATTTGTAACTCCATAAAGAGCAAATGGATGTCGGGTTTTCAAAGGGAATTTTCTTAACTTACAAGCGCCATAATTTAAGGTAGTTTCTTCACTAAATCTTTCATTTATCATGTATACACATAAGAGACATTAATTGCCATGTATAGGCACATAAAATATGAATTTAGGAGGCCTACACGTGGGTTAATTCTTGTGGTCAGGGTTAAATTTGTGTGGTTATGTGTAGAAAATTTTAAGAAGTGCGTATTGGCATACTTCACAAAATTTCAAAACCTATCCCTGAAATATTTCAAAATTTAATTCACATGATTTAGTTTGGTTTCATGATTGGATTCATAAAAATATGCCTAAAGAGCCTTAAAATGTTAGAAGAATTTACTTGTGGTAATTGAAATGGTATATAACATGAAAAATCGTCTAAACAATGCCTTGCATAGACATAGGCATCGTGTTGCGAAGCCTCGCAGCATAGGTGCAATGGATTGCCTCACATTTGAAGCGAAACCACAAGACGAGGTACAACATATTGCGGTCAGCATTGTGAGCACAATAGCTTGGCACGCGGTCGAGGCTTGGTCACCTACAGTCACAAAGCCTGGATGTAGAAATAATAGAATATCTTGTAGTCATGGGACCACCCCTCGCGATCACAAGTCGAATGCGAAAACTAGACAAAATGTGATTTTGATACAATTAAGGTCAAATTTTTTGATTTTGGGACTAGAATTGATCTAAACATACTATTTAGGCTTAATGAAATATGGAAATAGTAATCAAACAAATCCAGATAGAAAGAAATCAACTCAACAGATAACTGAAAATCAAAAAATGGGCAAAAGGGTAGGACACGTAAGATACACACGAAACATTTGATAGAATAAAATTCAATAGAATTGAATATTAAATGGCAGAACATTTGATTTTATAGGAAATCAAGAACAAATATTCGAGAGATCGAAAACTAGCAGAATTAGTGTTAGGTATGTGGTTTGCTTCCTACCGGTCTTTACAACTGCTTTTAAACTATTTTTATGTTAAAACTAAATTTTAACTATGAGTTTAAAATTATTTTCGAATATTATTCTTATTTTATGAAAGCATGACTGGACATGTTGATTTTCTACAAACTGAAATCTATATATTATTTTCCTAAAACTTGGATTTTAATTATTTGTGAAGTAAATTGTTTTCAACTGAATACTATGAAATTGAAATTATGTAATAAATATTAAAAGCGTCTCATATGATGTTGATAATAGCGTGGAACGAATTCTATCACATCAATTGGATAATAAGTTGGGATTCGCCCAATTAGGATAGAAGTATCGGAACCAGCAGTGGGCAAACCTGATACGTAGCCCTACCAATCGGGATATAATAAATTAAAATACCTTTCAGTCGGAGTTGAAGTGTTGGGGCTGCTGCAGAAATAATGCACGGCGTACATATCACCATGAGCAATAGAAGCACAAGAACATTGAACTATACAAATGATGAGACAAATGGGATAATTGTGAAATGTTATATTTGTGAATTGTTTTAAACTTGATTGATTATGTCTGCTTTGAAAATGTATTTCTTGCAAACTGCTTTTTTATTGCTCACATTCATAAAAATGAACAAACAAGAAGTACCATTTACAAAGCGACTTGTTGCTCACAACTTCCAACTATCATTTTTGCAGAAGAAGTTAACGTAGAGAAATTGGCATAGCTTTAGTGAATACAAGGGACAAGAGATTTCCACATTAATTATTTTATTTTCATTGCTAATAAGAGAATTCATGATTTAACAGTTAGGTTTTGTTTCACGCTTGTTTTTCATTTTTCTCTTTTTTCCAATTATTTTATTTTTTATTTTAAATATTATTTATAGTTTTAATTTTAATAACTTGATTGTTAGTGTTTAAAATATCATAAATTTATACAACCGACTAGTGTGTAACTGTTACTAATAAATTTTAAGTAAATGACTTCTTGACTTTGGCCCTCGTCATTCATATAGCAAACATAGCGGAAAATAGTTTCTACAATGCCTTTAATAACAAACGCAATCGTTGTTGGCGCAATTAATGTTTTGAATATTGTATGAATTTCAAGACTTTGATTTATTGAATGGGCAAATGTCAGAGAACCAATGGGAACCCTTTGACGTATTAGAAACATAGACAAATTACCCATAAAAACCAAAAATTGAACTCATCAATTGCTTGCAAACGTTTATAACCTATGTGCATTAGCATTCGTAGACATATCAAGTAATTAAAAATGTGTGTGAATATTAATATTAAATAGAAAATGTTAGATAATTAGTCACACATATGCTGATTTGTTTTCGTTTTTTTCTTTACAAACTATTGGACTGTTCCGACTAGATATTTGTTTTTCCTTCTTACTTATTATAAAATCACATGTACTATTTTTCTTCACAAAATTATCAAATACTAATTTTAATATGTCAATGTCTTGTTTTATGTTTAATTATCTTTTAAATTATTAATTTCATCCCATTATTTTTCATGATTCGTTTATATATTAATAATCAATTATCGAGAAATTTGGAGCAAAAAAATCAATGGGGCTGAAATTTTACAATTTCATATATTATGTTAATATAAAAAATTATTTATTTTATTTATAACGTGTCATAATCATATCATCTCTAATATCAGGCAAAATTTTGTTGAATATAGTATACTGGTATCGTGTTATATCGACAGGGGGTGTTGTTTCGTTTTCCTTTGAAAAAATTAAATATATTGTGGTGGTTTAAGTTACATTACTCCGGACAAGGCAAGGAATAACATTAGACTGCTATGGTCGACCAATTGATGTTATTAAACAATCAACCAAATTGCTGATTGTTCACCCATACCTAACCCCTCTTGTATACTAATCATGCTTATTTCATTTGAACACCCACATATATTTTAGTTGAAGAATAAAATGCAATTTTTTATTATATAATTATAGTTGACGTTTTTGTATTTAATTATTGAGAGTAGCATAAAAAGGAACTTTAATTTCTACTCTATTTATTACCATAAGTTATGGTTAAAGGCCTAATTTTGGTTGCGCCGAATTACATGGCATTGGTTAAATATTATAATATTAGTAAATTCACCCCCTAAAATAACTATCATTTGGTTATAATATGTACTTTCCGTAGTGTTTTTCACTTATTTAGTTTATAGTTTCTCATCTGTTTTATGTGTGTGTGTGTGTGTACACACACACACACACATATATTCATCTTTGTCATCTAAATTTTATTTTATTTATTCTTTTTAATTAGATTTTTTAATACAATTTTTTTTTCCTCTCATATTATACAAATTCCCAATGTATTACAGATTTTAATTAATTTATTTTTATCATTAAAATAAGATTTAATTTTTTATTTTTATTAATAAAATTATATAATTTTTAAATGGTCGTACACATATCTAAAAATATTTACTTTTTATTAGATGATAAATTATAAAATAAAGTGCATATAAAACATAATTCAATTATAAAAGAAAACATACATGGAGTATAACACAAAATAATTATGTAATAAAATATAATCTTATGTATATACACAACATGTTATGTTTTAAAATTTACATGCAATTATGTAGTAAGGCTAAAGTTCATAATTTTGGTTGCACATTTTTAAACTACCATAATACCTTTATTTTAGAATTTTACTTCTTTTTATTATATTTTTATATATTTCTATTCTATACTTTTACTTTCATATTTGTTGTATCTTTCAATTCACTCTTTATTTATATATTTTTGATTTCTCATGTACTTTAATTTAAAATTATTTTTATCATTATTGCAATTTGTTACAATCCACAAAATTTTATAAGTAACAAAAAGTTAGTCACCACACATAAAATGTCCCATTATTGCAAGTACTATATTATCAAGGAAGCAATGCTTTTTGGTTACACAATGTGAAATTTTACAACTATCCTTGTTTTAATTTTTATTCATCTTTTCTATTTTTTCTTTCTTACTTTTCTTTTTAATTTATTATTTTTATTTGTATTTCTCTCAAAATTTCCCTTTCTAAATTATTTTTATCTTTATTAATTATTTAATTTTCTTACTTTTGATTTTAAATAATTTTATTTCTATTGTTTAAAATATAATAGTTATATAATTTACAAATAAATTTGTTCACATATAAAATGTGCGTCTTTTCTTATTTTTTCATGATTCTATTGAGGATAAATATTGAAAATCAATAATTTGACCTAAATGATAAAATGCCAAATTCGTAGGCGAAACTTTTAATTTTAATTCTAAAAAAATTAAAAAATACTAATGACGATTACATGAATAATCACTATTGAAGCCAAGTGTGTGTTAGCTTTGGAAATTGAGACATGGTCCAAATTGGTCAGGTAATTAAATGCCTAGGGGAATGGTTTACCTTACTCATATTTAACTCAGTCTACATTATTAAAGAATTGTACAGTTGTTGCGCACTATCAACGATGAAACTACAATATTACCAGTATCAAAATTAATCAAATCACTTAATTGGTTCTAATTGAATAATTAATTTGGTCAATCACATCGTTAATCATAATTAATATATTCGGTTGCTACATCCATTGTGAGATATAAATTAATTGCTTCCAATTATAAATAAAAGTTAACGAGGCCTCTATCCTATGACATACAACAATCCCACCAAAATCTTAATATATAATTAGTTAATTTTTTTTCTACTTGCATTTGGCCCAAAATTTGGTCAACCACATTTTCTATATAGCCACTTGAATTATTGGTAGCTGCTGCATCTTCTCTAGTTTATTGTGGATAGCTCAAATTGGTTAAAGATGGTCTCGGATGTGTACTACAGAGTAATTAATAGTGTCTATCTGTGAGGAGGTTGACCAATTTTGGTGTCATGACATTGGATCACATAACGCCAAGCTGTCTTCAACCCCCAACTAATCCATTCCACGCAACTATATCTGCCATTTGTTTTTCTTACCACTTTCGGTTTTATTACCTGGACAGGTGTCGTCCAATAATTAACAAGCATAATCTATACTATATAAGATGTGTAAAGAGTGTATAGTAACCATCTTTGTCTTCAAAGTTGATTATTAAAATACCCTTTTTAAACTTGTTTTTCTTTTCAGTTTTTTATACTTTCTCATTTTGTATTTTTTTTTTATTAGTTCATCATCTCTTCATTTTTTTTCTCTCTCTTCTTATTGAAATAGTCTAATATAATTTTTTTTTCGGATAACTTATTTTTATTACTAAAAAATGTTAAAATATACTAGATTTAAGTTTTATTATCATAATTTTTCATTTCAAGAATTCGTTTATATTATTAAAATTCTTAGAATGTTATTAATTTATACTATATCATCATTGATAAAAAAAATTATATACACATGTAAAATAAATAATTTTTTCTAAATAATAAATTATACAATAAAATATGTATGTAATGTATTAAAATTATATTTACAGCACACGAATTAGTTGTACCGTATAACTATTATATTACTATATATAAGTCTTAGGTAAAAAGTGAGTAATTACACCTGATCTGATTAATAATAATAATGTATAAACCATATGGAATTAATTACTAGCAAAGATTGTTGGTAATAACACACATATCTTGACTAATAATGTGTGCGTGCAGTCATTAAACATTATATTTAATTGAAAATTTTTAGTCTTGATTTGGGTCCATGAAAACACGCAAATTCTCATAGGTAAACTGAAATTGTCAATGGTTCAAATGTCTCAAACAAGAAAAAGACTCTTAATTAATTAAAACGTTAATTCAGAGAGCCGCAGCTGCTGGTTTTGCATCAAAATCTGTTCTTTTTTTTTTTTTTTTTTAATCTTTTATGGGAGAACCATATATAAGATGATGACAAAAGGCCATTTTGACTGATTGCTGAAACAAAAAGAATATTCTCACCAATATCTATCTATTTTTTTAACAAAATAATTTCAATATTTTACTTTGGTTTTTTTTAAAGTAATTAATTTCTTTCCGGAAATTGTTATGGATTTAGAGGATTAAATTAGGCATTGATTTTATTATTATTATTTTTTTTTTTTGATGATGATGAGCGTGAATAGATGGGTATTTTTACAATATAATCGAATGTGTCATTTGCTATATATCTAAATATATGTGAGATACTATCATGTCTCTAATAAATCTTTACACGCATAAAAAATAAGTATTGTTAACATGAATATATATAACTACATATAAATAGACAGCAAAACCACAAAATTCATAAAACCTTAATTTTAATTTCACCGCTTAAATATGGCACTCTAATTAATTATAAAAAAAAAAAGGAAGGATTTTTTAATCTTATATGTTAGGAAAAGTAAACTAAAATGGAAGCACTAAAATTAATTAGAAAAAAACATTGTCCTATAAATGAATAATTGAAAGATTAGGTGCACAAGAAAGCAACGCCCAGCCAATTCATTACGTCATAGCTTGAGTGGTTGGAACTAGCACACCCTATTATCATTCATACATTTTTTTTGAAGCATACTTCATTTACAAATATATATATATTAATAGCAATTTCATAAGCATATCATACTAGGCTTTAATTAGGTAGGTCTATTTGTGTGAGTAGTGGACCAATTCACATGGCTTCTTGTCTTTGTTATATAAAGCCCTCATGTCATCCAACATCATACTTAGCCTAGCCTGTATCACCGTTAGATTAGTTGCCTTCTAATCTTGAAAGCTGTAAGAAGTTACCCCAGCCCATTGATATTCTTCAGAAGAATCTAGGACAAGAAAGATCGAAAACCATGATTGCTCAACTCCAGACTCTTGAGATTAAACCCATGCTGATCTTCTTCTTAATCCCTCTATTCTTGTTGTTTGTCCTGTCAAGATTCCGTCGAAGACCTTACCCTCCGGGGCCGAGGGGCTGGCCCGTCATCGGGAACATGGACATGGTGGACAAGCTGACCCACCGCGGCCTGGCCTCCCTGGCCAAGCAATACGGCGGCATGCTCCACCTCCGCATCGGCTTCCTCCACTTGGTGGCGGTCTCGAGCCCCGAGGCCGCCCGCCAGGTGCTCCAAGTCCAGGACAACGTCTTCTCCAACCGCCCCGCCACGATCGCCATAAGCTACCTGACCTACGACAGGGCCGACATGGCCTTCGCCCACTACGGCCCGTTCTGGCGCCAGATGCGCAAGCTCTGCGTCATGAAGCTCTTCAGCCGCAAGCGGGCCGAGTCGTGGGACTCTGTCAGGGACGAGGTGGACGACATGGTCCGGGAGGTTGCGACGAGCAGCGGCGCCGCCGTGAATGTCGGCGAGCTTGTGTTCGGCCTGACGAGGAACATAATATACCGGGCCGCGTTCGGGTCGATCTCCCGCGAGGGCCAGGACGACTTCATCACGATCTTGCAGGAGTTCTCGAAGCTGTTTGGGGCGTTCAACATCTCGGATTTCCTCCCGTTCTTGGGTTGGATGGATCCTCAGGGGCTGAACGGCAGGCTGGCCGAGGCTCGGGCCGCCCTGGACGGGTTCATAGACACCATTATTGACGATCACATGCAGAAGAAGAAGCCCGAGGGCGAGCCCGTTGATACGGACATGGTGGATGAGCTGTTGGCTTTCTACAGTGATGAGGCCAAAGTCTCGGAATCTGAGGATTTGCAGAACTCAATCAAACTCACCAGGAATAATATCAAAGCCATCATTATGGTAAGCAAGCACATTACTAGAATGATATATGAAGCCCCTGTCTGAAAAATGGGTGCTTTGGTGTTTCTGTATTTTTTATTTCTTTTCTTGGAGTCTTTTGAAGCTTTTCTTACTTTCTTCTTTTTCCTCTTTCTTTTTTATTTTTTTTAAATTTCATTCCTTTTTGTTTCATGATTAAACGAGACCCACCAAATACAAGATGAGAACAATGATCTATTCCATAGGATAACAACGAAATTATTTTTTATATATTTTCAGTGTGGATTTTTTTTTTTATCTAAAATAATATACCCTACTAAGAGCAATATTTTCTTTATGTTTACACTTTGAGTGGGGGATTGAAAGTTGGCCCTTTTGATGCAAATTATAGGCAAAGTGAATCGAATTACGAGAGACTTTTTCGAATAAAATCAAGTCATTGTCAAACTACATTTCAACTATTTTTGTTGTATAAAGAAAACTAGGCACTACTTGAAAGCTTGGAAAGATGATAGTTACTTAGCCTTTTAAAGCTAACTTAAATTAGGTTGTTGTCCATAGTACAATCCAATCCAACATATGTGCATTTAAGATCCGTATTTGTTTCAAGGGAAGTGTGATCGCTCTTACAATTTTCAGCCATATATAATATCTTGTTTGTCTTGTTGAACTGATTTATTGAATTTTCAAAGATGCCTTAGATTCGAAGTCCTTTAAATATCACATCTCATTAACCCCAAAAGACTACATAATATAATTAATACACGTAACTTATTTATTTTTTATTTTTTAAAAAAAGAAAATGGAAAAGAAAACCTACAATTTTTTTGTTTATTTACAACAAATTATCCATATGTTTATATAAAACCCTCAATTCATCACATTGGATGTATTTTCCACCATTGTACGTATTGGTATTTGATACTTAGAAGCTACGTACGATTGATGACGTAATGTGATGTCAGGACGTGATGTTCGGCGGAACAGAGACGGTGGCTTCGGCCATCGAGTGGGCCATGGCGGAGCTAATGAGGAGCCCGGAGGACCTCAGGAGGGTCCAGCAAGAGCTCACCGATGTCGTCGGCCTCGGCCGCAAAGTAGAGGAGCCCGACTTCGAGAAGCTCACCTACCTCCGCTGCTGCCTCAAGGAGGTCCTCCGTCTCCACCCTCCCATCCCCCTCCTCCTTCACGAGACCGCTGAGGACGCCGTCGTCTCCGGCTACCACATCCCCGCGAAGTCCCGGGTGATGATCAACGCGTGGGCCATTGGGCGGGACGGGGACGCCTGGGAAGACGCCGACTCGTTCAAGCCGGAGAGGTTTCTCCCGGACGGCGTGCCTGATTTCAAGGGGAGCAACTTCGAGTTCATCCCGTTCGGGTCGGGCCGGAGGTCGTGCCCCGGAATGCAGCTAGGGCTCTTCGCGTTCGAGGTGGCGGTGGCGCATCTCCTCCACTGCTTCACCTGGGAATTGCCTGATGGTATGAAGCCGAGTGAGATGGACATGGACGACGTCTTTGGGTTGACGGCTCCGCGCGCCACCAGGCTGACGGCGGTGCCCACCCCGAGGCTGCTCTGCCCACTTTATTGAGGAAAAGTTCGCAAGTGCGGACATTTTCAGGTTACTGTGTTTTTTTCATTTTTTTGGGACGTCGTATACATATATTCAAGTATGCATATGTATGTTTTTTTTTTTTTGTCATTTTTAATCAATGTTTATTTAATAATAAATAAGGAACTCATGATAACTGTTTTTGGTATTTTAATTGATTTTTTAAATTAATCTCATTCAAAAAAGTTTATTTTTAATTAAGATGATTAATATACACATTAATACTAGTGTGTGTGTGTGTGAATATATGTGAATACAGATTTTAATTTCTTTATTCACAATAAATTGGACAAAAGTAGAAACGTTAATAAGTCAAGTTTAACTAACAATTCGAATACAAATGCAATTCAATTTTGTAGAATTCATACTTAAATTCGAACTTGAATCAAGTAATGGAATTACTCTTTAAAAAGTTTTCAAAATTCAAGTTGGAACAAGAAAACATTATCAAGTTTAATCAAACTCAAGTCTAATAGTTTGATTTGTCAATCGCTCTGGTCCCGAAAGTATGCATTTATCTATAAATACAAAGAAGACGAAGGGTTAATAAAAAATTTTCTAAAGTCAACTAAGTCTTTGTGGAATATAGTCATGAAGGTCACCTGCTATAAATATTAAGTCTCAAGTCCTTTAATACTTGATTGGTGTTTAATTCAGTTATATGTTTTCTTGGCCAATAAAGTGTTTGAACAATGATGACGCAATAAGAAAATAGTTGTGGCCAACAAGGTAATATTTTGGGCATAGAAGTAGTGACTTGCCAGCCAAAAGCAAAAAAAAAAAGGGTTGCACAAAACCATTTTAAGTTGCCATGTATATGAGTTGTTATTTTACTAAGTACTACAATTATCATTTGCATCTTTAAAAAATATATGATTATTTATCTTGGCCAATAAAGTGTTTGACCAATGATACACTAGAAGAAAATAGTTGTGGGCATTCGAGATGTGAGGCCACCCACACAACATATTTCCTTTACCATCAACTCAAATTAAAAAAATGGCCAAAGATACCTTTGAGAGTGGACGATAAAATTAATACCAACAATGTAATATTATGGGCATAGAAGTAGTGACTTGCTAACCATCAAAAGGGCAGCACAAATCATTTTAACATAACCAAGAAAATTGACCTACTCTCAACCATTCCTCATCATCATCATAATTGTTTAGTTGGTTTGTGACTAACAACTTTGGACGACGTCGTATCTTCCAATTTGATTTTAGAATTTGATCTCCGTTTAGTGGATGTTGGGTTACAAGACCGGCACCCACGGACACGTGCCTTCTTTTCCCTCTCATCACATCTTTTTCTTCCTATTTTAATTTTCTTTTTTTCCCTCCTTCTTCCTCTTTTCATTTATATATTTTTTTTACATTTTGTTTGTGCATACGTTTTTTTTCTAGATAATAATAGTAATTTAATTATTATTCTTATTATTATTTAGAATATATTTTTTCAACTTGCATTTTTAAAATATATTAGAAATTAAATTATATAAAGAAATACATGTACAAAAATATTTGTATGAATTATCAAAAAGTTTCCTTGAATGCAATGGAATAAATAACGAAATGATATAATAGACACAATAACTCATAGATATTATGTTAAATAGTTACTTGTAAGAAATTGAGAGCCATAAAATATAATTTTATAACAATACTCATAATATTAGTGAAAATATCAATATTATTGAAATTATATAAATTTTTTATAAATAATAAAATAATTATTGAACGTAATTTTAACCCGTTGTGTATTATTTTGTAGATATCTAATAAGATTAAAAATTATGGGGTGTTATTTTGTCTTAAATCGCACTCTCCAAGATAAAAATGAAACGAAATGAAAGAAGATTGAATTTTTTGTGGTTTGGCTAATAACCTACGTTAACAGGAAGAGATTTTTGCATATTTTATTAATGAGGGTAAATTACAGAGATTTTTCATAGTTGAGAAGAAGAAAGGAGAGAGAGACAGATAGCATCACGACCAGTCCAATAGCATGCTTCCACACATATTTTATATATCTGTTGATTGGCTCAGAGAGCACGAGAATGTGTCACAAATTAGATTGGTGGGAAAGGAATCTCTTGCAGACTACATCAAACCATTCTTTATATGTCTTGTCTCCCATCCGTGGCTTTATGTGTAGAAAAGGCCGACGGAAGGACGGTGACTGGCGTTCGGTTGCCCATTGCCCAAAAGGGCAGAAAGGAAACAGAGATCTTGCCTTATCCAATTGCCAACTTAGTCTTGGCTTTTTATACCGACAAGATGGCCCACAGCATAGTTGAGATGTGATTGAATTTTATGAAATCCCTCGACTTTCTTTCTAAGTTCAATCTTTGCGTACAATAAAACAATGGGGTGTTTATTTTTCTTTGTTTTTTATATATATTTGACAGGGTTGTTTTTCCCGCAAAAGTAAAAGAAAGAAAATGGAAATATTTAGAAGTTGAACAATTAAAATTTGTATCTTAATTATGACAAAATGAAAACAAATATAGCTTGATGCTAAAAAATTCTACTTCCTCTATTTTAAAATATGGTGAAAAAAATTTTTTGCCCAACTTTTTATAGGGATGTTAATGAATTAAACTATTTCATTCGAATTCATTTAGGTTCAAGTTTATTTTGAGTTTAATTAAACTTTGAGTTTTGAAATTTGGTTTTAGATATGAGTGGAGTCCACGGTTTGACTTAAATTTGAACGCTATAAAATTGAATTGAATAGAATTCAAATAGTCATCGAAACTTAAATTATTATTCGAATCCTATTTATTTGCATCCCTATTTTATAGTCAAATATATTAAAGTTTCAATTTGAGCTCAATTAGATTTATAGTGAAATAATTTTAATTCTTGAATCAATGTGAATTGTGTTGCTTGGTTAGTCAAGTATGATTACTAATATTACTCGTTATTCTAACTATTCTGTTCAATATATAGGGTGTGCTTGGACGAAGATCCCATCTCAAAGATTAAAAAAAATGGCACTATGGCTTTATTTGAGAGAAATTTTCTCAAACTTTTTCCTATTCTCCGGAAAAATCCTCTCTCTCTCTCTCTCTCTCTCTCTCTCTATTGTAATTATTATTATTAGAAAAATTGGCGTTCGCAACGTGTGGGTACGGAGAATTATAAAATATTTGTATTTTAAATAATAGTTACAAACAAATTTGACTATATCTAATCCTATTTAAATAATAAATATAGTGTTATTTAAAATAAGAATACAAATAAAGATAAAAAAGAAATTAATAGTAAAAAGTTTTATAGAAAACATAAATAAAGATAAATTAAAAGAAAAAGAAATCATATAAGATAAAAAAGAATAAAGAATTAAAAATAATAGAATATGTGTGATTTCATGCAACTAAAAAAGGTAAATATGTAATTTTATTTTATGTAAGCAAAATGGATGAAATACTTAATAATAGAGTATAGATTGTTATTATTGTTTAACTTGGTTACTACTATTAGTATTACTTAATACAAAATTATATTATTATTAACATTATTATGGTATGTTATTATTACTACCTGTAAGAATATTGACTAATGATAATAATAATAGTAATAGTAAAATGTAATAATAATACCTACAATATTAATAATAATACATTTACACTATTAATCATAATAAACTAGTTACATGGCATACCTTATGCGTGTGCATTTTAATATATAAATTATTGAAATACCTTAGCGTATATAGATGATTGTATAATTTATTATTTAGTAAAACTTATATATTCTACATGTGTACACAATTTTTTTTTATCAACGATCATAAAGTATAAATTAATCATATTATGAAAATTTTAACAATATAAGTGAATTATTAAAATTAAAAATTATGATAATAAAAATTCAATCTAGTATATTTTAAAAATTTTAGAAAAAAAATAAGTTATCAAAAAATAAAAATTATATTGAACAATTTCTATAAAATGAAGGAGAAGAAAAATGAAGAGATAGTGAAATAATAAGTAAAAACCAAAAAGGGAAAACATAAAAATCTAAAAAGAAAAATAAGTTAAAAATGACATTTTAGTAAATTAATTTTGAAGACAAGTAACCATCTATCCTTCCCACATTATAATTTCATAATGATCCTACAAAATATTACTACCACCAACAATAACACAAATAGTAATAATTTATTTATTTATTTATAAACATAAGCACCTACTAAAATATTATATTATATCAACACACCACATCAACTTTAATTAATCCCTAGACGTAATTATCTTTCACATGATAACCCAATTATTACACCTACATTATTATATCACCATTGTGTATTTTCTCTCAAGCTCTCATCCACACACATCCAACTTCCACTATTTATCTCTCAAAAAAAAAAAAAATTCACTTTTTTCTTACAATTGTTTTTCATTTTTTTTCTCTAAAATGAATGCGTCATCCCATCGCACCCATATATTTTCATGTAAAATCAATACATACATTTAAGTTGTTAATATGATCATTACATAAAATTGCACTCTTTCGAAATTTTCATGCATGCAATTTGATTGTTTTATTTGTTTTAGTTTTCAAATTGAGAAATTAACATAGCACGGACTTAATTCAATCTATACTATATAAAAAAAGTGTGAATATTTTTATCAATTATAAAAGAACATATATATATATATATATCCTTAATTAAATATCTATATTTATTATAATAAATAAAGCTATACAGGTAAAAATAAAATTATAATTAAAATATCTATTTTTAATAGTAGGAGATTATTATAGTCCTAATATATCTAAACTACTTTTATAGTTATCTTTAAATTATGTAAAATAAAAATCTTTTAGTTATAGGAAACTAATAGAATTTAAAATTAATATATATTTTAGTAGTAGAGGATTAATATAGTCCCAACATATTTAAACAACTTAAATAATTATTTCTATGATATGTTAAACAGAAATATCTAAGTAGTAGAAAACTAATTGAATTTTAAATTATTTATAAATTAAGTAAAATTAAAAATAATAAATTTTTAATTTTTTAAAAATATTTTTAAATTTATATTTAAAATAAACTAAATTATAATTGCATAATTGTATTTAAAAATATAACAACGAATTTGTTGGAGGGCATGCTTCATATCTATACACCCTAATAAATAAAAGATCAATAAATATGATAAAAATTTATAGATATAAATATAAAATTGATTAAACAAACCATGAATGATAAAATAAATAGTTATGATAATGAGCTAAATTTTTTTTAAAAAATAACAAATTCCATATATAATGGCATCATTATTCTTATAACAATATATTATAAAATATCTAGAATGAGTGAAATTTTGATAATCGAATTTATTAAGCATATAATGATTCATTTTATATTATTATTTGATTTCATAATTAATTATATTTAATAAATATTATAGAGAACAAGTAGCAAGAAAATTAGAGTTGCAACAATGTGTTCAAAATTTTAATAAATAAATTAGATATATAAGAAATCAATATTCTTGCGAAGAAAATAAAATGTTATAAATCATTTAAAACAAATGCCAGTATGACTATTTACTTTATTTTATTATATAATTATATGTTTTGAAAATATAAGAATAAATTCATTGGAAGACATCGTCAAGATTATATTAGCTAATAAACATAAAATAAATAAATTGTTTAAAAATAAATACAAATATCAATTAAATTAAATTATGATAGAAAGACAATGGCAACATAAATAAAGTTATAATAATGAAATAAAACTTTGAATATATAAATAAATTTTATATATGTTATAAAATATTGAAGACAAGTGAATATTTGCTCATTAATATTATCAAGTATGTAGTGAGTTAATATTTTAAAGATAAAATAAATTTCACATATAAAACACACTATTCTAATAATAATATATTATAAAATATATAAAGTGAGTCAATATTTAACCATCGGTTTTATTAAATACGTGATAATTCTTTGATGTTATTATATTTATTTTATAGTTAATTATATTTTAATAAAAAATCATATAAAACAAATAGTAACAAAATATGGTACAATAAAGTGCTAAAATTAAAAAATTAAAAAAATTCAAAAATAAAAATCAATAATCCTTAATATATATTATGAAAATTTAAATTATAAAAACAAAAAATATTTCAAAAACTATTAATTAGAACTATATTGATATGACATTATGGATTAAGAAAATAGAGATAAAAAATGAAATCAAATTTAGCAATGTATAGAAAAAAATTATTAGGAATTTTAAATGTTTGTATGCAAGAGGTGATAAGTTAATAAGTTAAAATTTAATCTAATTAATATTGATATAAATAACTATGTTTAAAATCAATGCAAAACAAAAGAGAATTAATATAATTAATTTAATTATAGAACTTCATAATATAATATTATGATAATTTTTTTATTTCAATAAATCTATTTAAATAATTAATCAAAATTTTGTTTGTAGTGCGTCAATTTAAAATAAAATATATTTGTAACAAAATTAAAAGAAAAAGAGAGAGAAAGTTAATGTTATAATAAAATAATCAAAAGATCATTTTCCTATCAAAGTTAAAAGAATAAGTTTGATCTTTGTATTAAATTATTTATGAAACTAAATTAATTTTAACATAAATTTATAAGTTATTAATCTTTATTATTGTATAAATTATATTTTAATATGTTGTCCTAAGTTGAATGAGCAATAAACACATGTACACATTTGAATTAAAAAATCAGTATATAAAATAATAAGACAAACATAAAGTTAAAATTTTTATATGATGATTATAAAGAGTTTTTTCCTTTTCAAAAAATTCACACAGTTCATATATAAATTGTGCAGTATCAAAATTTAAGTTAAACAAATATTTTTTTTTGCAATATCATAACAAATATACATTTATTTTTTTCAATTATTTGTACAAGTCAAAATTTAAACAGCACATTCTTTATTTTTTACTTTACTTAATAAATGTACAAGTCAAAATTTAAATAGCACATTCTTTATATTTTACTTTACTTAATAAATGTAAGATGCCGTATATAATCAAATAATTTCCTCGTCATTAAAAAATTATCCTTAAAATTAAAATTTAATAATCATTATTATTATTTAATTAAAGATACTACTAAAAAATAATTTAACATTAAAACACATAATGTTAAAATCTAAAATTTAAATTTTTATTTAATTTGTTAAACCTTTTTTAAAAATATAACAACAATGTTGTTCGTTACACATGATAAACAAAAAAACGTAAATGTATGCACTCAATTTTCAAAAAATAATTTAGCTATATAAATAACAAAATTAAAATAATAAGTATTAGAACTGTGTAATTTAATATGCTTCTATGTTATTTAATTTTAATACATATTCTACACTATACATACAAAATACGTAATATTTTCTAATTCTTAAAAAAGGTTTGAATCAAACCCCAGCCAAACCATACCTAAACTTAGGTTTGCGAATAGATCCGACTCTTCCCCAATTAGCCGTTTTAAATAATTGACACAGATAAATACCCACAAACATCATTAAATCTGGCTAATTCTCAGAAACCTTCTGTAAATCCATCTGGTCTTGTTCCAGATTCCACGAAGGTACACTTAAAAAAGACACAAAATCATCTCATTATTTGGGACAAAGCAAAGGATAATACAAGTTCAATGGAGGCCAATAGCAAATAAATCTTTGAACAAATAAGAGAAATATTACAATCCATATGCAGGCCAATGTTCGGTCCATGAATACATTGTTCGAATTTGTAACAATTTTAGCATCTATTTGTTTCTTAGCCGGGGATTTTAAACATAAAAAACAGCATAAAATCCTTTGGACTCAGAAACGAGAACTAAAATGCAGCGTGGCTACAGAAGAATGCGGATTACAGCAAGACCAACGGCAGAGATAGAGGCCAGTGTACCTATGCAGTACTTGATCACATCATATTTTGCTGCTTCTAGTTGAGCCCGCAGTGCATGAATTTCCTGAGTCGCATGACAGAAAGGATATCAACAAATGGAGACAATTAGGCCAGTTAAATATACAGCCAGTTTAACAATCATCAACTTCCAGCAGCTATGCATACTCACCCGATCAAGTTTGTTAGTGAGATTAGTGGTTTCTTGATTTTGGTTGTTCAGCTCATCCCGGATTCTCCTGCGGGAAGGGTGCACAAAAAATTATTAATAAACCAAAAGAACTGAAGCACAGTTATTCTTTATGTTTCCTACAAAATGCTGAGTGGTGGGATAACTTTACCCCTTTTCAAGATTAAGATCTAAGCGCTGCCCAGCTGTGACTTTGTCAATTTCATACCTGAACAAACAGTGTCGTTCAGAATAAGCAATCTCAAGAAAAGGTATGAGATGCACACAGATAAACTATTTACAGACCTTAATTCACTGCGCATCTTCTCTATATCGCCCTTAAGTTTTTCAGTCTCATGTTGCAACAAAGAGAAATGGTGGTCCTGCATTTGGTATCAAATGAATTGGACATGACTGTCACCCATGATGAAAGTTACTCCATACTTTGGGTTAAGAGAGTCGGTTAATAAGTGAAACAAATAAAATTCAAGGATTTACAGCCATTTCGCTCCTTCAACAGCCACAAAAGAAAATACCAAGCAAGAAAAAACAGAAATTCCTTTTTAAGTTCTCCAGTTGATCCCAGATTAACCATCCTGATCTTTGCTACACGGCTACACTCGAATTCTTCCCTCGTCTTAATGCATAAATAAGAAAAGTTCAAAGAGAGATCAATAATAAGTCAATGATGGAAGTCAACAAATTCAAGGACATCTCTTTTTCTGTCTCTTTTTTTCCTTTTCTTTTTTTTTTCTCTTTTCCACCCTGCCCATACATCCAACAGCCTAATAAGATTTGAACCCCAAACCTTCCACTTGGGCCAAATTCATTGGGCTACACTGATGCACCAAAAATCAGGGACATCTTGAAGCACCAACATAAGTCATGAATTATAAAGCATTGTTTCTAGAAAAGGTTATCAACTTGGAGTTGACAATTTGCCTTCAATTAGATCCATAGTTAATAATTCCATAATTTTGCTTTGCCCATCAGGGGAAAAGTGCTTTTCTACTCCAAGAAGTGCAGAAGGGAACACGAGTGCAAACATCTGAATCCAAATTAACCTCAGTTGTTTTTTTCCCTTCAGATATACCCTTCACATCACAGGTTTTATGTTTTCCAACATCTACCTGAATCACTGGTACTTTATCTAATTATATTCTTCTTGTGCTTATCGTTAGTCAAAATTCCACATAGAACATCTGTGTGAATCAAGATATGAAATTAGAACCCGAAACAAACTCAAAATAAAACCATACAAGAGTACACCGCAGTTCATGAGATGCTACTTTACAAGTTGATTTTGGACCAGTGGATTATACGTGGTCATGTTGGCATTTTGGCTTATGATATCATGATGTTTTGTTGCAACAGCTCACAACTGAATTTCGTTACTACCAAGGAAAACTTTCCATTTTGGGAAATATTATAGAATATGATGGTGTTTTTGTAATAGGAAGCAGAAATGCCCCACTTGTTTTCTTTATTTTCTATTGAGGATTTATGGTTTAATCCCTTTCCTTGATGTGAAGCAGGGAAGCAAAGGTAAATCTTTACATATTTATTTATTTAGCAAACAATCACTTTATTTGATCATTCAAGCACACAATACCAGACCATTAAAAATAACAAAACACTATTATTTATCCAGAACACCACAAATTCCTTTCATAAACATTCTTAGCAAAAAAAGAAAATATTACTCTCAAATATTTCTCCTGTAGTGATACATTCTGTAATTACAGAGATGTAAAAAGGGGATTAATCTTACAAAAAAAGAAACTGATTGTTCAGAATAACTTGAATTAAGCCGGTCAAATCTTTAGTACGGAAGCCTAGGAGGTAATTAAGATCCAAATTACACCTGTGGCTGGCCTGTTGGCTTTACAAGGTACAACATAGCATCAAATCTAGGACATTAAGTTTCCTCTGGTAGATATATCTGCATCTTACTAGCTGTTAATCACAAAAAGGTGCTTATAGTCAAATGACTGAAAAGACTGGACCATGGGAAATTAATAACTACTTTAATGGTAGGTCCAATCACGATTATATGTTGCACATGAAATAATTTATGTCTAGTCTCTGTTGAATAAAATTATTGTGTCTAAACTGTGGTACATTTGTCCAACATCATTTACTTCTTTAATTTCAAGACTCATTTGTAGATATCTGGACACATGTCCAAGCAACATGGGAAAAGTAGAGTTTAGAAGCGTTGCTGCATCAAAGGAACCTATGAATACTGAATTAGAGTGAGTAGTTAGTTCTAACCTAGCTAAAAGAACAAACAAGAATCAGACTAAACGAGACCTATTGGCCATACTTGGGTTTATAAGTTGCCTACACTGCTTCATATTTGGTAACATGATGATTCTGTTCCATTACTCAAGTCCTCTCTTACTTGTTAACAATGGCTTTGTTTGTTTTTAAATTTTAGTGTGTGTTTTTAGGTATCTTTTACCTCAGGAATTGTGTAAAGAATTGTATAAAAGTAAGAGAGAAAGAAATAAAAAAAGAAGAGTAAGAATTGAGTGTGTGTTTTTGGATGATGAATAATTGCAAAACAAACAGATCCAATACATACATGCATAAACAAACCATACATAATCAACATATATGGATCCTATAGGCCTGTTTCTGACAGAAAGGACCTCAACATAAGGTGTTCAGTTTCTGCCAAAGAGCTAATGGATGGCTTATCCCTTGCCACTTTCAAGAGATCATCAGAGTATTAAACTTCAAAATGTCGTGTAGGGAACAATAATTATATTGTGAATAGGAACAAATCTGTCTAAATTTAAGCCATGTCAACAATTTATGATGTCACCCAACAAATCAAATGCAAACAAGCAACTAAACAACATATCTGACATAAGGCAATTCTATGACTGAACACAACTTGAGAGTTCAGATTTCAACTTAAGGAAATGCCTATATAGGCTTGATTTGATACATTTCTGTATCCTACATTAAAGAATAAGCCACTATGAAACTTCCACATGGAAAGACATTGCAACCCAGAATTCAATAAAGGAAAAGAAAATTTTCCCAAAAGTCAATGAGGCTTCCTAATCTCTCCATCATGATTTTTTGGAAAATGTTAGCACTCTTGAAATGTGAACTATCTGCAGACTTTTACTGATGATAAGAACATCTCTAAAATCAAAAGTTAAATCAGGAAGGATTTTGCCACTATTAATGGGTTCCTTTCTAAAAGCATATACGATTGTGTATAAGTACATCCAATCATTCAGGACCCACAGATATAAAACAGATGTCATTGTTCAGGGAATTCCTTTTCAGTAAAATCAAGTATTATGGCACAGTTAAACAAGAGATGGGTCTCGGATTCCATCAAAAGGGGCATACTTTTAACTGAAATCCTGCTACCAAACTCTCTGAAATTGCGAAAACAACAGTTACTCCAATACTTCCTTCAAAAATACTAATCAGCCATGCAACATAACACGAGTAAAGAAATCAGATGTGATTTTGCAGTTAAATCATTTCCAACGTCCACTACAAAACAATCTTAAGCATCCACCCTCAAATGCATAATAAAAAAGTTACAATGAGAATAGCACAAATTCAAACAAATTAGAATTCTTTGTATCACAAAAATGAATCATCTTCGTCATACCTGGGAACTTTTAACTTCAGTTTTGAATTTGGACAAATTGGATTCTTGTGTCATCTCATTCTACCAAAAAATTAAAAAGAAAAAAGAAAAAAAAAGATTAGAGTAAAATAACACTCATTTCAACAAAGCATTTACAGATGCATACAACTAATTCATCAACAGGCGTATAAACAATAAAGACAGATAAGAAGAAAATGTTAAAAAGAGAACCCAAAAACAAAGGAGTAGGCTTACTTTTTGCATTTCACCTTTGGAAACAAAGGAATAAGAAACGTTCTCCAAGCTGTCGTTGAGGACTTCCGTCATAGCTGCCGTTATCGCCTCCGCTTGCTTCGTCGGCACGCCTTGCGCCTCTAATCTCCTCACCTAATTGGCCAATCACAAACAAGAATAACTTGCATTATCAAGCAGGAACTAGAGCAAGTATTAAATCAAATACGAGTACTAAATCCTCCAATGCAAGAACAAAGAGAGGAATTGATTACAAGGGCCAAAGTGTCAACGAGGAAGAGACGCTTGCCGTTCGATTTAGCGAGCTCCGTAAAGTGTCTGCATTCAAACCTTTTCGGGCCAAACGAATGCGTTCCAGCACGCCACGTTCCTAACTTGACCGCCCGCCTACAAGCGGCCGCATACGCGGCCATCCGTTCCAACAAATTTCTCTAAAACGACGTCGGGCTGGAAAATGAGACCCAAGAATTTATCCAATGGAAAAAGACAAAAACGAAAACTGGGTCCGCTTCGAATTGCACGAAAAACAAACGAAAAGGACCAAGATCTTCCGATTCTTGCGATTAGACGGAAAGCTATCAATCTACAAAGAGGGGGCGAATTTATGGATGAGGTGAGGCCAGTTCCTAGGGAAACGTGAGGATTTGCTGGAGGCCGTCCTAATTACGGCAAATGGCCATTGGGGCAAAAGGAAAAGAAGAAATCAAAAATGGCGTTCGCGTTTTTACAGCGTGGATTCCAATTCGAAGGGGGGAATTAGCAATGCGGATGATGATTATTACCAGGATGTTAGAGAGGATAATAAAATTAATATTCAGTTTTTACGATATAATTAGAGTAAAACATAGAAAAGGGCAAAAAAAGGTACGCCCACCGTGGGGCTCGAACCCACGACCACAAGGTTAAGAGCCTTGCGCTCTACCGACTGAGCTAGACGGGCTACCTGTTATTTCAACGCGAGATTAGCATTATAGTAGTACGTAAATTTCCATCATGCAATATGTATACGTTTCCCTCCTGCCATTTTTCCCATGCAATTTTGGATACTTGAACGGTGGATTTTGTTTCGTGTACAATTTTCATCTCTTTTTCACTCGAAAATACACATTAAAAATAACTTTTCTTTGCTGTCTTCTTGTTATTATCTATTGCTATATAATACAATTAGGCTACGTTCACTTAGAATAATTAGATTTAATTAATTAATTTATCCATGCCAATGAATTGTTTACTTTGTTAAATTATTAAAATCATGAATAAATAATCCTACCAACTTAGTATCATAAAAAAAATCCCAATTAATTGATTCATTTGATATTTTATTTATAAGACATTCTTGTCCCTCAATAAAATTATCACTAATATTATTTATAATATTTGAAATTAAATATAATTTTATGATATTAATAAGTGTGGAAAGAATAACTATCATTTATGATAATTTAATTTTGTTGAATAATGAAATTATGTAACAGATATTACGATATTAATTTGTGAATTGGTGTAAGTAATAAATTAAAAATAATTTTTTTAAAAAAAATTGAAGTAAAGATATTATAGAAAAACGAAATTAGTCCCATCAAACAATCTAATTTATTGAAGAGTTAAATTATTCCATAATTAATTTATTTTTAAAAATAATTCACAAATCTAGAAAAGTGAGCACGCCCTTGAACTCCAATTTTTTTGTTGCACAAAATTCAATTATATATTATTTATTATGTCCTATTATATTAATTTGTAGACCCTATAATAACGACTCTTGTACCCTATTCTTTTAATTATTTTTTAATTATTCGTATTTCTTGTAATTTTTTATCTCTTTAATAATTATTTTCTTCCTTTTATTTTTATAAATTTTTAGCGTATTCAGCGCGTAACACTTACTGTAACAAACCTTTTAGAATTTAGATTTCTTGAAATACCTTCATTCCTCTACCACCGCTCTTCTCCCCTTTCTTTATATCTTTTTTATCTCTCTAATATATATCTTTTTTTTTCTTTTTTAAAAATTTATACGCAATTTTAAATTGTAATTACTATTGCCTGAAAATTTAACTGTTTAATAAAATTAAATATTTTTAAAAAATATACACACATATAGAGTGTAAGATTTTTCTCAATTTTCACTGGCCTCTTATTTGGTGTGTCAGTCTCCCTAAGAGAAATTTTGTCCGAACTAATTTGTTGAATCGTAAGGAGGATTTTATTTAATTCTGATTAAAAAACCATGGAATGTAAAAAGAATAGCCAATAAGTAACTGATTAGATGGAACATCAACTAATCCCTTCCCAGCAGTTGGAAGCAAGGTTAATCTGAAGTTCTGAAGCTGGTTCCATCAATCTAATCTAACCCAACCAATCACACTACAAACACAGTTATACCAAATAACCACACAACAATGTTGCAGCTGCAAATATCAAAACACAGCCCGGCAGGGAGAGGAACAAGACTTCAATAAATTGAGGAGAATAGCAGATTGCACTAAACAAACAAGAAAAACAAGACATTTCATGACCAGAGAAGTCATTTTTTAGACTTGGGATTTCGTAGTTTGTCACTGTACACCCATAAGAAGAAGTACATAGCGCAGGCTAAGACAGCAGAATTCTTGCTTCCCAATCCACAAAGTTCGGTGTAATAATAGCTAAATTGTTTATAATGGAAAAATTACCTCGAGGTGCCACCAATTGTGGCTATCAATTTTAACAAGGGGGTGTGAGGAATGGAGCAAATGGTGAGAGCAGATGTATTATATTATTGCTCAAGCATGTTTCACACGCCAACACATTTTATTCTCCAGATGGGCAGGTCGACCTCTTACTTTGGTCGCTTTCTGTAGGGATACAGTATGTCATCAAGGCTTTGTTTTATTTGATTCCCCACTCTACGGACGTTCTTGGCCACCCCATTCGCGACCAGGTTTGCATTTCTAGTAAACCTGCACTGGGAAAGAAAAGATAATGCTGGTAAAACTTAAAACTTTGATGGTGCTCGTATGAGACACGTTGAATCAAATTCACAATAAGTAAAACAGCACACCATCAATTGTTTTGGTCTCAAGTTATAATATCACCACAACTAGCAGCAATTAGTAAATTGATTATGTAACCAAATACATTGGCTATGTTTGTTAACTCGTTGCCAAACTAGGCTAGGGAGGCATCTTCAAGATAGGCACCCGTCAAGACAGATATTTTGGTCTGTATCCTACTTCAGAAACAGGACGGTAATATAATTGCATCATGAAACATAAAGTATCTTGCCTGCTAAAAAACTCATCCCCAGTTGAACTGGATGGTTTAGGAGGTGATTGACGCTGAGGCAATGCATTGACATCTGTAGAAGCAACACCATAGATTAGTTTTAGTTCAAGGCACACCACAACTTCACCAACATAGAACCAAAAAGCATCTCCATATCATTTCATCAAGCAAGGGAATCACCCCCTATTTCAAACATGGTCATGATAGTTCACTCGAAAACTGCACATTAGCATAAAACAAGAGTAATATTAGGTATATATTATATAACCCAGCATGTTTGCTTCTGACCTGGTTGTAGCCATACATTGCAAACATGTGTCATGCCCACAAGCCACCAGTGTTTTTCAAGACAGATTTCATATTACTAGCACTTAGAGGGTGTTTGCACAATCCAAGGGTGCTTTCTAGCTTTTGACCAGAAAAAAAAAATTAATTTCGAGTTCAAAGCATAAGTTGTTTTTAGAATAAGCTCAAAGCACCCACAGAGGTGCTTCTCAGCTTATAGGTAATGTTGTAATTTTTCGTGGTTGTTTTTATGACTTGAAAAGATTGTCTATCCATTCTATTTTTCGAAAACCCAAAAATAACATGGACAATCTCGTTACTTTTTCCCTCTGATATTAGTATAATATTATAAATATGTGAACATACAAATCCATGTACATCCCGTAAAAATGTAAGACTAACAAACATAGATAATTGTATAGGCTTATAAAACCAAATATATGCCTATGTGTGAGTGGGGGAATATGTTTGGTGAAGGCTAGAAGAAAAGTCCATGGCCTGTGCCAGTGGTGAAACCATGAAGGCTGCCATGCCAGTTAGTTATGAGGTCATCAAGCCCACAAATCATAATTCACTAATAATGTCAAGTAGCCCAATTACAAGAGCTCAAAATAAGAAGTTCAAAGAGTCTCAAGAGGTCATTGTGAAAGCAATCCTCAGAAAGCATGAAGTCCAGCACAAAAATTGAAGAGCCAAAGAGATGGATTGGTTCAACCTCATCCAAATAAGGAAAAATGGGCTTACTTTCTTGAACCCAAGACTAATTACTTAGTGATGTGTTAAACTTGCTCCTCTTTTACATAAAGCTAGAGATTTCTATTCTCTTGTTCATGTAAAATAAAATTGAATAATTTAAGTGAGGATCTTGGAAATGTTAATGATGTATCAGTCAAATAGGCATCTTGCTTCTACATTAATTACTGGCATTAAAGTTGCGATAGTATTAAGATTACAACACATTTCCAAATCCAAATTGGACATGCCTTAGCTCTCCTAGATGATTACAACCATAGTTATTAATGGTGAGAAATGATGAGCACCATGGTGAGAGGCTAGCCCCTTAACAAAAGCGCATGCCTTTTTTGGAGGCACAAGGCACACCAGGTGCACACCTTAGAAAATCCATCTGCTACTAAAAAAAGAATGAAAAAACTAAAGAACAATGGACACTGGTAAAGATGCAAAAAAACTAAAGAACAATGGACACTGGTAAAGATGCATAAACAAAACGGCTACCTAAAGCTGCTAGCAGAAAAAATGAAGAAGTGAAGAGAATACTCCAAAATAAGAGAGCCAAGAGCTAGGCATGCCCGAATCATCTTCTCTGCTTCGGCGTCTTTCTTCCTCCTCCTCTTGCTCTCTGTTTTTCGTCTTTTGTTTTTAAAATCTTTTCTTCTCAACAATATTGAGTTGCTTTCTCCATCACGACAGGTTTCTCTCATTTCTTTTCCTTTTTCTCATCCCAAATTTAGGGTAATTAGAAATTTTCCATTTTTTTTTCTTTTTCTGGTGCTGAAAATGTGGACTTCAATTTTCATTTCCTTTTTTCTACTATATTTATTTGCCTTTTTTTCCCTTAGTGATGACTGCTGACAAGGACTTCTCGCATTTCTTCTCTTGTTTTTTTCCTACAATTTTGGTAATTAGAAATTTTCCTTGTTCTCTCTTTTCCTAATGCTATTAACACAGGCTTCTATTATGGCAACGGTATGGATATCGTTGCTTATCATTTTGTGGGTTAGGCTTAAGGCTCACCGTTTGAAGACCTCCAATCGGTCTAATCTCTCATTTAAAATTAGCATCTCAATCCTTAACAATCACTCATCTCTTCAGCTAAAGCCTTCATCGTGAATTTCACATCAAGTTCGTAGATATGTCTCCTTTGTTAGTCAACATATTAAAAATTCTTATTATGAAAATTCTCCCAATCTCATACTCTCAAGATATCACAAGATAAATGCACTCACGATAGTGTTTCACTCAAACTCTCGTGTATCACACAACACTCAAACAATACGATCACCTCTCAAGTTCTTGCTCGCACAATGCGATCAAGAGTCATCTAGAAGCATCACAAGCAATTTGTCAATCAAAGAACAAATCAATAAGAGAAGCTAGAAAACAAACACATGCTTGACCATGAAATAATTACAATTGACCTCCAAGAACAAAACAAGGTTTGAAGTTGGTATTCCACAGTTAGAAAAGAGATATGTGGCCAAAGGTAGTTATCCATAGTCGAAACAAAATTCAGCAATCAATAATAAAAAAGCAACAGTAACAAATATTAACAAGTCCATGATAGCGGAAGTGACAAGGACATAACTGTGACATCAGACTAAATTTGTGACAAATCCGCAATAGTGGATAGACAGTGGAGAACAAGAACAAAACATAAATAGCGATCGAAAAAAAATTATCAATAAAATTATGAACAAAAATATAGATTAGTCCAATTTTTTTCTATGATTTTTCAAAAAATTCAAACACTATCCTCACCTTTTTTCTGATTTTCTTTTTTTTTTATCCTTCTTCTCTCTCTCTGTTTTTTTTTTTTTTTACTTCTTTCTTATGGCTTTTTCAGCCTGATAAATCAAATCTCTGTGAACCCAACAAAGATCAAGAATAATCAGACATTTCACAATGAAAAAGGTAAACCCAGTAAAAGAATTAGAAAATTTCAATTGAAAATCACAGATATGAAAGCCAAGTTTTAACTCAACAAAGTCCCCAACACGTTATAATCTTGATTCTAGTGCAATCCCAACGCGAGTATTCAATGCACAATCAAGATGGGATGGCCACAATCAAGATGTCCACTTGATTGATATGTCACAAACACTTCGAGAATTGGAAATGCTCAATTTGATTTAACAAGAACAAGATAGAATAAAAATGAAATCTCAAACTCTATATAAAAGATAAGTAGAATTTCCTTTACAAAAGCCACTCAAAGCTCTGTTAAACTTCTTGTTGTGGGCTCTTGTAATCCAGCCAATTGAAATTATCAATGGAACTTGATGTGTGGGCTAGATGGCCTCATCAAGGAGGGGGCAGCATGAATCATGTCTAGTGTAGAAGAAGAATAAAGGAAAAGAAGAAGAAAAGAGGAACAAAATGAAAATATAATAACAATAATTTAAGGTATATTTTTTAGTCTTCTTAAAAAAAACACACAACCAAAAGTTATTTTCCACCACACTCTATTCTCACTTCTCAACTACTTCTCTAATAAATTTTCATACACCCTCCACATTTCCTACCATCCAATTATCCTTAAAATTCAACACTTCCTAAGCACAAGCCCAAGCAAACGGCCATCAGTAACTTAATGGCCACATGGTTAACACAAAAATTGACTGAAAGAGAGATTACTATTCTACACAACGATAAAAAGCACAAGAAAAATCATGCATTTACAGCACAAATTTGCAAAGGTGCAAACACTAGAAGTAGAAACATCAAATTAGATTGATTATGAACTCACTTTAAAAATGATGCTTCACATTACAATAAACAACCAATAACTGGAGATGGTAGGCTAAGAGTTTGCAAGGTGAAATTCAAGACAGGAAAACTAATTTTTTTTCCCACAATATGGCTTCAGGCTATTCAATGATGACTCAAAAGTTAAGCTTTCTGGAGAATCCCGATACACTTTCACAGACCACACGAACATAGAAAGAGTTTAAGATTTTGATGAACTGGAAGCGTCTCTTTTCCATTTCTAATTACATAGTTCATATTGTTCTTTTGATTGTCTCAAGATGAATTTAATCTCTTAAATCTCAGGATACATCAAAATAAATACGGTCAGAGAGTCAAATAGATCAGGAAGAATGGGTCTAAGATCAGGTTGGTATTTTTACTAATAAACCACGTCATTAATTACTAATCATAGAAAAAGGTAGTACATACAATTAGTAAATGAGTGATAGCCATGTAGAAACTTCACTAGATACAAATTTACCTCACACCTAAGGATAATCATCTCAATTGTCCTATCTATTTTCTTCCTCAAAACATCCTCATTTCCATTTTCTTAAGACATCAAAACAAAAAGAAGAATGTCTAGCTTCTGTGTAGTTAATTTTCTTGCTTAAATAAATTACCTCATAATACATGTCCTACTTGTCCAAGTTCTAATTAACTTTTCCATTTTGGTACCCAAGTTGGAATATAATAACTTATGCCCGACCTGCCTCAGCAAGTTAGCACATTGATTAGTCAGTTCAATATCAATTACAACAATCACAGGGCCACAGCTCCCCAAATGCAGTTTGTAAATGATATATCATTAGCAAAAATAGAAGAAGAAAGTTACCGTCTTTATTATGAACATGAGCAGGACCAGTTGCCAAAACCTACACAGAAGCTAAATTATGTCAACATCACAATATGTAAATATTTCGAAGATAAGGGAGATATTGAGATAACAGCTAACAAAACATGGTAATGATCAAGCTCAAAATGCCAGCATCGAATTATGATGACACTAAACAGCCTAAATATACTGCTCTTTTGCATCCATCCCACCACCCATGCATAGTTATTTATAATGATCCTTACTATGAACAACATTAGTCAACCTCATCAGGTATCACAATTTTTCTTGAATATTCAAGTATTAAACCGAAAGAATCAACATTGCATTCAACAAACTTTACAGCTCAAAAAAAGGCAGAACAACTGAGAAAAATGTATTAACAAGGCAAGCGAATGATATACATCTCACTGCCAAAACCACCTAAAAAACAATGGCTCAAAACTAATCACGACCACTAGTGTTTTACCATTAAATATTTATCTAATTTCTACCCTTTTCCTTTGTCAGAGTTTCTCAACAATAAAAAATACTCCAATATTCAATCTGTTACAACATAAAATCTACTCTTGACTGCCATTTCTTTTCCATAATCTGCAGATCACCTGCCTCAAAAAAATCCTAACTCTTTGTTCTTTATCGACCACCCAAGTAGCCAAAACAATTTTCATTTTATTAATGTCTTCCACCTCATTAAGCATCACTATACCAGGATGCCACCATGAAATTAACATGCTATCATATAAAAAGGTTGTAATAAGAACAAATGTTGTATTCTTTCTCTAGAATAAAGATATAAAGATATTAGCAATTCACACAAGCATCTACAGCATTCTTACCATACTGCAGTCCAATTAAATAGAGCATGAACAGACGAAGAACTTTCAGAGACACTAACCTCTAAACCGACACAGACTGGCAATTCTGTTTGAGTAGGTTGCCCATCAGAGGACGGTTCTTTTCGGTCTGTGTAAAGAGAATATCCAACACAAGCATATCTAAAATCTGCTAGGCTCCTACCCTCTTTAGATGCTTCCATCTCAGATTGTCCAACAATATAGTGAGGAACTATTCATCAAACATGAAATCAAACCCACTTGCAACATTACTCTAGTTAATAATAGACAATAGAATTCTATAAAAACAGAACAACATTTATATACTGCAGGTTAATGCAAGTCAAGCGCGTAAATTTCAACAGAGATTCATCCCAATGATTTCTCATGCTTCACAATATATGATGCCTCAACAATAAATACTCTGAAATAAAATAAAATGCAGTAAACAGACATCCACATCACCCATTCTCTATCACCAGTGTACTTAATAAAAGTTAAATCAGAAACAATTTTTTCAGCTTTTGAGCATCTATGTGATTGAAGAATACACTATTAAAAACACCTATACTGCCCCAGAACCAATTAACAATTTTGTAGCCCGGAGCAACTCAGTCCCGTAGCGTCTTTGAAATTTTAGAAAAGCAAAAATCCTTCATAATTAAATTCCATCGAGTAGTGCACAAAAATACATAAGATAAAATACCAAGTACAAAAAGAAGGCAAAGAACTGCGGTAAGTAGGAAATTAGGGTTACCACTAGGCAGAGAACGGGTGAGGCCAACACATACAGGGTTACGGGAGTCGGCCTTTAAACGTGACGAATAATAAAGGCAACCTTTGCAAGATTTGGCCTTGTTTCCATTGCTACCCGTATTCTTCTTAGACGATGAAGGAGATGCACTGCGATTGCTTTGCATCATACGATTAGAATCATCGGGCTTCGAATTGATAGCGGCGGGGATAGATTCCCCGGTCGGTGATTCAGCCATTAACGGGCGCGAGGTTGTCTGCTCTTCGCCCTTCGCACACTCTTCCTCCATTGCCAATTAGTTTTGCTTCGCACTTTGGCCTTCTCGTGCTTTACGAAGAAAAGGGGATTTCTGCCCAGAAAAATTATTTACAAATTATTAAATTAAATCAAAAGGAATGAGTGAAAATCATACAATAACTTTACGTTTTAAATTTTATATTGTTTTATTTATATTATTTTAAATATAATAATTTAATGATATGTGTGTAAGATGGTACACTCATGTAATTTTTATTAATGAACATTAAAAATTTAAGAAACTTTAATTTCACAAAGTATAATTATGAAGCAATTTTTAACTTTTTTGTATATTTTTTATACTTTACTCTCTAATTTTCATCAATTCTATTCACTTTCTTCAATTATAGTTTACTCTATTTTTTTCTCAAATTTTTTATTTCTTTTATCATTTTACAAATTTATATATTCAAAAAATATATATTATTTTCTTTATATGCACAAACAATAAGCGTCCTTCAATTTTACAAATAAAATTTTCATTTAATTAAATATTTTTCACTTATATTTTAAGTAATTAATCAAATGTATTTATAAAATAAATAGTTAAATAATTTATATTTTAATATAAATTTTATTGATCAATTTAATTGTTTCAAAAGTTTGGCTGTTAAAATCACACATCTTCCCTATGCCTAACAATTTGTTTTAATTTTGCTGATGAGATTGACGATGTTTCTTGAATAAATTTCAATTTCAAGTTTTTAACTAAGCCTGTCAACAATTTGATGTACGGATTTAACTTGGTCAAAAAATAAAACTTTTTGTATGTATTGAATACTAAACTAAATTATCGATTTGGTATTCAATATATTATTTTTTAAAAATTCAATTTTTATTTTGGTATCGATATTTGGGTTCGTTTTTAAAATTTTTTTAATATATTTTTAAAAATTATTAGTAATTTACAATTTTTTTTTCAATTTTTTTTTTTTTTGCTAAAATTCAATTTATTAAAAATCATACCTAAACCAATCAAAAAAATATTCGATACATATTGAAATTGAACCGAATTCTTTAATTAGACATTCGATGCATAATTTTGACTTACTAAAATTTCGATTCGATCCGATTTTAGGGTTTACGGTTTCGATACCATTGAACATTTCTTACCCCAAACGAGTTTGAGTCTTCTCATAGGCCTAACACCACAGCTGTAGTGATTCAAGTCTCGTTGCGGAGCTGCAAAACGACACGGTACAAATTTTTTTTTTTGTCCTCTATTTTGTTTTTATCTTTCTGTCTTATGTATATAATTATACCCATGCCACGTATTTGTCCGTATATTTTCTATGTATGTATATATGTATATATAATCAGGCTGTGTGTATTTAATTATTTACTTTAAATTGATTATCTGAGCTAATTGCTTTAGGATTACATACACGAGACAGAGGAACACAGAAAAACTAAGAGATGCTTAATTTTAACCCATGAAAACGATGATCCATCATTAGTGTTCAATTTCACAAATCCTATATCAGGTTTTATCCATAGAGCTGATGTTTGTAAAAGATCAAGTGCTGGTTGTATGGTTTCCTTAGAATTTTTGAGTTTGCCATCTTAAATAAATTTGTTATGCATGATTAAGATTTAATGAGATAAATAATTAATTCGTCAATTATAAAGTAGTTTAAAGGGTAAAATCAAACCAGTTATCCCACCTCTATGGAGATAGATTTCAAGAAGTTTGTAGGGGAACTAGAGAATTGGCTAATTTTTTTTAGTCCGATTAAGAGATAAAAATAGAAAATTTTCAAAATTAATGTGAACCAATCAAAATTAGTAAGAACTAATTTTGACACAAAAATTACAAAAAATAAAGCTTAGCTTTTTTTGAAAAAAAAAATATGAAATACACTTTGGCATTTTTTTTTTCAAAATTTATCGCATTTATAACTCCTCAGATTAATTAGAATATATGATTTTTCTTTTTGACTTTTATTTTTGGTAATTTTTATCCATTTATTTTTCTGATCAAATTTTTGAAAATATAATTATTGTATCTTAAAATTAAAAGTGTTCATATTAGTTGATTTTATTTTGCAAAACTAATTTTATAATTTTATAGTTTCAATTATTTTGAATTTAATAATTTTTAGTTGAATTATTAAATTTTTAATATTGCATCTAAAACATATCATTTAGTGTATTATTAAATTGAATTACATTTATTTTTTAAAATTAGTTTAATTGTAATATATATGAATACATATTATTATATAATTTAAAATAATTAATTTTTTCTAAGCGATTTAATTAGTCTAACTAATGACCCAATAACCCCCTTAACTTTTCGTTTCGATTATTGGTCCAATTTTAAAAATATTATCTAAAAGTGCATATGAAAAATCTTCTTCATCAAGCGGAACACAAGCAAAAACAATTTAAGACAATTGATAGTAGACTCTAAGAAAATCAAAATTTTTCACGAGAAATTGAAGAAAATTCCTGATCTTAAACACGAGAAATTACGATTTTAATTCGTAATTGTAGTCCTAAATTTATAATTAACGATGTTTGAAACTGAAACCAATTTTAAAGAACATCTAGTCAAAAAATTTGCTTTCGCAACTCTCAAATGCTTAACCTTTTTTCTTAATGTAATTATAAAAAATAGTTAAATTTTAATATTTGTGCCAATAGGATTCTCAGAAACGAGAAAAATTTATTTGGTACATTTTTTCTCACATCAGTGTTTACTAATAAGTATTTTCTAATACTTGTTTGAAAATTGGAGGTCAAATCAGAATTACTTATCAGTAAAACTTAAAAACTCCTTTAATTATTCCTAAAAATACAGGTTATTGTTAAAAATCATTGTTGAGTTTTATTTGAATAATTATAAATAATCACGGTATAATTGTGAAGCAATTTCTAAATAATTTAAAAACAAATAAAATTATTACTCAAATTAAATATTCCGAATTATATTTTTCTTCAGTGACATTTTCATTTTTTCATATCATAATCAAAATATGTTCATCTCTCAAGGATATTGTCCAAATCCACAATTTTTGCCAATTTCGATCATTAACTACACTTTAAAAACAGCTTCGGATGATACAAATCCTTAGGGACTTTGTATAAACATTTATTGACAGTATGAAAAAAGATACACACGGCTGTATCTGAAGAAACTCCCATCTCCTGAGCTTCTTCTTGCCCAGAAAAAACTTCTTGCAGATCTTTAGACATCAAAGGTCATCATCTGTAAATTGTCTATTAAGAATCCATCGCATGCAGCCTCTGATTCCTACTCGAACGTCCCTCTCCTCTTTGATTCTGCACCAAAGATGGAAACTGCAGCACATACTATGATCTGACAACTCTTCGGTTGAAAACCGGATAATACGTATCGAGCTCTAGCTGTTCTATGATCTGTTGGGTTTGCCACAGGTAAGAGGAGTGACCCTCGATGACTTCAGTTACGTCAACCTGTCGGATCCAAAGATGCAAAATTTTATTCTTTCAGGGTTACGGAAAACTTCTGTATAGCACAAGATGTTTTGATCAGACGTACATTTTCTATGCCCGGCACATCAACCGGTTGAATTCCCGCCAGTCCTTTGCTGAGAAGACTGTTGAGTCATAACAGTGTGGCGATGTCAAATAATAACTTAAAAGCATGCACGGGAAGAGAATACTATTCTGATTTCAGCATAACTGTATCTATGAAATATAGAAGGATAATTTCAAGAAAAGATTTTAAATTTGAGCTTGTCACTATAATTGTGGCATGCCTGGCACGAAATGCGATTCCGAGTGTCCAATCATTTGTAGAGTATGCATTTATGTATCTCCCAGCCACTACCTGCAGTGTACAAACAATGGTTGCTTCAAACCACATGGGAGCATTAACAGAGATGGGCGTTTATTGCTTGAAAATTAGCAAAAATAATAAATAAAAAATTGATCGGTGAAAACGAGAATATACGAGTACCTTTCGAGTGGCTTCCCAGTTCATGTCTTTAATAGGTATGGGAGCCCCAAGAAGAACAACTCTTTCTACAAGTCCAGCTGGGAAAATCCAAAAATAAAGAATCAATATTGCAGAACCTTTAACTTGCACCATCCTGAATCAAAACCACCATCACCAGAGCCCACACCCTCCCTCCCATCACGGAAGAGGGAAAAGGAAAAGATGACATGCCAAGTCTAAAAGAAGCATAGGCTGCCAGTATTTCAATGGTTGGGGATATCATCTAGAATAAATTAGAAGCTGAGTAGCCGGAGTAAGAACTCAAGGAAATTCTAGAGTGTAGGGAAATAGATCATAATAGCAGAGAGTTTAGTTTGCAATTCAGAAGTGAATAAAAATTAGAATATTAATGGATATCTAAGTATGAATCTGAAGTTAGCAAGCAAAAGATACTTCAGGTTAAGTCACATAAGTTAATCAATATTGAAATGAGATAGAATAAGCTTCACACAAAAATGATGCTTCAAGCAATCTTATCTTGTAATTTTACCATAAAAGGGTATTGTTTACCATTAGTTTCACTTTCAGCCAAAACCTGGAGGCACCTGAAAATCACCCTTGCTCCAAGGGAGAAACCTACAAGCGTCACAGGCCTGGAAAATTCATGAATGTTGTGAATTAGACTTTGATGCAACTTTTTGGAATGAAAATGAATGGCACTTATTTCTAATTCATTTTATAAGTTGGCACACCTCTGCCCTTGCAACCCCTTCATTAATACTTCAGCGAGCAGTTTTCCAGCCTTATCTGACCTATAAAATGTAGCAGCACACAAATTCTTTGTCAAAAGCAATGGTTGAAGAGAAAGAGATTCACTTTGCCACTCATGAGATATTTATGAGAAAAAGAATCTGGACCACCCATATATGACTCCACCAAATAGCAAAAGTTCATACATATTCAAGACCCAGCTAATCAGCATCACACAATGCAGAAAATTATTTCACTGCATCTTATTTCAATATTATAACTTCAATGATGTTATATTATCCCAGATGCAGCATATTTGAAATACATTTGTAGCCTTCCTTTCTTCAACAAACATTCAGTATGAACAAATATAAAACTATGAAGAGTTCTTCCCTTCTCATCATAAGGATCTCCAAACAGCCAAGTCAGAAAAATAACCTGTCCACAGCGACAGTCCATTTGCTATCGATAAAATCAGTGAGGGCAAGTAATGTAGCAGGCCAAGCCAGAGCCGTCAAAAAAGCCTTTAGTACAGTCATCATGGCACCTTGTTTCATCAATTCCATGGCCATTCCTGCAGAAAATTAAAGTAGACCATGTTGATGTCATAGAGCAATTTCCAGGGGAATAAAGCTATTAATGGATTACAATCAGCTAAATGAGGAAAAAAATCATTTACTTGAAGTAAGCCAGTCTTGAATAGCAGTGCTTACAGCAATTAGATGCTTGGACTCCCACTGCAGTGCATACCTAGAGAAAATGAAACATTTTGTAGTTAAATTGGACATCAATGCCAATCTGACAGTTAAGCAAATATTATAAACCTATTTGACACGATCTGGGGATTAGTCAAATTTTTATTTTATTTTTATTTAATTATTTTTTTATACTTTGCATATATATTGGACTTTTTATTATATTTTTGGCCCTACGGACTTTAAGATTTGGGTTTGATAGATTTTTTTTGTATATAACCACTTATTTTATTCATTTGAGACATTAGAGAGTTATAAAATTATTTTGTTTTTCTCTGGAATTAGTATCCTTGGTTTCTGGAATTTAGTTGAGCAATTCCTAATTCAATGAATCAACTTAAATCAATTCAAAAAGAAAGATTCCTATTTGAATCATGACGTATCAATCGACTTGGCGCGTCGATTGAGATCATCCTCTTACGTCAACTACCAATTTATTTAGTTCCATTTCAATTCCATTACATTGAGTCAGGCACTATAATGCATTATTCTCGTCCGTGGAATCTAGAATTAACTTCGTTTAATTTTTTAATTTTTTTACTTTTTTTGCCGTTCTGATTTCCCTTTTTTTTTTATTTTTTAATCTAAATCCGGTATCAAATTAAATTTAATTCGATACAACCAGCTCTAATACGACCAAAAGTAATCAGAGAGGGGCAACGGAAGTTAAATATATGAGTTTTTATATACAATAAAAGCCTATCAAACCCTAATCCCAAAGCCCATAATGCTCAAAATATAATAAAAAGCCCAATACGAAAAGTCTAAAAAATAATTAAATAAACATAGAATAAAAATTTAACAGATCCCCAGATCATGCCAATATTCCATCATGTGCACTGAAATCTTGAAGCCACAGAATTGTAGAATAATGTGTAAAGCACCCATTGAATAGTAGGTAAACAGGAGAGAGGTAATTTAATTTTGTTACAAGGACAGAACCCAACCAATGCAGTAACTTCTGGATTGCTAAGGAAAAGAAAGAAGAAAAACCACCATGGCACAAGGTGAAAAGTAAAAAAGAAAAAAAAAAACAGGGTTAAGATGAGATCTTTATAAATCACATAGGAGAATGCAAAAAATTTTAGGAAAAGTTGGTGTACCTTTCCAAGTTATCCCATTGTCCTTCCCAAGGTTTTATGAAGTCTTCTTCCTCAAAAACAAATCCGGATACAGAGATCCCAACCCCAAGTCGCTGACAAGAAAATCATGATGAGAAATAGGGACAAGCTAAAGGAACAAAGACACAAATACATTTCTGCTCTGGAGAATGGTTGATGTAAAAAAATTTCATGCATTAGCCACAAGCACAGTACCATCCACCCAATCACCTTGTCAAGATAAAAGAAGAGAAGGCATAAAATTAATATATCCAAATCACTTTTCTTTCCTTTTACCTACTACTTAAGTATGCAAAGCTAAAAAACTCACTCCTTTGTTATGGTTTTCCCCTATGGTTTTGAACTCAAATTCGTCGACATCTCCAATTCTCCTTGCCATTTTGGTTCCTGTAAGTCCAGCTCCAGCAGCTGGTTCAATTAAAAGTCCACATGATATCAGATGGAAAAACAAAATAAGCAGTCTTTTGAAAAAAACAGTGAGCTCAGGAAAATTTTTATATAGAAACAAGCAAAGAGAAGAAGAAATAGCTATCGCTGTACCCAAAAACAGTCTAGCTGAGAAAGAAATTCCATTGCAGTGGATTCATGTACTAAAAATCCAAATTGCATCTTATACATACCACCAAATGAAGCTGCAACTGCAACAGAACCTGCAACACCTCCAGCAGCACTAGCAACAGCAGCAAACCCACTTGCTCCTATAACAGGGATAATAGTTCCTAACGTAGGTGCCAAGGCACCAAATCCAGCAGCGATTGCTGGAGCAGCTAAACCTGTTGATGTATAACTTGCCAATAAATACCAAACCCAAATTTACATCCGAGGGGAAAAAATTGCCTGCTTTGATGAACACTTGCAATGTTTTTGCAGTAATAACCCCAAATGCAAAACAATTTAGAATGATAAAAGGCAACAAACCTCCCGTAATTGCCAGCAAGGTTCCTCCTGTTAATGCAGCAGCACCTACGATTCCTCGACGTTTCCACTTAGCCCATGAACTTTCAGGAGGTTGAGTTTCCTCTTTGGATTCCTCCCCTTTTACAAGAGCCATTGCAGAATGTGCAACCATAACTTCAATTGCTTCCTGCACAAGTATCATTTCTTTTAATAGGAAATGACGGCAAACGCATACATATTCTGAGTCAAAATTTATTCGAAAATTAGCAAAACAAAGGCCTCATCACCAGCATCCAGAGGTTAATTGTGTAAGTGCGTCGACTTAGGCTTTTTTCCAGACAAAGGTTAATAAAGAAGAGAATTTAACACCAAACAACAAGCACATCTCTGAGAAGAAAACTAGAAGATGTAACAGAGAACATGACCAAGATGTGCTTTACCTAGGGCGAGTTTCACTACCCAACTTTGTTTTGTACCAACAAGCACATCTCTGAGAAGAAAAATATGAGATGTTACAGAAAACATAATCAAGATGTGCTTTACCCAGGGAGAGTTTCACTATCAATACCCAACTCTGTTTTGTACCAATACTATAGCATGACAAGGGACTTAAAAATAAAAGCCAGCATTAACCCCAACCGCAAAAATCTCTATGTATGTAAGAGCTTTATAGTAATGAACCATCAATCTCATATGCAGAGGCATCCCATGATTGCACAGCTAATTCTCTACATCAAATATCTCTCTAACTTGAGCCAAGAAAAAAAAACCTTGAGCAGGCAATTCTGTTAGCTTGTTATCAGTTTTTTCATAGGGAAGTTCATTCAGTAACACCAAACCGATACCAAAATTTCGTAATGCCAAACTCGTGTACCAATACTAAATTGAGATTCAGTTTGATAATTTACCAAAATTTTTGGTATTTTTGTTTGATATTTTGGTAACCGAATTTTATTTTTAAAATATAAAAACATAATAATGGTCTTAAAAATTTTATACTTTTAATTGCTCAACTTATAGATAAATATTAAATATTTTTATTTTAGAATTTTATTGTTTTAATTTTAACCTTTTAAATATACAAAGTTATTACTTTAATAAAATATTTATATTTAATAAACATAAGATAATGATACAAAATTTAAAAAATAAATAAGGAAATAAAAATTAATTCATAAATATATTAAGTATATACTAAAATTTAAGAAAAAAATATAAAAATAAGATAAAACTAGATAAAAAAATTTTCAGTTTTGGTTTGGACCAAATTCAAAAAGCAAAACCACACTTTTGAAAATCAGTATACAGAATTTTCATTTCACCAAACAATGAAAATCCAAGTTTCTCAAGATTATAATAACCTCACATAAACTTCTTTATCTTGTGTTTTGAACAAGAATATTCACATAAGCACTTCAATTTCCTTGTAACCATACACACACACGTATCAATAAAAACTAAGCGCAGAAGATAGAAGAAAGTTTAAAAGAATTAGCATCTTATCTGTATCTGTCATCCCTAAGATGCTATTTCTTGGCTAATTTCACTATACCTTAAGGCTATGAAGCACTGAAAATTTTATCTATAACTCTAAAACACATAAAATATCTGAAGAAACTCCCATTTCTACAAAATATCCCAAAGGTAAAGAAATAACCAGGAAACACATCCATGATGCTAAACAAATGTTATACATTAGAAAGTCCGAAAATATACCATTTTTGCCCACTTGACATCAAACCAAGTCGCTAGCAACCTCAATGCCACACGATGTCTTGCATCATAGCCCTTTATTCGCCTGGAAGACTTCTTGTTGTCATCAGGGGTATCAGCTAGACAAGCTACAAGGAGCTCATACAGAACATTCACTTTCCTTGCATAAGTAAGCATTTTTAACTCAGCCAATGGTTTTCCATCAGATTCACAGATGGATTCTATAGGGGCTTCCTCAACAATAGATGTAATAGCATCAATTTCCTGATGATTCTTATCAGGCACGTTTTTCCCTTCAGATTTTGACTCTAGAGTTGCATCAGGGGTCGAAAGCTTCTCCCGACAAGCATGCTCATATTCTCGTTGCTTTTCCCTCTTGGACTCATAATCAGCAGATGTGTCTTCCATGCTCAAAGATATAGCATCTATACTATTCGCTAAAGCCAGTTCCAAATCAGCTGCTTCTTCAGGTATGTCACTACTTTCCTCGGCAAGTAACCTTAAAAACTAATGACAATAACAATTTCATCATGATAAATCATAATCATTCATGTTGCACTAGATCCTCAGCACTTGATAGAATAACCTATAAATTTGTAAAAATTCTCAGCAACTATGCATTTCCTTACATCTGTAACATCCCTTATATTCAAAACCTCGCATTCCTAATACAACTCAAAATGAACTACGACAAGCATTGAGATGTTTAAATAATCAGGAAAAAAAAAGGCATTGTGATGTTTAAATCATCTGATAAAAAAGGGGAAAATGCTTTTGGGATGATTATACAATGCCATGCAAACATAAAATTCAGAATGCTTATCCCCAGGCATGTGAATTGGTACAAACTTATAGAAAATAGTATTTCTCTTCCAAAAATAGAACATTTTGTGAGGGAATTTTTGTTTGATCTGTCTCAGGTTGTATAGCATATTTAAAATAAAGTTATAGCTATGAATAAGAATATAAAATTGTTATTGAAAAAGGTCGGTTGGTTTCCACATGTTAAATCCATGGAACAATACCCCAGGTTTCACGTATATTTTCGGAGGCCAAAATCTTGATTCTCGATTCTGTAAAATATTTCCGCCAATTAAAAAATGCTCCCCCAAAAATGCAACAATCTGCATTCTACCACACGCACCTCGACAAGTTAGTGTCAGAACAACTATGTTCTTGAACGAGAGAAATTACACCATCAAAGCCTTCAAAAAGAATTTAAATGAGAATAGGAAGAGATGTAAATGAACTAACAGCTCCAACATGATGCTTCGCAGGTGCATACGCCACAGTTTCCTCCAGCCCACCCCACGCTCTGCTATCAATTTCTAGAAACCTAAAATTCCATACCCAAAATCATCTAGTTTTTCAAATATCTGCAAATGCGACACCGACACACATAAACAGGAAAACGTTAGTCAGTACTTGAAGACGGGCCGAAGGAGGCCGGAGGACAGGTGGACCCACAGCTCGGGGTCATCGGAAACAGAGTCGGAACTACTGCTAGTACTGACGCGTTCCTCCGGCGGGCCACCGCCGTCGTCGTCTTCGTGGGAGGGAAATCCCAAAGGGCGAGTCTGGTGGATCTGCGCCTGGTGCAGGGCCAGCGCAAACAGTGCTCCCGCGGCGTACTTCTGCGTCGCCGTCAACCTCGACGTTGACGACGACATCCCTTATCTTCTGTTGGCTTTTCTTTCACTGTTCAAATCAGCATAACATGGAAGATATCAGCGTCACAGAAACGACGTCGTCGTTGAGGCAATTTATCGAACCCCCTGCGAATTTGGGATTTAGAGAAGGATTGATTGTGACTTGTGAAAAGGATGCAGGGTGTCTACAGTGCTTTCCGGTTTGACGGGTAAGGCAAAGGAAAGCAAACCACACGGCGTCGTATTAAGAATCGTGTGAAGTATCTTGCAAAATTGGTGGTGGTGTGTGTGTGTCTACAATACACGTCCGTGACATACTGACCTGTGACCTCTGCGTAAACTAGTATTTCAATGTTAACCAGTATTTCATTATTTTATATATAATTATATATAAAAGAGAAAGTTATTTATTGTTAATTATATTTGAAAGTACTAATTTAACGTTTAATAATTATAAGACTGGGGCTAAATTTGTGAAATCACATTGTGCCAGCCAAATTCATTATATAAAGTGTAGACTAGTTTTGGGTGTCAAAATGCTAAAGTCCTAAAGTACTCTTATTTTTAGTTTATTTTGTATTTCTTCCTTTTTGCTTTTAATTTTTATCTCCTTCTTTTTTTAATTTTTATAAAATTTTTAATGTATTAAATGTGTAATGCTTACAAATCTCATGATATTGATTATTTAAAATAATGCTATTCTTCTGTCGTTTTAGATTGCTCTTTTTTATTTGTAATCTTTTATCTATTTAGTAATTATTTCTTTCTTTTTCCTTTTTATAAAAAGTTTTAACGTAATTTTAAAATTTGAGTACTATTGTTTGAAATTAATATTTTATAATCTTGTTTTTTCTAATTAAGCACATATATAGAGTGTGCTAATTTACTAATGTATATATACAAAAGTGCATGTATATTTTTTTATTAAATGTTCATATTTATTAATAAATAAAATTAATTAAGCGGAAATAAGATCTATCTAAAATAGAAATTTTAAGTGGTAGGCATAATAGAATTTTAAATTATATGAACTATCTATATAATTATTTATGAAATGAGTAAAATTAAGGACAGTAACAGAATATTAAATTATTACAACTAATTATATTGTTATTTATTATATATTAAATTAAATTAAATTACAAATATCAATATAATAAAATTACAATAATGAGCTATGGTTTCAACTATGCAAATAAAGCTTTATATGTAAAGAAATCCAATAATTTATGAAAAATCTAAAACAAGGAAATCTTTGACCATCAATTTCATTAAATGTGCAATAGTTCTATGTATAAAATTACATGTAAGATTTTTAAAAAATAAACATACAAATAAATTGTACACATATAAATACAATTCTCATGAGAACACAATATGTTATAAAATATTTGAAATGAACAAATTTATGAATGTCAATTTTATTAAATATGTTATATTTCTTTGCATATTATTATGCTTATTTTAACAATGATTATTTGTAATATTATCCATGTGAAAATAACATAATAAAATAAATATAAATATACAACGTGTGAAAAAAACTAAAAGATAAGCCGAAGAGAGAACCATAAACAATGCTTCAATCATCAACCAAATGTAATATCTAAGTCATTGATTTTAATATATTATAAATAGAAATTAAAAATAAAATATAAAAATATAAAAATATAAAATGTGATTTAGTAAGAACACACAAAACTCATTTAAACAATAATATTTGATGGAAAGTGTTCATATGGATAGAATAGATAAACCATATTATAGTTATACCCAACCTTCATAAGCATGGTTCATAACAAATAGACATAAACTATTGTTTCAAAAAAGTTAGTAAAAAATAATTACAAGTAAACACTTGAAAAAATATTTATTCAAGAATAAACTAAATTTAGAAAATAGGAAATAAATATGATATTGTCAAAAATTATTTAAATTCTACTTATTTAAATTTTATAAAATTCAAAATCAATCTAAAATTTAACTAGTAAGATTGAATTTGAAAAAACATTTAAGTAAAAAATTAAGTCCCGATTAGACTCAAAAATACTCTTAAACTTAATTAAACTTTTATTAAGCCCCTAGAACGACAGCAAACAACCCAGACTCTGAGAAACAGCGTCCATTTGAAGGACCTTGATTTCACAGGAATAGTACAACAGTAATACAGAAATTGAACCTGTCCGGTTTGTAGACGACCCTCAACTAGCAACTAGTATGAACTTTCGGTTAAATCAAAGCATACTTACCGCAAATCTACACCACCTACAAAGATTATTGTCACAATTAATAATACAAAAAATTTTATCTGCTACAAACCGTAGGATGAATAAGCCCATCAAGGGTGCAGGTAGTCACAGAAAGCTCCCTTTTTGCAATGACCACTCCCATAGAATTTACATACCCGCTGCCCTTTGGGCAGAGGCCTGGAATACCCTCCACCCCCACCGTACGGCTGCCTACCCCATGGCGGTCTGCTCCTCATGAACCCGGGGTCATTACCGTGGTAACCCCGGTCTCTAGGGCTAGCAAACCTTTCACCGCCATATTTGCGCTGGCCATCCCATGATAGACTCCCATTTATAGGACTGTGATTTATGTTTGGGTTTACCCAGGCGGTCCCGGGGTTCGTTCCCCAGCCAAGGTTTGCCATTCCCTGACCAGGTCCTCCCAGGACAAGATTGACATTACCCTGCACCGTCACCAGATTAATGTTACCCTGAACCGTTCCCCAACCAGGGTCCACAGTATCTGATCCACTGCCGGTGGTCACAGTCCCACCAACCATGGCTTGACTCGTGTTGTTTGGCGCAGAAGGATGGAACTCAGAAGCAGCATCCCCAGAATACACGGGAACATTAGTTTCTCCCTCACTACTCGCAGATGAATGCACGCTTGACCTCCTGAAAGAATCTAAAGCATCAAACGTCTCAATAGGTTTATATGGGGCAGAGGACTGAGAATTCAACTGCACCTCCCCTGTGGAGCTCAAGGCATCACTTTTTGGAGGATCAGGTGCCGAACTGAAATCCTCAATGGAACTAAAGCAATCATCTTTACAATCTTCAATCAATTCCTTAGCGAACCTCATGGCTGAAGTAGGTGAGGGTAACGCCCCTTGCGATTCCATTGCATCAACTTCAGCCAACAAATCCGATACTGATTCCTCTCCCAAAGCATCAAGCTCAATTGGCTCATCATTTAGAATTGTCAGCCAATTAGGCACAGTCGGTGCAGGGTGCGATGAAGAGGCAAGAGTTAAATGGTGAGCATCCAAAGTCAAGGTAGCAACATTCTCACTCGTTGCTTCAGGAGGTTTCAATGAAGATGAGGAGACGAGACCAGAATCCCATCCCTGTGTAGACGGTTTTGCAGGTGTAGGGGAATATCCACACCACTCATCAGCTACGTCAGAAAGTTGCAAACCACCAATAACTCCAGCAGAAGCGCCACTGCTGCTTGTGCCTGAATCTGGCACGGGAAAATTCAGCAGCCCAGATTGCTTGGTCTCAGTTGCATGAGCTCCCTGATCTTCATTATTAGATCTTGGTGTAGGACTCAGCAGTTCCAGACAACTGAAGTTTTGCATAGGGACATCTGAAGAGACAGACTGCTGATTTGCAGTCTTCGGGGTAGGACTAAGAAGATCCAAGGCATCCATATTCCCACCCTGTTTATTTGAATCAGGTGACTTTGATGCTGGTGCTGCAACAGGCCCAGGTTCCTTATCATTTGACCTCCAATCAATATTTAGAGATCTCAAATTTTCTCCAGAAGATTGGCCTGCTTGGTCCTCATTATTGCGGTGGTTATGTTGTTCATGTCCACTAGTCGTCCAGTTTTGATTCAGCCCACTAAGATTCTTTTCTCCAGTTCGTGAGCCACAGTTGAACTCAGTACTGTCTTGGCCTTGACCAGGCGGCGCTACATCTGTTTGCCCAGAGCTTGATGAAGGAGGCGCTTCATGTGCCTGAACATCATTGGCACTAGAATTATTGTCCTTAAGCAAATCCCAGCATTGTGGCCATGAGGAGGATCCAGACTCATCCTCCCTCACAACTCCAGTATTGTTGTCCGACAAAAAACTCACATTATTACACGAGGCTCTGCCTCGAACAGGCGGAGCTACATCTGTTTGCCCAGAGCTTGATGAAGGAGGCGCTGCATGTGCCTGAGCATCATTGACACTACAGTTATTATCCTTAAGTAAATCCCAGCATCGCGGCCATGAGGATCTAGACTCATCATCCCTCACAACTCCAGTATTGATGTCAGACAAAATACTCACATTATCACGCGAGGCTGGCTCTGTTTGTTCTCCATCTCTATTAGTCCCATTTGTAACCTCACTTGCCCCAATATCGCCAGAACCAGAAGTCCCATTTTCCCGTGACTCTGTAGGAGGCTTATTTGACAACTCTGATGCTCCATGGAAATGTCCATTTAGGGCATCAATGAGAAGTAACGAATCATATTGCTCATGATTTGTCCATATCCTCATATCAGATGGAAATAGACCAGTTGTCCTCCATTTTCGCAGCTGCATCATGGAAAATGGCCCTTGAATTTTACTGTTGGGATCACGATAATGCCACAATTTCTCAGTTTCAATATGATAAGTAGATGGTGAATTTCCCACGGAGGCGGTTGCAGTTGAAGCCTCCCAAGACCTTGACACAGCTTGATCACTCCTCCTATCAATAGCAGAGTTGTTACTAACTTGATCCATGTTTTTCTTTGAACGATGTGATCCACTTGCATCCGTTTTCTCTGTCCTTCCATTCTGCGCATGGATAACTCGCTCTTCTTTACCTGGAGGTTTTACGAACAACTTCTGTGATTAAATTGCCAGCAAAACAAAGCTTCAAATATCCTATCTTCTTCTATTAGTTATCTCAAATGTCACCTTTTTTATTAGGAGAAACGAGCTTCCTTCCATTTCGAGGAAATCCTGAGTAGCTCGGCCTCACACATTCATCAGCTGCACAATAAATGCAGGCATCAATGGAAACCCTATTGAAGCAACAGCAAATCAAATAACGGATGAATATTTCCAAGAAGGGTCTATGGTACCTTTGCTACTACTGTCACCATGTCTGGTATCTTCTTCTGATTCATAATTGGGACTCATTTTTGGATCAGCGTGTACCTCTGGAACTTCAGCAATCCTACGCCGGTACTCCTCCGGTGATTTTAATAGCATCAATTTGTCTACATATTCTCTATGCGTGAAGATAGTTAAGGAACTCCAAGAAACACAAAGTCCACTGTCATCATCAAGTGATTTTAAGAAATAATAAAGCACAAACTGCTTAAAATCCTACTTTATTTATTCCGAAGTTACAAGTACCAAATGAGGGTAATCAAAGACAAATACACCTCCAGAAATTTGAATCGTGCGGAGTAAACTTGGTAGTAACGGGAAAAACAAGAGATGGACAAATACAGAGATTTCCAAAATGATCATAACAAGTCATGAAACATCTCAAGCACAGAAACAAAGAGTTCATCTTGCAAAAGAGATCTAACCAAGTCAAATGGAGATAAACAACCACTAAACCACTTTCCATGAATTCCTATCAAACCATTATCATAATTCAACGCGCATTGTAAATGTATTTGACGCGATCCAAGGGTCCGTCGAATTTTATTTTAGTATTTATTAATTTTAGTTTTATTGGTTAATGGGGCTTAATTAATAAATTGGGCCATATGGGCTTTTTAGGTTAGAATCTGATAGTTTTAGTATAAATATTAGTTTGTTATTCAGTTGAAGGGAAATTTTTTCGAACAGAGAGTTTTCAATTCCCTAAAATTGAGTCTTTCAATTTCTCGTGAGTTTTCTATCCCAAATCGAGTCATTCCGAATTGGTTCGAGTGATTCATAACGTATCAATCAACAATCGGTGTGCCGATTGTGGCCGTTTCTTATCAGGTTCAATCCAATCCTACCACGTTGGGTCGACGTTCTTCGCTCGGTTCGCGTCCCTGGGGTTATCGGATTCGGGTCCGGTTACACCGTTGTATCCGGCACGATCGTTGATCACGTCAATTTGGTATCAGAGCCATCTTGTGTCGAATTCTAATTCGATACACGATCCGGAGTTTCAAAAAAAAAATCCAAAAAAAAAAGAAGGAAAAATCCAAAAAAAGGAAATTGCCGCCGCCTGCAACCGCAATTCCGCCGACGTTTCAGCCGATTTCCGCCAGAAAATCACACCCACCGCACCGCCGTCGAGAGCCCATCCCTTCCCACACCGAATCGCCGCTGAAGGAGGAGTGAATCAGCCGAAATTTCACCGCGAACAGCCGCGATGCAGCGTGAAATTTCAGCCTGAAATTCGCGCCGCCACGGCCTGAATCGCCGCCCAACGCCGAGGCTTGCCCAGGGCGTGCCCAGGCCAGGTCGACCGTTCCCGGCCACCGCCGTGGACGTGCGACGGCAGAATCAGCCGATCGCGATTTCGCACCGCCGCCACTGCAAAATTAAAAAAAAAAAAAAGAGAGGTTTGGCCAAGGTTGTTTGGGCCAAAAAAAAGGGGGAATTTCTGTTGGGCCAAGGTTGTTTGGGCCGAACAAAAAAAAAAAGGAAAAAGAAATCCTGTTAGGCCGAAGTAAGAGTTAGGCAAAGTGTCAAGTGAGCTAGAAGCAGGATCTGGGCCAGATTGTAACTGGACCAGAGTTGAGCAAAAAAATCAGTGGGCCGAAGAGATTGGGCTGAACCAGAAGCTGCTACTGGGCTGGACCGTCCGCTGACATGGTAAGGCCATGTTTGGTTACAGTTTTCGTTTCATATTAAGGGCCTGTTTGGTTGCAAAATTTTTATTTCTGCTCAAGGGCCTGTTTGGTTGCTGATTTAAAAAAAAAAGAACAAAAAAAAAAGAAGAGAAGAGGCCGAAAAAAAGAAAGAAAGGCCAAAAAAAAAGGGGAGCAAAAAAAAAAAAAGGAGAGGAGTTTATTTATTTATCTATTTATTTATTTTGGAGATGTGTTAGACCCGCATTTCAACTTTAATCACGTTGAATGGCCAACCAATATTCAGACCAAGGTAATGGCCTTGACGAGACTAAATTCTTATTCAAATCTCTCTCTGATGAATTGAGGAAGCTCACCAGAAGCGTGAAGGGTATGCAGGACAGGATGATAGATATGCAAGACCAGTTAGGGCGCGTAGAAGCGTCCCAAGCTGCAACCCTAGAAAGAGACAGTTTACTGTCCAAACCGACTGGACGCAGAGGCAGTCCCATGCCAGGGCGAGCTCAAGCTAGGGACGGACATGGGCATCATGTCAGGTTAGTAAGACAAGATCGACGAGACTACGAGAAGACAAGAAATAAATATACGCCATCAAGGCATTATAATATCAGAGATTATGGATCGAATGTGGATGAGTACAACAAGCCATCCAAAGTATCAGATTCTCATATTGGAAGTCAAATTCGAGTGTCTTAATTGCTTTCAGCGTGGGCATAGCATGAGTGAATGTCGAAACGAGGAAGTTGATACCCATATCGGCATTAGCAAAGTTTTGAGAGAGAAGAAAGGCCCATCCATCGAGATGCCATCTTTGACTCAAGTGAAGATTGCAAAGAAGATGTCATTGGATGAAGTACAACATGAAGATAATGGCAGTGATAACACACATCTGGAAACTGAGGAGAAAAGTGAACGGAAAGAAGTAACGGAATCAGTAGAAATTGAAAAGGATAAAGCTGAGATATAAGAAGCCATAGAAATTAAAGTGGAAGTTGAGGACAACCACAAGCATGAAAAACAAGCCGAGGATTGGGAGATTAAACTTCTACAGAGCCACGTGTACATTGATCCATTCGACTATCTAGCAGATCCTGTATCCAATTGTACTGTACAAGAGTTGAAGATAGTTTTATCTGCAAAGATTACACATGCATATCCGAATAAGTCGTCAATGCCCTTTTATATTCCTTTATATAGTTTGTTGCCGATATTTCTATGCTGGACTCATAGGAAGATAAAGTTGAAGTTTCAACGAGGCGATGAAGAGTTAAAGAACTTCCAGAGATTCGTGTTTGATCCAGGAGGACACAAATTCGAATTGAGGACAATTCGCCTTTAAGAGGAGGGGTATGACGCAATCCAAAGATTCGTCGAATTTTATTTTAGTATTTATTAATTTTAGTTTTATTGGTTAATGGACTTAATTAATAAATTGGGTCATATGAACTTTTTAGGTTAGAATCTAATAGTTTTAGTATAAATAGTAGTTTGTTATTCAATTGAAGGGAAATTTTTTCGGATAGAGAGTTTTCAATTAATTCAGGTTTCTTTTCAATTCCCTAAAATTGAGTCTTTCAATTTCTCGTGAGTTTTCTATCCCAAATCGAGTCATTCCGAATTGGTTCGAGTGATTCGTAACGTATCAATCAGCAATCGGTGTACTGATTGTGGCCGTTTCTTATCGGGTTCAATCCAATCCTACCACAATGGGTCAGCGTTCTTCGCCCGATTCGCGTCCCTGGGGTTATCAGATTCGGGTTCGGTTACACCGTTGTATCCGGCGCGATCGTTGATCACGTCAGTATCACTAAGTCATTATTACATGCATTTGAACAATATACTTCACAAATGGCAAACAAGACAGCCAAATGTAGTTGAGCATTTCTAACCATACTGTTGAGAAATTCACTGGCTGAAAAATTCAACAGACAACAGACAAGGCAAAATGGGGTTTATTGATTCAAAGAGAGCACACAAATGTGCTTATTTAATGAGTTATGACACATCACAGAGATGACACAGAAATTGTTACATAGCTCTTAGTGCAGCTCCTCTCCAAGCCAACTTTCAACAGACCAAGATACCAATTCTCACCTTTCCATAATTTGATGACAGATTATCATATTAGCAAGGCAAAATATCTAAGGTTTCTTAATTTAGAAATACATACATATATAAGGCTCAAGAGAAGCTTCATCTTTAAATCTAGAAAATATATGTTTACGTACGAGTAACTTAGACTTTAGCTCATTCAGCACAGAGGCACCATGCAACTTGGTGCATTTACCATATGTCTTAACAGATGAAACAATTGTAAACAAAGGATATTCTTTCTTACGCCCATTCTCACTTGCTCGATCTCGAAGATGATTTAGCCGCAAAAACTCAGCCTCCAGCCACTATGTTTAGATTAACAGAACATGAGAACCAGAAAAACAATACAAATTACATCTAAAAAATTGGGAAGATTAGTAAACACAAATATTTGCTTTTGATATTGCGTCTTTAGGGCTTAGGGGCAGGAAAACTTGAATCGTGAAAGAAAAATAAGATAGTGCCCAATCCCCAACATTTATTCCAGGCTTATAAGAACCAACAAACTCACATCATCGATCTTTACTGGTCGGAGTGCCATAGCTTTGTCCTGTACCTCACCCTGCAACCAAGCACAAATAATTGGTATTAGTCATAGCAATTACAAGTAAACAAATAAATAAATACAGCAAAGACGCTAATAGGACTTACAACAGTGTAGGGTTTCACAAGTCCACATCTAATGCTTTGGCGAAATCTCCTGCACTCGTCCTGGATATCAAAATAGTTTAGCAAACAACGATATGGAATATTTAAAGAAATCTGTAAGCATGGACATTCATATAGTTGTGCTATCAAATTGAGTTAGCAGTCATGTAATTGCATCCCTGCTTGTAAATGAGTTGTCGTAACTGATGGTATGAATATATCCACATTAATACATGCATAAAATAAAATTATGACAGTAGCACCAGATTTTGGCTGGAAAATGTTCACGTTTGAGACTTAATTTCCACAAAAATTGACTAAATAATGGTGAAAAAGTAAGAATATTTAATTAAATTCAATTCAATATCAGGTGTGTGAGGGAGCGAGAGAGGGAGGTGGAGAGAGGGAGAGAGACAGAATAAGCTAAACCACTATTTGGCAACCCTCAATCCTTCTATATAAAACGTAGGAAAGCACACAAAATTTACTTGACTTTGAATTTGACCATATGATAATGAAAATGCATCTTTTCTTTTTTTTTTTTTTTTTTTTTTGAAACAAGAGAATAACCCCATTTCCTAAGGCTATGTTTGGGAGAGGGTTTTTGTTACATATGATGTTGAGTAGAAGATATGTTGGGCTAAGTGATATGTTTGGAAGAAAGGTTTTTAATAGGATAAATTGTATAATTGGTTTGAGTATATACATAAAATATATAATAATGATTGATTGATGTGATAGTTTATAAAGATAATAATTATGTTTTATGTTATAAATAAAAATAAATGTGAGTATATGTCTGATATATACAGGTATTGATTTGAATTTGAATTTAAATTAAAATGTTGTTAAATGATATATTTAATAGTATAAAGTTTGAGAGGACATGATGGAATTGAAAGATAGTTTCCAAACATAACCTAAATAAGCTATTCATAAGGATCTTAAATTCAAAAGTGAGAAAATATCAGTACAATTCAATAAGGTGCTCCACACAGGACATCACAGCTTGCAAATTAAATAGTGGCTGCAGCATCGACATCAAAGAAGGTCACAAATGATTAGAAACTTACAAACATAGGGTTACAATAAAAGTGTTACAGAACCCCTTCAGAAACTAGTAAGGGTTCACCAGGCAGATATTCTACGTTTATACTGTTACCATGATCACTATGATTCCAAATTTTGTTTGAAAGAGCAGAAGGATCTTGCAACATAAATGTAAAGTTACTTCCCAAACAATAAATCATACAAAGGCATCAGAGCTGATGAATTGTGACTCTGTTGTTACCTCACTGAACTCCTGATTTGAAATAGCATCTATTGATACCAACTCTTTCTTGTCAAAATTGAAGACTTCAAGCATGACATCTGCTGTCCTGTCGCCAATTTTGTAGGGCCCAGCCACCTTAATAGTTCCTGAATTATAAATGTAAATTTGAATGGGATCACAAAATATTTGTTGCATGCATGAGTTAAAGCTGCATGCATGGAGGGGAAAGGAAGGAAGAAACTAAAGCATGAACTTAAATGCAGGCACTACCTACAACTTGCACCAGTCTGTAAACATCTTGCTTTTGATCATTACTTGATATTCTAATTCTCACTATTGATCCAATAACCTTACTATTGAAGTTCTCCTGGTCTTTAAGAAGATTCTCCATCAAATTACATCGCAAATATATCAAGTTAATGTTATGAACATCAATTGCAGCATATTCATTCAAATTATTCTGTACAGCTCTGTCTTCACTCTTTTTCCGCGATTTTCGCTTTCTGCTGTTAATCTGCATTGAACCGTTTGTGTTTCCATCAACCTCCATGCCCCTCACAACTGAACTAAAAAATCCAGCAGGAATAAAAGAACTTTTCTGAGAATCCTCCTTTATGAGGAAGTGAAAATCGAGAAGCTTTAACATTTCTAAATGACCGACACATGGCTTCCCAAATAAATTTCTGAGCCTTAGATCACATATAATTTGACTCTTTTGACGGGGATCCCGGAGGTTGTTTATCTTTATGTACTCAAGCAAAAGCTCTTGGGCATCAAATTGTGATATAGCTGATGTATCACCATTCCTTACATGTGCAAGAAAATCCAAAAGTTCTTGAGTTGCCCATTCAGTGCTACCGTCAATTCCTGACTTGGCCAAAACCTTGTTGTTTGTGCTTTTGCAGATGCATGGCTTGTCAGTATCTTTGACAATGATTGGTTTGTCATAATCTTTCTCAGAGCTTGGCTTATCAGTGGCTTCCTTAATGCCTGGCTCATCATTGGCTTTGTCAATGCTTGGCTCATCAGTGACCTTGTCCATGTTTGCTTTTACAGTGTCTTTGTCATGTAGTGGCCCACCTTCCATGTTGTCGCTATTCAGTCTCTCCACATGGTTATCAATGCTTAAGACTGCTGTTGTCGACCCCTCATTCTTTTGCAAACTAGTATCCACATGGGGCCTATTCAACTCTAGATGTTCAGTACGCCTGTATGAATTAGAAACTTTTCCATCCACCGCCGCATGAAGGACACCACCTAACTGTGGCTTTCTAGCTATATTGAGGACACCTTTACAGGGTTTTTTAGCTTGAGTAAGCTCACTCAGTGTCAATGATAATTTCTCCTTGAGGCATACCCAATACACCTTGAAGAGATACTCCCAGCTAGTTTTGTCATCAAAATCCACTTGAACCTGCATAAATCAATCCCAACAGAACATCAGCATTAAGTTACCAATTAGGTTCATGTCCACAGGCAAAGAAATGATATTTCAAGCCAGAGTCGAGACTCCATTCGAACATCTCTTTACAATGAAATTACATCATGGAAACAATGATAAAAATGGTATTAAGGACTCCCAGCTCAATGAGTTGCATTGCATTCATCTCAACAAGCAATATGGTCCTAAAGTCGGTATGTTTGACAAACAAATTTGTTTTTGGTCTCTCCATTCCCATCAGTTTGCAGAAATTTCCTTGCTCCATATAAGGGCATCTCTAAACTAACCTCAGCAGTGCCAAACAATGGCTCTCCTACAGATGCAAATGCCAAGATAATTTCACAACTTTCTAAGAAGTTTCCATCTGGTTGCATCAGCTTGGATGAAAACAGATGTAAAACAATACCAACTTGGCCAGTAAATATTAGCTAAAACAAGCCCAGAAAGAGCGTGAAAGAGAGGTGTAAACGTGACCGTGCTCAGTTTTCTTTTCTGTATTTAGACTTTTCCCAAAAGTGTGGGCCCAATAACAGCAATTTCTGAGAAAAACTTAAGAAAAATACTGGCATTTAATTCAAACTTGCAAAGGACTAATTTACATATTTTGGTTAACACACACAGATAACTTCCCATAAATGAAATTCATTGTTGTAAAGCCCCTAATTTTTATCAACAAGAAAATGACTGCCTTCGCATGTCAATAACGGTTACCAAATGCTTCCATGCTTTAATTTAACACCACCTTCCATGTCGTAGCCTAGACTGTGAGGATGTCACTGCTCAGCTTTTTACACCAAAGTTTCAAAATTCACTTCATCGAGAATCTATAATGTGCATGCAACTGTACACAAGTTAATGAACACATCGATAAATGCAATTAGCATAAAGCAAAGACTCTTTAGCACATCACTCTTTTTCTCACGCAACAAACCACACAAATTACCAGAAAAGAATTTCAGATTTGTGCTGCACATCTACAATAAATGCCTATAGCATCAGCTTAGATGCCCACAACATCCAAAAAGCAGATGCATGTTGCATTCAATAATCAAAGCTAAAAACAAGCCGTGACTTTTATAAAATCAACCTCAAACTGGAATCCACTATTTGTCTGACGTACAAAAGTAGATTCAACATCTGGACTTGAATAAGTATTTTCTTCTTAAAAAACATACAAATGCAGAAAGGGAGGAAACGAAAAATAAAAGTCCTGTAAATGTTAACTTTCCAATCCAGCCAACCCACAGCTGCAACATTGAGAGTTCATAAAAGAGTTGAGAAACATTCAAAAACCATCATTAGACAAACAAAAACCAGCTGCCCTCCTTCTTAATATAGTATAAAAGAAAATAACTTCATCAACATAATAAATGAGTGAATAAAATATGATTATGTTCTAGCAACAAATTTACACGATAACAGCAAAAGAATTTTGAGAGGCATTGTTTCAATTTAAAATGCAAAGAAACAATTTTCATACTGAGTCATTGTTTGCTTGGTCTTTATTTTCAATCAGCATGATGGTTTTCATGCATGTTGAGCAGAATCCTTTGTTTCCTCTAACACACAAGTAATCTGCATCCTTAGTGCATCCCTTGCATAGCGAATAGGTGCAAGTGTAGCACATATAATGAGATGCCTTCTTCTCACATACGCTGCATAAATGCCAACCTGAAAGCAATAGAAGCACACACAATATAAACAGGCAGCTTGCAGATAGTGCATTACGTAAAAACTATGCACCAATTTACTACATCACTACCTACAAGTGAGGAATTTATTAAATGAGAATTTGAACGGAACATACCAAACGAGAGAGAACGAAAAATGCAAGTTTGGGAAAAAGAAACCTAGTAAAATAGGTTATCACCATAACAAATAAAAATTAGGTAAGACGCTTATGCATGCGTCATAAATAAACGAACATCTAAAACTTTTTTGCTATATCTGCTCCAAAACTCAATTCTTCAATCAGTTATGATGCCCTGAAGAACTTCAAACCGAATTCGACCATAAAATAAGAAGACAAACAAAAACACAATGATCTCGAAACTTAAGGAATGGAAATCTACATTCATCATTTAGCTCTTCCAAATGAAAAGGCAACGTACCACAATTCCACTTGGCTTTCGATTTAAAAAATGCTTCATCTCGCTTAATACAGGCCGGATGATAGGCCTTCGGACAATATCTAAGCATTCACAAGAGAAATTCAATGCGTTACCAATCATCTACTCTAATACAATTATAGATTGTAATCAAGTAAAAATGTCCTCAACAAAAACCGAAGAGAAAACACTCCTGGCAAATCAAAATTCTGTTCAAATTTGAATAATCAACTGGTCGAAAGGACTAAACTCACTTGCGATCACAAAGTACCAGAGAACCCCCATCGAAGCAAATGAAGCAAACATCTTCCTCCTCATTCTCCTGTTTCTTCCTCTTAGGAGGCGGAGGCCTCGCCCCAAGCTGCAACTTCGGCGGCCGTCCTCTCTTCCTCCTCACTCCGTCGCCGATCACCTGCCCAACGGCCGGAAACGCAGGAATCGCAGCTGGAGGAGGCATATCCACCACCTCAGGCGGCCGAGCATCTCCAGAAACCCCTCCCGTCGGCTGTAACCCACCGGTTTCTCCCCGATTCGCAGGCGTGGACTCGGAATTCTCCAACCCCGCCCCCCGTGCGCTGGAAACAACCGGCTCATCATCGTCAAAGCCCTGAGTCTGAGCTACCGCAGCTAACAACGTCTCTATATTCTCCATAACGAAGACCCAACGAAACCCTAAAATTCCTCAATCCCTCCTGCAATAATTCCCACCCAACACAAACCCCACAATCATTGATCACACGCCATCTCCCACCAAACTCAGCCACACAACTATGACACAAAAAATTATAAATATACCAAAAAAAAAAAACAAAGAAAGAACAAAAAAAATAGCAAGACAGACGAATGCAGACTGTGGAGGGGTACAATTGGCTGCGAGGGACAAGGGGTTAGGTTTGGAAGGGGTGAAGTCAGTCCGCGTAGGTGGTATTCCAATTCCAAAAGCTGTAATGGTAAAATTAAATCCTTTTTATATTCTGATAATCTTTCGGCAAGTAGTGGGAACTTGCATGCATTCCCACCAAGTGTTTGATGTATTTACATGTGGAAAGCGGGGCTGGAGTCAAAGACCGAAAGCGCGGCCGTAGTGTCACAGCCATGGGGCCTCTCAAGGATTGGGGAACACGTGATCGGGGTCAACTTTTGTGGCTTCGTCCTATCCTTCTTTTCCCTGTCTCTCTATTACTATATTGCAAGAATCCGTTTCATTGCTGGAATCCCCTCTACTTTTGGTTTGTGACTCTGTAATCTTGTTTGGGAAATATTTCGGACATGCATGTAATATTTCAGGAATAATCCTGTTATGGTAATTAACATTTAGGTTATTGCAGTTTTGTTTTTAGGGTTTTTTACCTTGTAAGACACTCGTAAAAACTGAAAGTATAATTATTATATTTGTTTAGATTTAAATAATTATTTACCTGCTGTAATTACACATGTATATTTATACTTTGTTTACTACCGCAACATATCATCATTGTATAAGTACGTATCCGTATATCTATGTGTGTGTGTAATAATCAAAATAAATACATGCATTTATTATTTATACACTATTCATAAATTTTTACAGAAAAGCACATATTATTTTTAATCCATCAAAATTTGCAGGCAAACATTAGCATTCTGAATAAATCTTCTGTAGTAATATGTATCTAAGTAGGGTTGAATCCGTAATCGCAATTTTTTTAGTTGAATTTTGAGCTTACTCTAAATAAATATTATTATTGTTATGTTGATATTTTGAAGAAAATAACTGTTAAATTTATTAGTGTATAATTGAACAGAAAATTATATAGAGTTTTATTTTCTAAAAGAAATTTTTTATTAAAAAAAAAAAAAGGGGGGGGGATTGGGAATAAAATGGGGAGTCAAAGTAAGCAGTTTGTACGTCTTTAAAGTGGGCTTTTGGTGTTCAGGATTGGTGAGTGAGTGTGTGAGAAAAAGGAAGGATTCATGCAGTGAACAACAAAGACTGATGCCTACTTCTCCTGATGACTTACTCCTTGTTTATTTTGCCTTTCAACGTCTCCATTGAGGCTTCAAGCTTTCATGCATTCTGAACTGTCACACAGACTTACCAACTTGATTATTTTTAATATATGTATCCATATTATTATATTCATATGTTGTTTGAGTGTCGTCTTGCAAAACATCTCTTGGTTATAAATTATTTTGCGTATGTTGTAAGGTTCAAAATCAGAAGGTAGTGTGATGAGTCGAACTTTATGTGCATTAGTTTCTTACTGTGGTGGTGAAAGATTAATCCAAAAGGTAATGAATATAATCTATTTGTTTGAAGTGTGCAATTGTAATTTGACATGGGATATTTGAAATAGATTGATTGAGTTACTTGAACTAGCGATCTCATTACAAGGAAAGTAATAGCTTTGCGTGTGAAGAAAATAAGAAAAAAGGATTATCGACAACAAGTGTTTTCACATAAAAGTATAAGACATATAGTATGTTAACAAGATACACAACGTTCAATGATCTTCCAATATTATGGTATAAAACATTAAAAGGATATTTGAATGAGTTTATTTTTAATTGTTTATAAAATCGTGCAATTTATAAAATGTTTTGGGAAATTATAAGTTTATAAATTCTATTTTAAAAAATAAGTTAAATAATAAAATGTATGGATAAAAATAATAAAATCTTCTTACAAGATTTTGTTGAAATTTTAGAATTATAGATTATTATGATTTTTAAGTTTAATAACAATAAAAATAAATTAAATTTTATTAATTTAATCTAGAATATGTATCTCATCTTTCACATACAAAATTAAGTAGCTTATAAGTTGCTGGACTTATTTTTTACATCTTATAAGATGTTTTTTGACTGTATAAACTAATAAATTTTATTTTAAAAATAAGATGACAAAGTGTTTGAATATAAATAATAAGATCATCTGCTTATAAGATACTCTTTAAACTTATAAATGCGTACATCTTATTTTAAATATAAGTTAATAAAATGTTTGAATAGACATAATAAGATCATTTTATAAACTTTTTTTAAAATTTATTATTATAGTTAATTTTATGTTAACTTTTTTTAAAATTTATTATTATAGTTAATTTTATGTTTTTGTTTAATGATGATAAAATAAATCAAATATTATTAATATACTGTAATTGAATATATTTGTGCATTTTTAATATATATATATATAATGAAGTATCGTATAGATTGTTAGAAAATAGTTGGAAAAAATCATCCAATTTTTAAGTATTTCATAATTTACGAACATCTTATTTTATGAGCTTATAAGCTATTTCATCAAAAGAATTACCAAACAATTTTAAAAAAAAAGTTATAAGCTCAAAAACATTTTATAAGATAATTTAAAGAGCTTATAAAATCATCCAAATACCTTTTAAATTAAAAAAAAAAAACTGACTTATTTTTAAACTCAGCTTAACACTCTCCAAGTTAGGAAAAGTTAATTAAGAGGACATCATTTTTAAAATTGGATCAGACCAGTCGATGGTTTTTCAATCCACTCACTCCACGTATCCAACCATCATTTGATCTGTTGAGAACAAGCAAAAATCAGTTATGCACTGGTCAAAACTGAATTTTAATACTTTTATTGATAAATTTTTGAAACAAATTAGAAAATTTTAAATTTATAAAAATTGAATAAATAAAAATGTTTTTTAGGTTTTCTTATAATTTCTAACATTTTTACCTTCTAAATAATTTATTAATTAATAATTTTTACTACCTTTTATTTTAACATTTATTTGTTTAATTATTTTTATCTATGTATTATTCTAAATGAATTTTAAAAAATTAAATATTGCCACTTGAAATTAATTTTTTCATATTAATTGTTGATTTTTCTTTTACAAAACTAATTTTTCAATAATTATTTTTGCTATAAATTTAATTTAGTTTGTTTTATGTTTTCGCAAAAATATTTTTATCCTTTTGAATTATTAAGTTTTTAATGTTTCATATAAAACTTAGCATTTAACAAATTAAATTATTTTATAAAATTTATTTATTATTATTATATGTGCATATATAATTTTATATATAATTTAAAACAATTAGTTACTTAAAACTGATTGAACCACTCAGACCAATGAGATAGTGATTGTTATAGAATGTTAGTTATCCGCTTTGACGACTGTTCTGGTTTTAAAAATATTGTTAGAGAATGTTTGGTTAAATTTATTTTAAATAGCCTATAAATGTCGACTTCTTATTTTTAGAATAAGCTAATAAAGTATTTTGAGAAAAAATAATTAAACCACCTTATAAGAATTTTTACGGTTAATTATAACTGTTTAGTTTAATAATAATAAAAACAGCATCAATACAATATAATTGAAAATATTTATATCATTTTTTCTATATATAGTAAAGTATTTCATAAGACATTTGAAAATAAATTAAAGAAATCTACTTATTTTTAAAAATATTATAACCTCCAAACATATTACTTTTAAAACTTATAAGCTGTTTCAATAAAAAATTTACCAAATACTTTATAAATTGTCAATTATCTTATAAGATATTTTGAATAGCTTATAAACTCAACCAAACACTTTCTTATTTTTAAAGGGTTTATAAAATTATAAACTTTTTTTTTTTAAATTTTTGTAGCTCATAAGATATTTTGTAGAATAATTTTATGAAACAATTTTATAAATCTCATAAATTTCACTCAAACACAGTCTAAATCTAAACAAATGTTTATATAAATAATTATATTATTCATTAAACATATTGCGTAATTATCTTTTATTCAACAAAATCCAAGAATAACAATGGAAACATTCTAAAACGCATACATTTGTATGTATATCATAACCAAATATTACAAATTAAATCACACTACCTTAATCGAAATGGGGTTACAAAACTTTGTGGCACCTCCAATTCAACAATGCTCCATCAACTTCAGGGGTTAGGCACTTGTCATGTCATTTCATTTTCCTGTCCATCTCTTTAACTTTCTCTTCACTCAAAACAATGGAACCACAGTAGTACAGCCCCACAATAACACCATGCTGGCTGTGCCCCATTTTTTTTCTCATACCCTGTTATTTTCACCCTTTTGTCACACTTTAATCATATAATACAATTTCATTCAAATCTGCATTTGAATTTAACCATTTCAAAAAAGGGTTACTGGATGGGAAGTCTTTGCATGATAGAATCTTAGAAGCAACGTTTGTGTGTAGGGTTTAAAGCCATACATTAAAACCTTGTTAATCATGTTGAGATTTGAATTACAACATGAACTTTATCATCAAAGCGTTTTGGTATTTTGCTCGAGCTCCATTCAATCAATTGAACTTCGTCTAAATAAATTTTATTCGACTCGATACAAACCCTAAATGCTCTATATTTCTTGCTGTCACTTGCCAGAGTAGTAAACCCATTATTAAATGTTTAGGTGAGGCCAATTTGATTGCATGCAACTTGTTCATTTATAGTGGTAGATGGATAGATAGATAGACGTCCGTATGTTTAATTAAATCCTATGGTATGATAGTTACTGAAAAAACCATAAATGGAGTGAGTTGGTGCTGAGTGGCAGTCTCCAGTCCACATGAATGTAAAGGAACATTGAATTGTCTGGTAATAGATATTGTGAAAAATGAGAATAATATATTTCATTTCATGTTGCACAAATATATCACGCGTAGTTTGTAACGAGGTGGCATATTCTTGAAATTTATATTTTAAAAAAAAAAAAAAGTGTTATTGTGAAAAATGTTAAAAGAGTAAAGTGGTGAGAGGTTGTGTTAGATTTTGATAAACTGGTCTAGATATGGTAATGGGTTGGCTTCTAGGCTAGTTTCTTACAAATTGAGATTCATTTTGTTAAGATTTTAAGGATTCGAGTTACTCTATTAATCATGAATTTGATGAATTTTAATTTTTAACTTTTTTTAAAAAAATTAATATAATCACAATTTTTTTAATTATATAAAATACTATTACTAATAAGGAATAAATTGTTCCCATTTTACATGTGAATTTTAAGTTTTATATTATTAAGAATTGAAAATATTGTTGTTACTTCTGTATATGTGGAAAATACAAAATATTTTTTATAAGAAAATATATATATGATCTATATAAGTATGTTGTTGCTCATAAAAATAATGATATAAGAATACATACAAGTAAAGAAAATAATTTTTTTTTTTTTTTGTCCAAATGTAAGTATATTTCATAATATAATTAATACAAAATTATGTAAAATATTAAAAAAAAATTGAGTTTGAGTCCAAAACGTAAAAAGTCAATGCCAATTTCAAATTGCTCAACCCCCACCCCACCCCACCCTCCTCCAAAAATAAAGAAATAAATAAGTCTTGAAGTAGCTAGGTTGGATTTCATACTACGTGCAATGCATTTGGATGTGTAGACACACGCAATTACACATTTTGAGATGATTAAATTGTTGTGAGAAATAGAATATTTTAAGAGTTTTCTAACCAGCCAAACACGTCCCTTCACCCAAAACAAGCCTCCTCGACCCTAACCCTAAAAGACATAGCCTATCTCTAAACATTGCATCTCATCATTCAAATATTGTGTCTTTTAAATCACACACACTTTAAATACAGAAGAGTTCTTGGTTCTTAGAGATACGATTGCTAATTCTTGAACTTTCTAATTAATTAATTTTTGGAAAGATTAACTTATTTAATCTTGAAATATATTTTGAATTGACGAAATAATTCTTGAAAAATACTGCTTCCACGCTCTGTTTTTGTACTACCGTTTATTTTGCAGGTTTCAATGAAATTTCCCTGCATAAAAAGATTTATGGGCCCAATTATTTAAAATAAAATTATTAATTGTGCAGAATTCCAAAAACTCAGTTACTAATCAATAATGTGACAAGTTGATGTTAGAAGAGTTTTCATTGCGAGGGTCCCCATCTCCCACACTCTGTTTAGTAAGTCAAAAGTCCATTCTTTTTCAAATTCGTCAATTGCAATCATAATTTTCGGCAATTGGCTGTGATTGTTTCCTATTTAAAAATCTTACAAATTAAATATTTTATTATATAAATTTTATTCATATTCCTATTCAAATTTTTACTTCTCTTACTTTTTATAAATAATTAATAATTTTTTAATCATTATATTCATTTATAATCAGATCAACACCAATCTCCATAATTTTTATATTTACATTCATTTTTAATTATTCTATAGACACATATATTATCGGATCATTTGATTGTATAACATATTAAAAATATATAAAATTAAATTTTATAAATTAAACATAATTTTCACTCTATAATAATTACCCAAAATTTCCTCCCCATCGTAATTAGAAGGGAAAAAAAAAAAAAAAAAACATAGCCATTATGTTGTTTTCTTTACGGCGTATTTTCTATGTAAAAATTATTATACTATGATATTCAATTAAATAAGCTCGATCGGTCACAGAAGACGGCTCTTCTCTAACACGCAGTTGATGGTTCAATCCTTGAACGTGAGTTGACTGACAAATGGCTGCATGATAATTCGCTTTTCCTAATGTTGCTTTTCTGTCTTTGGGTGGATGAATGTGTAGACTATGGAATCAGAATGTATGCTTTTCAAAGCCGTTCGTTTTTCCAGATTCACCGCGCAAATCTCTTTCAGCCGACATACAATTTTTCCTGCGCTAGGCTCTCTCGAATATCACAAATTTCGTATGGTAAGCAATTTTAGCATACACTCATTTTTTGGACACAGATTGTTGATTCGATGCGAGAAACTTTAGTCTTTGGACACAGACAGATTGTTGATTCGATACGAATGACTTTAGTCTTAAAATTTGGATGCTTGTAACAATAACATGGTGCGTGTCCTTTTGAGTGGATAACAATCAAATTAATAAATAATTGAGAGGTTGAGCAGTGGTGTATAAAAAGTTCTTACAGGGCCGATTCGCTGAAAACCGAGAAAAGACAGATCACTGGGCCCAACAGAGATGGAGCGGCTCACAGTCCAACTACGTGAGAGCTGGGAAAGCAAAATAGATATTTCCGTTGCCGGGACTCGAACCCGGGTCTCTCGGGTGAGAGCCCAGTATCCTAACCATCTAGACTACAACGGACCTGTGGTTTCTAGTGTAAGATGCGCTTTTATATATTATTTATAATTGCGCCGTTCTTCTTTCGCTTTCCGTCTGAGCTTGACGTTTGGATAAGACGAATTGAATTTATTAGTGCGATTAGTTTCTTAAGCAGCAGAAGGGGCTGGATTTAATTCCAAAGCGATGCTCCTGTTCTTGGTTCATCCAATATTCTAACAAGAACGGTTGAACCTAGGTAAGGATATGGGAATGGCTGCAGTTTATCAACGGTGAGTTTGTCGTTACTCCGTTAAAATGTAATAAATTTACAATGTCGTGAAGAGCAAATTACAAGATTTTCCCAAAGAGTGAGCCCTCGCCATTGCCAAACTCTTTAATGAAAGGTCTATGGGATCTCTTGCACATTTTCAGAACTTACCTAATACAACAGTACAAGAGTCATCAAATCAGATTCACACAGTTTCAGAATATTCGAGGCTTCGTTCCATGTTCAGTGGATTGCTGTTAACACAATCTGGTGGTCAGTCAAATCATGTTACATAATTAATCCCCTCCATCACCTGTGTGATGGTTTTAATTACATGGAGCTTCTACCTGAACTCTCATGGCACTGAGACAGCCACAAATCCATATGTTCGATGATTTTTTGCCTTACTTTATCCACTGCATCTGGGGAGCTGCAATTCCTGGCATCACCTGGAAATATGGAATTCAAAGAAATATTCATGATCAGCATGCAAGACATAATCAGCCAGAAGGGTGGCCTATGATACGGTGATGTCAGGTTCCTAAACTTGCAAAAACATGAAATGGAAAGAACACCAGCAAAAGTTTCCCTCAATTTAGGAGAAATAAATCCTTTTCATGGAGATGAGAAAAAATAGTATTTTTTTATAAATTTCACTGCATGTGGCAGCTGAACCTAGACCTTGATTATGTACGACGTTGAGAATTTGAGAGCTTAAAATACCCCTACCTTCTGGAACCAAAGGAGACTGGGGACAGCCGCGCATGTCAGTTCCATGGCCACAGTTATGACATGTTATGAGGTAGGAAGGCACTGAAAGTTCAAGGAACAACGTTTTAGTAAACATAAGCGATTTCTTAGACAAAGCAAATCAGACAACGTCTGGTGAAGCTAATATTATTTGAGCTGGCAGTTATCTATCAGCACATTGTTCGCATAGAAGATAATGATGCAAGCGAATTGCCGACAGAAATTTATTGCACTATATGTAGAGAACGGAAATGCAATGATAAGCATAACTACTACAACCATAAAGGTGTTCAGCTTGAAGCGGGAAAAAAGGGGTAATAGATTCAATTCACATTAAGGACAAAGTTAGGACAATTTCTAGAACCCCACAAAGTAAAGGGTAACAGGTCATGGATCACGCTCGATGTGGAAATATATTGTTCAACACACACCATACAGGAACCAAAGTTTAAGCATAAATCTTCAACAATCCACTCCATAAATGCATATCCAGACTCACTCTCAGGTGAAGAAGACTGTTTGGATGCATGTCGCCATGGGTCCTGTGATCCATTAGTGAAGATTATTTTTGAACCTGCTCAAACATTTCAACAAAGAAAACAAGTTATAACTCCACGATGATCCCGTGCAATCTGTAAAATGCTTGATGGGTCAGAGTCACAGGAAATGAAAGAGTGAAGCCCAGTGGACAAACTAGTCTTTACATTCTGCTGAGAAGAGTTGTAAACTTCATTTTCTTGAGTATGTCATATCATTTTAATTGAGTAAAGATTGCTAGTCATACCAGAAAACATAAAGGTCAGGTTACACGCATGGAATGTAAATTAATTAGCTAATCATTTTTAATAGTTGAAAGGAGAACAGCTCCCTAATTAAATTGCCATGAAAAGGTCTAACTCTGTATTAATTCTAGACAGATGCCATGTAATAGCACTCAGCTTGTCTGACATGACCAGATTTACGAATTAATACAAAGGATGAAAACTTCACACATAGGTAGAAAGAGAAACGGCTTAATAATTTTAAAAGCAGTGTTTTATGAAAAATAAAGGATGACATCACAAATAGGGAGAAACAGAATTAGTTAAAGTATTTACCAGCAATTCTTGTGCCTCCGTAGTATAAATTTGTTGAAGCAACATCCGGCGAGATGCCTTCACCAAAGACATTTTTGCAGAGATCCAAATGGTATCTGTCATTAATGATTGCTCAACTTGATTTATCAATTTGTCCTTCAAGCCTTATGGATTTCAAAGGCTAGAATAAACTAGTAATGAACACTCAGAAAAATGGAGAAAACCAGGCATACAAGCTGCATAGACTTGCCTAGTATCAACTTTTGACGAGCGGATGCTATCATTTGAAGGTGCAACTTGAAAATATGCAACTTCCGTACAGACTTGGAACCACCACAAGCGTTCAGCAGTGCTACTGGTTAACTTAGTTTTCTTCAAATGCCGTTGGTCATATGTTTCAACATTGGCATAATTTTCTTTCACATAAGTGGCATATGCTTCCTGGATATGAGAATTTCAGCGGCAAAAAGGTAAAAATGATGCATAATTGAAAAATGCAGGTAAAAAAACCAATTTACATATAAATGTTTATGCATTCCACTAGAATAATCTTCAGTGCATTATTTCAAATTACAATGGACATCACACGAGTTCCACTTTAAATAATAGAAGCTGCTTTCCGAGTTCATTAAACAACTTAATATTGAAATAGATAAATTGTTCTATCCTATATAAACAATCACCCCAAAGTCCATTTAGTTGTCATAGGCCGAGCCTGATTTGATGGCAAAACCAGTTAAATGGTAAAGTTTCTGTTCAGCATATGTTTAGATTATACATATACATGCATATATGTGAGATGATGTATGCCTGTGTGTAAGTGTTCAATGTTGATGCCCTCATGTACAGAGACAAGTGCATATCCATGAACAAGCAAGTAGATGGCAATGCAGTGTGCAATATGCATGTACCTGTGTATACTATATACCCCTGGTGAATAGTGTCTCCATCAAGGACTTACGTGCAGTACCACAAGACGGCCGAAGATAGCAGCTTCTTCCCCATTATGAGGCATCACACACACACACACTTTCTTACATTACTCCCTTAGTCTATGAAACCTCACGTAATTTTTGAGCATGTAATTCCAAAAGACCCAAGTCAGCAACCACGTAATTTTTCCTTTTTGGCTCAGTAATAATGAAATCTGACTCTTTCATGATTTAGTTTTCATGTTTGAACATGGCAACAAAAATATAATTAAGTACGCTGTAGCATGCTTACCACCAAATCTTCTCCAGCTTTCTTTGCTTCAATAAGAGGGTTGCACAGTTTATCTGGATTTCCATATTGAAACTGGAAAGCAGGAAAGCATGTAATAATTGATATAGTTAAATAAAGATTTATAACTAACAAAGCTGTATTATAACTTACTGCCATAACTGCAGCATCAGCTAGATAATACAGGAAATCACCATCATTTTTCAGCTGCAAGGAAACAAGTCATAATCAAATTCCAGAACATGAGTTGAGTTTTACATGAATGGGACAAGTATCACAAATAACTGATGAAATAAAGCATGACCTTAGAAAATAGGAACACTCTAAGTTTAGGATACAACTGTATATCACCATGAAGGTAGTAAACATAACAAATCTTGTGAAACTGTTCTAGAAATTTAAAAAATACATATATAGCAGATAATGTGTATAAAATTGCTATATTTAATTTTGAAGGTTGGTCACCACACAATACTCGATGTGGCAAGAAGAATGAAAATATAAATGTGTCATTTCTTTATGCCCCCCTTAAGGAGAAGGAGAAAGTGTATGCTGACCATAGCTGCGCCAAATAATTTCTTCAATGCTCTTCCGTTGAATCCAAGTTTCTGATCAACAAGGTGAGTAATTTCTTGCAGCACAGCTTTACATTCTGGACCAGCAGATTCACCTATCTGCATAAGAAGAGGTAAGATGCTTGGACTAACATAATTCGAGCCAAAGAAAATCAGAATTGGAAGCTCATAAGCAAAGTTTTGATTCAAAATCTGGCCACAAGGCAAATATGCTAAGTTATTTGTAAATAGATGATCATTATCAATGCAGACAGAATGGTCAAACCACGTAATTGTTGTGTTATTTATTGTTTCTTTTGACCTTCACCATTTATTGAAGTTTCAACAAAATTTCTTCACCTGCTTATCAAATTCAGTGAAGTTGTAAACAGCAAGAACAACTGCAGAGCTAGCAAGACTTCCACAAGTAAGATGAGGAAACTTCAGGTGGAACCATGCGCTGAGGGCTCCCGCATATGAAACACCAAAGACAAACCATGAATTCTCAATGTTTGATTTGTTAAGCCTCGAATTTAAGGATGCCTGTGTAACAAATACAAATAAAACCAGAAATGAAGGTTATTAGTAATGGAAACAATCCAAACGACAGAGATGGTAACAATTTTTGAGAATAGAATGAACAGGAAAATAGAAAAGAATAAGATGCAGTAATTGATAATCCTTCTTTTTAAACATTTTTTCACTTGAATTTCCAGAAACTTTGGCTTTTTTGAATTAGAATCCCAGACAGACAGATGCAATGTGTGCTTATTCATGATCCCATACAATTAGATGACAAAATCTATAAATATCAAATGCAGTAGGAGTATAATTTAACACTGCAGACCTTTCTCCCCATGGTAGATGCAGAACACAACCTCTGATGCTTTTTTAATTTTATAAAAAAAGTCTCACTACCAGCTAAAATTTTCCAGTCAGACAGAGCGACAAGATCAGGGTGCTACTTGCCTGATAATGCTTTCTGAAAACAGCCAAATCAAAAAGCGCTTGTTTTGAAGAAAGATATCTCAGATTCTCTGTGGTCAACGACTTAAAAGGAGAACTCTTTCCATAGAAACGATGCTCAAGAGAAACCACAGCTGCTCCAAACTTCTTTGCCAGAATCTGCCGATTCCCAAGATTTAGAGATATTTTCACAATTGAAGAACTGAACAGTATGATATCACAAGTCATATATATCAACAACTTCACTCTCAAGATTGCATTTTTCTAGTTTTTATCCTAATATATGTTTTGTCTAAAGCATGTGTCCAAAAGTTTTTTACCAGCCCACAAGCAATCCAACAGATGAAACCAATTTAATATACATAAGCACAGTACAGAAATATCTTTAGATTCTTTACACGATGTGGATCACATTCAATGATTAACTGCGATGGTATTCACTGGTATTGGCAAGGCAGGCACATTGAAACATGCATGATATATACATGAAAGACACTTCGAATAAGCAAAAAATCACATAATATTTCAATCATAAAGGTTCAGTTATTAACATTAATCTTCATGACTGAATACATTTATTTTTAGGAGGCAAGAAGTGAACTTCATGGTTAATCCCCATCTCAAGTTCTATAGCATTTTGAAGCTTAAAGATGGACATGTAAACATCTGAATACCAAAATTTTTCACCAATGCTGCCATTTCAAATACATAAAATGTGCATTTAGGCTTAGTTGACAGGAACAAGGCTCTTTCTTTCCTCCACCAAATAGCTGGAAAATATTCCTAAAGTTCTTTTGGGAACTGTCTATAGGGTGTACCAGTAGACTTACGCTTGTATAGTCATTGGTAATCCCATTGCAATCAGATTCTCCACATATTTTAAGAAATATTGGTCCATCAGGGGCCCGAAAGTCATCAAGATATTCATAATATCGTTGTTGAAATTGCCGATGGTCCTGCAACAAAAGTAAAAAAAATTATGCAGAGTATAGGTAAAGAATTTGGACCAAAATCTCATTAAATGATGTTGAAACGGATTCGAATGTGCTTTAACTGAAATTTCATTAAATAAAGATTCACTCATGAATCTTTGACAATGTACCCGCAGGCACGGGCAACCACCAAAAACCATTTGGACGTGTCAAAAACAATGGATTTACCCACTCATAATTGCGTCCATAGACTTTTTTCTACTGGACAAGTATTTACATGGCACTTGGTAGCATATATGCCTGAAAGAAAAAAATATATATGTGCCTGAAAAGGCTTATAATATTTCGTCTATCAGCATCAGATAAAGTGCATGAAATCCAAAACAATAATTGGGAAACGCTATGTCAGTTTTGAATATAATAAACAGAAAATCCATCGTTATTCCTCAAATTTTGCCCTCCCTCAGCTTATTCCAACTTCACAGGCAACTTATGGCATTGATGATGCTATACAGGCCTTAGTTACTAAATCCACTCAGCTCCATTAACCGATATAAATGTTGTACCAGGTCAAATCCACAGCTCTTCCATTACCGTAAGACAAAATTCACAACTTACTTTTCAGTTATACCAATTACAGAACCGCAACCTATATCCCAACTCCTCAGTAGAGCAAAAACACTAACTCACTTGGGGGAAAAAAAATTCTTTACGTCTCTATGTGCACGGACTATATCCTAGACATAGATAGAATTAAACATGCAAGAGTTCAATCACATCTTGAAGCTAAAACGGCAGCGTTCAACCGAAACCTTTTCTGAGTAAAAAATTTTCTAACAAGAGTCCTTGCTTGATTTCTTCAAGCACAAAACACAATTTCAACACTTGAGCGTCCCCCAAATGGAGACAAATTTCCTATTTCTAATAGAAGCATCTCAATTCAACGAAAAAATCTGATAAAACGATTTTAAAAGAAAAAAGGCGACTTACGTAAGGAGAGAAATGATCGAGGGTTTGATTGAGCCAGTGCTCTTCTCTGGTCAAATAATTCTTGCTACTGGACACCCGCTGCCGCAGAATCCGCGGAGCTGACGGCGCACCAGACTCAGCCGTCAGAATTAACAGGAAAAAGGCAATCGAAACCAACACCGGCGCAGGTGCGGCGAGATTCATAATCGCGTCACCGCTTCTCCAATACAGAAGATTTTGGGGGGTTTTCTTCGGAAGTGTTGCCCTCTGAAAATGGTTCTGCTTTGTGGTCAAGGAACCTCAGATCAACAGGCTTTCTTGTTTCCTTTCTATATATAGTCTTCCTTCCGTTATTATAAGTACGACAAATTCTGGGGCCGACACATTTTAGTCCCTGCAAGAACATTTTTATTCAATCAAAATTTACGCAATTTAAATTTACTGTCCAATAATTTTTTTTCAATTAAGCCACTTATTATCTTATTTATTTAGATAAATATTTAATATTTAATTATTATATTTATTTATAATTAAATTAATAATTATATATATACATACACAGTTCATATTTATGTATAAGTATGCTATAAAATATAATTATTATACACACACACACACACACACACATATATATATATATCTCTCTCTCTCTGAATCAAATTATTATTACATGTTTTACATATAAATTTATATAAATACATAAATACAAACAAATATATTTGGCTACATATTCGAATTGAATTTTGGATTTTGATGAAAAGCACGTTGAGTACAGTAAACATCCAATATGGTAAAAAATTTTATGTCTATCAAAATTTTACTCATTTCCGTACACAAATATAATCATCAATCAGACATTACCTTTATTTATAGAATTGTTAATAATTACAAAATTTTGCTTGTTTTATCATAACATGGAATAAAAAGAAATAAAATGTGTAAATTAAAATTAGTAATTTTTTGTAATTTTAATATATAATATTATATAATAATTATATGATATGATAATAATGACACTGTAGGATTGTTTTTTTTTTTTTTTCCAAAAAATGTATGAACATATTTGATTTTGAATGCAAGAAATGTAGACCTAGGTAATTATTAAATTTTAATTTTTGTGTGAAAGATATATTTAGTAATTTATTTTACTAAATTGACATGAGTTGTTATGTATGTATTTTCTTTTTAAGATTGAACTTGGTGAAAAAAATGAGCATTTGTACTCATATAAAGTTCTTTCATCTATAAAGGTTTATATTTTGGTTCAAAAATTCAACAAGAATTTATTAAAGTATTAAAATATCATTTTCTTAAAACTAATATAATAATTAAAAGAAAAATGAACTACCTTAATAGAGACATACAATAAGTGCAAAATGTATGGCGTGATTTTTATATTTCTTACTACAAATAATGTTAAAATTCTTGTGTAAGTTATGATTAGCTTCTTATATTCACACAATCCATTAAATTTTATAATTTATACTATTAAATATATAATTAAAATTTTTATTCAAATTTAAATTTAAAATTTACTCTACTTGTATGTATAATTAATTAATTATTTTTTAATTATTATATATTTAAAAAACACATACGCTCACGTTTATATCTATCTAAACTTTTTAGACTAATTATTGTTATTATATATTATTACATTATTGAGCCATTATTATATATTTTATTCATATATTCATATAAATTAAAATTGTCAAAACATCAAATCACATGCTATTCATTTCAATAATCTTTCAACAAAATTCCTCTCCTAAGCATAGCTAGAGTGTATGAATCCCATAGCCGCATAAAAATGATAATAATTACATAGTTGGCAACTCTACTGAAGCGTATAACCAACAACTTAAAAAAAAAAAAAAAAGTCCTTTGATTAATTTGATTTTTGCAAATTCCAATGGTTTTGAATTTGGATTAATAGATTTTAAATATATACTAATAAATTTATTATACTTGTTCAGATAACAATGAATTTTAAATATTTAATTTTTTTAAATTATAATTTTAATAGTTACAGTAGCTTCGAAATTTTACTTTTATTTCGAGTAATTTGAACTCCTCCATATAAATCATTTCTTTAAAGTCAAATCCTTCCATCCAAAAAAATCTTCACATATCACAAACGTTGCCAACATCACAAACAAAAATTTCCTCAAAACACAATTAAGACATTCTCACAGAACGTATGACTCTCCAAGCCAAAACTTAAGCTGCAAAGGCCATAAACAAAACTGAATAATGAACCAACAGAGCAAGATTCACATTGAAGAACTTGATCACATAGTAGACAAAATTATTGCAATTGAATTTCTACTAGTAAAAAATTTGTACAAGTGTAATTACAATATGAATCAAATAAATTTTTATGGTTTCTATTATCTAATTTGATCATCTAATTTTCCTTTCAACTTGAAAGCCTTGAATATTTTTACAATTCATTGAAGCACTTGTGGATTTGATCTTAGTTTCTGAAAAATATTAATTTATTAGTTTCACACCACGATTCTGGATCGAATGCCAAGATTTAATGAACTCATAAAAGAACGCTTTGAATGTTGTAAGAACATTTTAAATATTGCTTGAAGAACACAACTAGAATTAAAGGAATTTTTGAGCTTTCATCTTCTTTGATGTTACTAGTTTAATACCTTAATCGTGGATTAAAAGGTAGAATTCGGCAAACCTCCATAAAAAATGTCTTGAATGTTGCAACAACGATTTTAAACTCTTAGAGAAAATTTGTTGAGCTTTTTAGATTACGTCTTGCTTAATGTCTTGTGCGAAAATCCTCCTCTATTTACAGGAGAGGGAAATATCTTGCTACCATAAATATTTGATGACGTGGTAACATTTAAATGGTTGAAAATATTTGATTTGATTTTTTTAGTGGAATGATTGCAAATTAATTGTCAAATCAATAATATCCTCCTTCTAAATTCATAGAATTTGACACATGGTATGGTTTGATTGGCCGACCTTAATACATATCACAATTTGATTTGTTGGACATATTTGTTGTAAGCATCGACTTATTTTATTATTCAATTTTAGGAATTGTATTTAATTTAATTCCTAAAATATAAATAATAAAATTTCCCTTTTAATTTATATTTAATATGAATTTTGCCATGTGTCACCCTTTTATTGGAGGTAAAATTTGATTTTTGACAAACACTCTCTCAAGACTTGTTCATGAAGAGTTTTATTTTGGAGTGAATAAGTCTCTAAAATCTTTTTTTTTTCTCTCTCTCTTTTCTTTTCCTTTTTTTTAAAATTGGGCTTGTTTTAATCTAGGTCCATAGTCCATTTCCTATTATTATCCTTCTACGGCCTGTTTATATGTAGATCTATCAAACAGGCCCATGTACCTAAACATTTTGAGCCCAACACATTATTCTTTCTTTTCCCCTTTTATTTATTTGTTATTATATGTATTTATTTACCCTTTTTTCGTTTTTGGAAAGGCAGGCCAACGAACTTTAACCGAATCTCATCAAACATTTTGGTTGATTTCTTTGCCAGAAGACTATGATTTCTTTTCAACAGTAGATTTTTCCTTCCATGCAACATAGTCCACACTGCATCTATGAATATCTCTTTCCATTCAACGACAGAAACCTCAATGATTACGCATTGTACAGGTGATCCTATAAATAGCTTGTGGTTGTTTCTCCAACATTGCAAAGGCAAAGGCTTCTCTGAAAACATACCTGACATCCACACTTCTTTGGCGTGAGTATCTGTTCTGTAAGCAACCATGATAGCCTCCTTTTTTTTTTTTTGCACCCATGTTACCTCCGGTTAGCGTCAGTTGCGCCGTCTCCATCTTCATCGCCTTGCGCTGCCTTCGAAGGTGCCAGCAACAGCGGCACTGCCTTTTCTTTCCTTTCCTTTTTTTTTTTTTTAAGTAAATAAACGAGTCACCAACTATATCCTGCCTCCGCGACGATGATGTTGTGCGCCTGTGAAGGACGGCGTCAGGCCGCACTGTTGGTTTTCGAATTGAGGAGCTTCGGCGACCTTTTAGCGAGGTGGAGGCGCAGCGACGCTGGGCGAGGTCTGGTGGTGGGAGGAAGGGGACGAGTATGAGTTGTTCTAGGTGAGAGATGACGACGAGTTTGTGCTTTTGGGGCGAGCTGATGATCCAAAAAAAAAAAAAAAAAACCAAGGGCGTGTTTGGTTGGCAGGTTAAAAACAAAACGATTTGTTGGACCCAAATCCGGCCAGGTCGCCCCCTTTCCTTTTGTTTTTTGTTTTTTTTACAACACAAAATAAAATAGTTTTTCTTTTTTCTTTGGGCTCAAGCCTTAGAGCTTATAGGTCTTTAAGTCTGGTTGTTGGACTTATGGGTTTTGGGTCCGAACTCGTATACTTGGGTTTTGGGTTCATGGACTTAAGTTTGGACTATGCACTTTGGTTTTGGACTTATAAATTTGAGCCTGGACTTAAGCACTTGAGCTTTGAACTTATAGATTTAAGTTTGGACTATGCATTTGGGCTTTGAACTAATGGACTTAGGTCTGGACCATTGCACTTGGGTTTGACCCCAGACCCTCATTGCATATATATTTCAGCTTATACATGATTCTAACCTTTCTTCAACCAAGTGAGTCTAATACTACGTTTCTTTTGTGTGACAGACCAAGGCATGACATATTTTAAGAGTCACACTTCATCATTTGGAGAAGAGTACTTGGTCATTTTTGATGATAAGAACTATTGTATGGAGCGAGGTACCTTTTTGATTGTATATGTCCTTGTGATTGGTCGTTTTACGGTTTCTTGGCCTTAGCTGACTGTTCCCCATTGCATTTACGAATGGTCTCAGCCAATTTTCCTTGGCAAGTCTTCCAAGGGGTAAAGTTTGCTATCAAGCCATCACTAGTCTTCCAATAAAGCTATCCTATTGCCGACACTTGGTCGTCTCATTATTAACGGAGAGGCTAAATGGGAGAGTCACCTTGATTTGATTGACGAATTTCAGTACATCTTGGGATATTGGGAATGGATTGAAGATGTCCTTAGTAGGTGTAAGCTTAAGTTAGACGCTGCCAAAATCTTTGACATTGTTCACGCTTCGTTCTTTACTTATAATTGGAACGTGGACATCATGAAGGCTTAGTATCATTTGATAAACACACTGTTGATTTCAATTGTGGAGATGTTTATTTCTTTTTATGATATGCGTACTATAGCTGGACTTCTCGTCAAAGGGAAGTTTTACAATGAGGTTGTCTCAAGTGCCTAAGAGCTTACTAGAGCTAACGAGACAAGTGTGAAATTTGTTCCCCACTCGTGTAAGTTATTGTTCCACACTTTTCATAAACATTGTGGTGGAGTCCCTATAGGTGAATTTTAGGGAGTGCTGATTGCTCAAAGGATAAAATTTTGGTATAAAAAACTATGAAATACCATGCATCCCTTGCCCGTAGGGAAAAGAGGATAACTCACACTAGGTCCGCTTCTAACCCATCCAAGGATATTAAATCACATGAACAATAGTTCACCTTAGAGGATGCTTTATTTGCAAGCTTGAACATTAATGGAACTGCCAAGGATGAGGCGTATCTAGTAGTATTTTTCTCATGCTGGCTTTGTACCTTTGTTCTCTCTATTGAATATATTGGATTCATATGACCTGGTATGTTTAAGATGGTTGGCATTATGACTAATGGGCAAAATATGAGTCTTGTTATCCTAATTTTTACGTTCATCTATCAAGGTCTCAATAGAATTACCAATTCTCGTCGCCCATCTCATTAGCTTGCAACATTCACGGTCCATTATGTTTATGGGTGGATATCACACTATTTAAGTACTCATTTCCAAGTTTTTGAGGGTATCCCAAACCTTAAAATGATGATATATTCTTCCGAGGGATGTACCAAGTACAATAATTCAAATAAGGCTCAGAAATGCATACATAAAGGTGAGCAAGTTTACTGAACTTGCAATGTGATTACCAATGGCAATGACATCCTTTACGTGGACAACAATGACCCAGGAGAACTTAAGCGGGATCATTTTTCAGCTATTCGTTTAAGTTCCCTAACCTTGAGGCGAGGTGATCACTTCGATGTTCAACCATCAATTTGGCTATTATCAACAGGTATCTGGATCACTTGATAATAACATCAAGCGGTGCTCCTTGGACAATGGCTTATGATACTTGCACTTATGCTTTCTATCTTGGTCCATAGCTAAAGTGAGTTTTTCCCGTAATCCAATCTTTGCAAGGAGATTTTTCTTGCTAGTTTACAAGAAATGATGGTTTCTTACTCACAGCAATTTCTTGGAGGAGAATATTGCTCTTCTCCTTGATTCATCATATGGGGAGGCTTCACTTAGAGATGAAGAGGTTAGCCCATCTATCGACAGTGCTCCTAATCCATTTCCTTCACCCATTACTACAGTTGACCCCCTTTATGTGTCAAAGAAGAACACTGTTGATATTTTGGAGGATAATGGTAGTAGCACTGTTGATATCCAATCTTAATTATTTCAGCACACGCAAAGGTATATTTCATTGGCTAGTTTATCAATTATTGTTGCTATTATTGGGTAAGTTAGATTAAAAGTCTTTCAAAACAATTTCAAAAATGCTAAGGATGTAATTTTAAAGAAATCTACATTTAATATTTGGGAAAAAAAAGGTAATACATTATATAGCAAGGAATAAAATACATATTAAGTAATATTCAAATTATCAAAGCAAGTTTTCCTCCTTCAGATAATCTCCTTTCTACAGTTAAATATGTATGGGGTATCGAATTAAATTTAAAATCAACAATATACCCAAAATTAAAATTTTAACATTTTAAAATGTATAATTTAAGATTTTGGACAATTAATTAATAAACAGTATTTTTATAAAAAATCAATATTGGGATTCAAAATTTTTGTCAAAATCAATAAAAGCCCCCTGCTATATATATGGAGAGAGATTTCCATAGGTAAATTAATTAAATCCAATAACTGGGAAGTAATTCAAGCTCACAATGTAGTCTAAGAAGTCAAGTTTACGTTTGTTTATGTTTTTAGATTTTTCTTAAATTGTGAAAAATAAAAAAAAAAGATAAAATTTGAAATATGTAATGATTTTTGAGTTGAAGAAACCAAAACAAACATAGCCAAAATTTGTTGTGAACCTCGTTATATTAATAAGATTGTGAAGGAAAAAAAATAAAACAAAGTTAATGGAAAGAATAAATTATTTTGCATTTGTACTTAAGTAAATGCAACTATTAGTTTGGAATAAGACTTTATTTGTAGTTCAATTCAAATAATTTTCCTATTTTAAGAGAGTACAGGCTATGTTTGGATGCTATTTTAAGTGTTGTTGGGCTTAAGTGATTTTTTAGGCTTATTGTTTTTAAGTGTGTAATTTTATGTTTCATTATATTTGGTTTTATGTTTCAGTAACATTTGCCTTTTAGTAATATAATGCTTGAAATAATTGCTATATTTGGTTAGTTAAAAATAAATAATACTGTTAATGTCAAACTAATGTAAGGTATAAGTATTAATGTTTAAAAATTCTTTTTGGTGATAGTTTTTCTCAATTGAGAATCAAAATTATATTTGTTCACTTGATTGCAATTTCTATAACTATGTCGATTACCATAGTCGATCGATCAAGTAATCATTTTTTTTTCATTTTTTTAAATCCAAAATGCACTTAAATCATTCACAATCTTTGATTACACAGGGTATGTTTGGTTCATTATTTGTATAGGTAGAAAAATTTTGGTGATTTTAGTAGGAAAAAAAAAATTTATGTTTGGTTTATAAGATTTGGGTAAGTACGAAAATTATATATATATATATATATATTTAATATGTAATAATAATTTAATGATGTGATAGTATATATATTTATAGGATAATAAAAAAAAAATGAATGTGAGTAGAAAAACTATAGAGATATATGTTGATTTGATTATGAATAAGTATAATAATTAAAAAATTATTAGTTAATTATAATAAGTAAGAAAGGAAAATTTTTGAACTAGAATTTGATTAAAATTTGTATAGTACGATGTTTGGTTTGTAAGATTTTGAAGTTGAGATGAATAATTATTAATTTGAAATCAAACATAGCCATGAATTTTCTTTTATATTATACATGTATATGATAGATTATTGGGCTTCATACAAAAAGGACAATTATCAATCAATTTGAAAGTGTGAGTTGACAAACAATACAATGATAAAAGAATGATAAAAGATTGTTGGGCACATGGATGAGTGTTCCCATGCTCCTTGATAAAGAGGGATTTTGGTCCTCTCAATGGGGAAAAGGGGCAAAAAAAGAAATTTTCTTGCTGCACTTGCACATGCCTTGTAAGGCCATTTCTTGGTCAAATTGTGCACCACTCTACATCTTTTGTAGCACCCCTTTTTGGCCCTTTCTTTTTTGGACACACATGTATCGAAGGATTATCAATGTTGGTGGTTCCAATATAATTAATTTTGGGAATTAACAGATGATTTAAGGGGATAATTATTTGTCAGAACTGAGGGAATGGATTGTTCCTCTGGCTTAATACTGATTAACAAGGGAACACACAATGATTGGAGCATTAGAGATTTTTGTTTTTAATGCTGTACTTGGTTTTTGGCAGAAGGGAGGTGTAGGGAGAAGGTGTAGATTTGTGACACAACAACTAGGTTGTGTATGCATAGATTGGGGCCTGCCTAATTGTCGGCCCTCTTGAATCTTTATGATGTTTTGTGGGGGCACTGGAGTTGTTATGGTTTCATTAACACACTCCTTTAGAAGTTGTTAGGTCTAAACCTTTATTTAATTTTTTGTTTGCTAATACTTGTAATTGTTTCTGGATGCGACCCAAGTTTCTAATATCTGGTACGATTAGTGGTTTTTTTTTCTTTTTCTTTCCTTTTTTAACCTATTATAGGAGTCAGGAGATAACTTGTCCAGTATAGCTATATTGGTTACGTTCCTGGAGCCCAACTTTCAACTTTAAACAAGACTCCCAAAATTCACGTTATCAAATATCTAATTTAATAATATTTTTATTCAAATTAAAATTAAAAATTTTCTCTCGTGTATATATATATATATAACTAATTAAATTTTCTTTCAATAATTACACTTCTTCATAATTTAATCAATACTTATATATATATATATATATCATAAATATACTTACATTTATTTTTATTTATAATTTAAAATATAATCATTATCCTATAAACGATCACATCATTTAATCATTATTATATATATATATATATATTTAAATATATTATATTATTCCTCTAATAAAACATTTCTTCTACTAATTTAAATATAATTCTTACCAAATATTATATCTTACAAAAATCACTCTCCAAGCATAGCCTTTACTTACAACTGTTAGAACTAGTTATGGGTGTAATTTAATTAAATTCAAGTACAATTTGAACTCGGTAATGACTCAAATTTAAACCTAAGTTCAAATTAAACTCAAAATGAGCTTAGTCACTCATGGTGTGGTGTTATTATTCGAACAAAGTAAAGAAAAATATGCCAGGTGCTAATGGGCCCAAATTTATATTAAATTAATTAATCTTATGAGTCTAAGGAAACAATTACAGGATGGATGTATTGACGTAGATTTTCTTTCTTTTTTTCTTTTTAATTAAAGGTCCAATTCTTTTTATTGACCACTGTAATAATTTAATTTCTTATTCATCGAAGTGGGCAACTTTATATCACAGCACAACCTACCAAACTTTTTATTGACAAATATATTACTGAACAAATTTTTTATTTAAACTCAAATTTAGTTTTTTTTTTTATTTTATATTCAATTATTATTATACATTATATATATTTAAATAATTTAAAATTTTTAAAATATTAAAATTTTACTATTTAACGTATCGTTCGTCCCAACACTACTGCTACTGAATATATCTCACCAAAATCCTCACCCACACATAGCCAAAGTAAAGTTTGTACTTTGCATTAGAGTTAGACTGCTTTTTCAGATATTATCTTGGTCTTTGACGATTTTCCTCTTTTTTGTGTGTGTGAGATTTGTTTCAAAGTCAAAGGCTTTGTCCACTCAAAAAGCCAAAAACATAGGCACAAATCTAACTTGGTAAGTTTGAATTCATCGTAGCTGTAGTAATATGATTACTATAAAGTATCTTTATGGGTGTTAATAAATTAAATTAAAAATTTTTAAATTAAATTAAATTAAAATTCGATATTTGGAGATCTTTTTAAAATTCAAAACTCTTTTTACTTATTTAAACCTTAAGTTAATTGAATTAAAAATTGAACTTTTTTTTTTAACACATTCACACCAACACTCTCACTCGCTCACTTAATGGAGCAATGGGGTTTGTAATTCAACCAAAGAAATATTTTTTTTAAATTCAAAATTGAATGAATAGAATAAATACATTTATTCTTTTGAAATACGTTTCATTCTTAAAAAACAAACAAGAAAAAAAAAAAAAAAATTAACAACCCATTACTTTTTCTTTTTGGAATTTTAATTTTTTATTCAAAGTGAGATATCCCATCATTTTCGTTAACGCCAAAAGTTGATAAAACAAAACAAAATATAAATAAACACAAACCATTTTAGATCACAAATCGTGTTCAGACATGCTTGCCAGCTAACAAAAAGATCACGTAGATCTTCCAATCTCTTTCCTAGTAAAATTTTGATTAAGGATCAGTTTCATCTGCTCATTAGCTTTTGCTTACCTCAACAGAAATCCCACAGAATTTCATCTTTACCAGCCTCATAAATGATCATTCGAACCAAAGTCTGAAAAAGAAAAAGGACCAACTTTTATTTGAAAAATCGAAATTTATCAGAGAGAAGGAGAAAAGAAGAGGGAACCATTTTCTTGATTACAATAGCAATTCAACATTCTTTGAAAATGACCCATTAAGTAAAAATGATTTTTTAAGGTGAAGAAATTCTCTTGCTTCTCAAGCATGGCATTTACTCAAACCTAATCCCCACATAATTTAAGCTTTCAAACTCCAGACTTTGCAAACGTTCACAAGAATCAGGACACTTGACAGTCTGTAGACATGGACCACACAACTCCTTTGGGGAAAAATGCACAAGCACCCTCGTAAATGCATGAGACAAAAGGGTAGCCACAGTACATGATTTGGGATTATTGTATTGCCATTGACTTCCACGTATTAGTTTGTATTCGGAGACGATCATCATTGGGCGGTGCACCAAAATTCTCATTCACTTTTTGTAGTTTTGTGGGTATTTTTTTCAACAGAGGGAGCCTCCGGAGATGAGGGCTTTTGTTCTTGTGTGAATCTCGAGGGGTTCATTGTGTGATTCTTACGAGTTTTTGGCATGGAAATGGGGACGGTGGAAAGTGGAGAGAAGTTGATTGGAGGCAGTGAGGAGAGGATTTATGTGTCGGTGAGGTTAAGGCCGATGAATGCTAAGGAAATCTTGAGGAATGATGTTTCGGATTGGGAATGTATCAACGATAACACAATTGTGTACAAAAATGCTGGCCTCTCTGCCTCGGAGAGGTCAATGTATCCCACTGCCTACACATTTGGTAAGAAATTCTCACCCGCAGTTTCCAAAATGTAATTTGTCTGCTGAATTTTGGTTGTTGAATTGACATGGATCATAATGTGTAGAACAAGGGCATAATCTGCTGTACTGTGTTTTGTGTATTGTTGCAATTACGAAGGAATAGTAATTTTAAGTATAAGCTGTTGAGATCTTTCACTTTTATTTCTTTCCTGACTTTTGATTTCTAGCTAGGTTTTGAATTATGCTTCTCTTTGGGGTTTTTGTATGAGATTTGAGGTTTTGTGCTGAAATTGGCTGCTTGAAATAATACTGTTGTACTTGTAACAATTTGAGAATATTTGGTGGAATGATTTTCTTTTATATCTAGATAGGGTATTTAGGAGTGATTGTTCCACAAGGGAGGTGTATGAACAAGGAGCCAAGGATGTTGCCATTTCAGTTACTAGTGGAATGAATGGTGAGTGTAGTCGTTGCTTGATTTATTTCTTTTGACTCTTTGTTTGGGTGCTCATCTGATTAGATTTTATGATAAATTTGTCTGCAGCAAGTGTTTTTGCATATGGACAGACGAGCAGTGGAAAGACTTACACGATGAGTGGAATAACTGAGTATGCGATAGCCGACATATATGATTACATACAGAAGGTAAACTCAAATGCCTTTTTGTCCCATCATTCGAGAATGTAGTATGGGGTCTTTGTGGGAGTTGTGTTTCCATGCTTACTTTTAATAACTGAGATTTTCAGCATCCAGAAAGAGAATTTGTCTTGAAGTTCTCTGCTATGGAGATCTACAATGAGTCTGTCAGAGATCTCCTCAGTGTCGATGCCACTCCACTAAGGCTCCTAGATGATCCAGAGGTGATCCTCTTTTCTTTGACTGGCATTTTGGTTGGAGAAAATTTTCAATTACCTGATTGATGCTGTTTTGTTAGAGAGGAACCATAGTTGAAAAGCTCACAGAGGAAATTTTGCGGGAATGGAATCATGTCATTCAGCTGCTTTCTGTATGTGATGGTAAGAAAATTGATGTATTTGAATAAGATCCCCATCAATGACTTTGGATGTGAGGAAGAATTGAAAGTGCATTAGTATTCATTCAAATATATATATGCATGTATGTGTTTATAAATTATATTGGATTGAACTTTTTGATACTAATTGGATAGATATTCAACGACTGTAATTTTTGGAGGATTTGGATTCTTTGAAATCCATAACAGAAAACCATCCAAACAAGTGGTGGATTCTCTGTCATTAATCCGAATTATACTCCAAATCCAAACAACTGTTGGATTTCTTTGAATATCTAGAGTTCTGGATTCACAGTATTCTGTCTATCTTTGCAGCTCAAAGACAAATTGGAGAGACTTCCCTTAATGAAATGAGCTCCAGATCTCACCAGATCATTAGACTGGTATTGCTATTTCTTTATCCCTACTATTTCCTTGACAACTGTGGAAAATTTGTTTTAAGTATAGCAGGACTTGTTGTACCACCTACCTTTCAATGTGCAGAACTCTGTATTAAACACTTGTTTTTGCAAGAACTTCTGATATCAAGATTTGTTGAGTCTTCCATTGCTGGTATGTTGCTTCAAATGCCTCTTTGCTTGTATATTGTTTTGCAGACAATTGAAAGCTCTTCTCGTGAGTTCTTAGGCCGGGACAATGCAAGCACGCTTTCTGCCACTGTGGTATGAAATATCTAACAAGGAAAAATAACTGCACAAACACAGCTCAAATTTTTGAATTTTGTGATTTCTCATTGAAAATCAATTTTTCATTGCAATAAAGAATTTTGTTGATCTGGCTGGAAGCGAACGAGCATCCCAATCATTATCAGCTGGTACAAGGCTAAAAGAAGGCTGCCACATAAATCGTAGTTTGCTGACCCTGGGAACTGTTATTCGCAAGCTCAGGTTGTTGGTGATATTAATTTTTGTCTTTTTCTAGAACATCAGATTTAAATTTTTTCTGTCAACTCTTGCTTAGGCACATATATAAACATGCTTTCTAATTATGTTCTTTCGATGAATCTGCATGTTTTTAAAATCTAAGATTGGAATTTGAAATCTCTGATACATATTGGCTATGTTTATTTTAAAATTATTTACCACCCAAAAACACACACTCAGTTATTTCCCATTTTTTCTTATCTCTTCTCTTTCTTTCTTTTATACAATTCTCGAGATAAAACATCTAAAAGCGCACACCAAAATTTAAAAACAAACAAAGCCATTATTTTTGTGGGTTGGTTAAGCATGCAGTGATATGTTGGTGCTCCTGATATTCCTTCCATTTATTTTTCTTTTAGTTTCTCCTTTTCTCCACTGAAAGAAGTAGTTGAAGCTCATGCTTTTGCCTCTCTTCTCTCAGCTTCATGTAAGAATGGACTCATGTTTTCTGTGTTATTTATTCATCTTTTCATGACTGTGTACAGCAAGGGTCGAAATGGACACATTCCTTATAGAGATTCTAAGCTAACCCGAATTCTGCAAACATCATTGGGAGGAAATGCTAGAACATCCATCATCTGCACGATGAGCCCTGCCCGCAGTCATGTTGAGCAATCAAGGAACACTCTTCTGTTCGCAAGCTGTGCAAAGGAAGTGGCTACTAATGCTCAAGTGAATGTAGTCATGTCTGACAAAGCTTTGGTAAAGTATTTGCAGAGGGAGCTGGCAAGACTAGAGAGTGAGCTGAGGAGTCCTAAACCTACTTGTGCTCCATCAAATTATCCAGCAATACTGAGAAAGAAAGATCTTCAAATCGAAAAGGTAGGAAATCTAGATGTTAATTGTAAAGAGATGCTTATATCATGAACTGTTAAAACTTGTATTTAATACTTTTAACTCTTTAATCTGATTCATGAGACTAATTGGAGGCTATATTTGTATGCTTATTTTCCTCAAGTTTCTTCCCCATCAAGACATACACTTCCAAGCATGTCACCATCCAACGAATAACCCTTTTTTGTGTCTTTTTCTCTTACTTTTACATTATTTCGAAGTTTTTGCACCAATTTTCCTCCCCACCATAATTTGCATCCAAACAAAGTCTAGTTCTTTGAAAGAGAAAGCATCATTGAATCTATGAACAGCCTTATATTTTTACGAATTTCTACATCCTGAGGCATGGTCAGCCTTACTGCTGTCCACCAAGAATATTTTAACCACACTTTACTAAATAATTTAATTAAGCACATTGTTGTTGTATTGGTGTGTACGGTTGTGATTTGTCCACATCATATCCAGATCACAGGATATGAGTATCTTCATTATTCCCTGCCTCTGCATCATGTATTTTGGTCTAAAAATTACATCACATGATTTGCTCCCATGCATCAATGTTATCTTGAGGATGCCATATGCTTATTATTTGAACTGCAAAACAAATTTAGAGTCATTCAACTCAGAATTGTGAAATAGTAGAGGGTAGCATGGTCATCAATTGAATTCCATATGCGATGGCAGATGTAGCAACAAAATTGAAGCGATATCTTGTTTTCTGCTCCTTTTTGGCTATGTGAAGATTATGTTATTATATTTTCATAAATGCAAGATGTCATGTCATCACTGCAGAATTTCACCTGTGGCTCTTGTTTTAACGACACGATATGCAAGTTCAGTGATATAAACTTGAAGCTCATATTGAAGTTCTCATGTTTATAGCTTGAGGAGGAGATTAATGATCTTATTCTGCAAAGAGATATTGCTCAGTCACAAGTCAAAGATTTGTTGAACATGCTTGGAGATGATGCAAGACCCATAACAGGGGTAAAAGCTGAACATTGGTCTTTTTTTTTTTCCCTCTTTTCCAATTGTTGACTTCTTTCTTGATTTTTTATCTTCAGGTAAAATCGGGACACTACCCTCGCTTGCAAGTGCAAAGATCAGCTGATAATGAAATCCGAGAACATGAGACATCTATGTTGGCAGATCCGTACTCATTGAATGTTGATACCAGAACATGCTCTGATGAACACAGTAGAACAAGTTCACAGGATCATATTGTGAGTGTCCCATATTTTGATGAGGACTATGCACATAGCAATGCATCTCCGAGGATCTTAATAAACAGTTCAAACTTTAGTGAAAGTTATTCATATAATGGTTGGGAGGAGATTGAGCAACGGAGTGATGGGACTTCTGAGGATCTATGCAGAGAAGTCTGTTGCATTGAAACTGAAGAATTGAGCGGAAAAGTGGCTGAAGAATCCATTTGCTTATCTTCTCACGCGAACACCGGATCACCTGAAGTAAAAGTGTGTGGAAATGGAGATGGGGAAACTGGGGAATCACCATCAACTCCTTTGGAAATTTACCAAGGATTTAAGTCATGTCCTTTGAAGAATGATACTGAAATGAAGGGGGATGCAGGATATGGGCCTGTTACCTCTAAGGAAAACCTAGGAATGACTCCAGTATCACTGCAGGAAAGCAAAGAGTCATTGCCTCTGCATAAGGAAGAACAAGAATTCAGATCCATTAGTTTTCTTGATACGCCATCTCTTGATAATCTATCTTTTACACATGAACTAGATAAAAGTTCATCTGCAGATAGAAGATCAAAATTAACTAAAAGTAGAAGCTGCAAAGCAAGTATTACTGATTCATCTTCACCTTGGTCAAAGATGATGCATTTCAGTGAGAATACAGCATCTCTTGGATCAGAAAGAGAATCCATGGGTTTTGACAGGAAACTATCTCCACTAAGCTGTAGCCTTAATATGCAAAGTTTATCAAGAAATGATTCTCAGTCTTCTCCAGGAAATGCTCTTGATATTGAGATTGACACTCTGAATCGGAAATTTGAAACTGCTGAGGATGTTGTTAGCAGCACTACTGAAACAAGGGAAAAGACTGAACTTCCAACCAAACACAATTTTATTGAAAATCTGGTGAGTTGTGTTTCTTTCTCTTGCTCACACAATACTTTTACACCATATTCATGGAAAGTTGGATAGCTTCTGCCGTTATGGCCTCTTCATTGATTGGCATCCTATGATTTTTGCAGTCAAAGGAGATTGAACCAAATGCTCACGAGTCTCCAAAGAAGAATGTCAAAGATGTTGGACTAGATCCAATTGAAGATGTATTCAAAGGTCCTTCAAGTTGGTTTATGGAGTTCAAAAGACTTCAACACGAAATAATTGAACTTTGGCATGCTTGCAACATGTCACTCGTGCACAGAACCTACTTCTTCATACTTTTCCAAGGTGATCCTTCAGATGCTATATATCTGGAGGTGGAGATGAGGAGGTTGAAATTCTTGAAGGATAAATTCTCTCAGGGGGATATGACAATTGTGAATGGACAACGTCTAACACTAGCTTCAAGGTTAGATTATCATGCCCTTCCCATGTTTTATAGAAAAGATGATAATTTTTGTTTTTAAATTCGGTGACTCTGAGCTCATTGGTAGGCAAATGCCCATAGTATTTGATTTTGTATATCCATATTTACTTCATGTCTCCATACTTGAATGGCCAGTTTGCTGCTGTGCAATGTCAAATTGTGCAGGCTTTTAATTCCATAAACAGTGAAGAAAGCAGGATATATTATAAAAAACATTAGAGATTGGTTGTTTATTTACTTAAAATACTTTTTAAATAAATCCACTAATTTTTTTGATGCTGCATTTACAAAACAATATAGCCACATTCACCAACTTTGGAAAACCCAAATTTGTAAATTTAGGCTCACACTCTACTGATACGTCTCCTAAAAACAGTGCGAAAGCTCTTCGGGAGGAGAGGCAAATGTTGAGCAAGCGGATGACGAAGAAGCTATCAGAGCAACAGAGGGAGAGTCTCTTCCTGAAGTGGGGCATCGGTCTCAACACCAAACTCAGAAGGCTTCAGTTGGCTCACCGCTTGTGGACTGAAACTGAGGATATGGATCACATTTCTGATAGTGCATTTCTTGTTGCAAAGCTGGTTGGTCTTGTCGAACCTGGGCAGGCTCCTAATAAAGAAATGTTTGGGCTTAACTTCACACCTCGACGCTCAACAAGATCATATAGTTTCAAACGCAGCCTGATATCTTTCTTGTGATGTTCTTGACTAGGTGCGACTGACATTTGGTTTCATTTTACTGTTTTGTGATGTGATTTTTTAGGAGTCATTGTCCTGGCTGGCCACTTGAATTGACTGTTTCCATCTTGTGTTTTACATTCCACTTTCTAATGGATTAGAGGGAAGAACTTTACATTTTATTCAGGCAAGGAATTATCGGCATACAGTTAGTATCCATGTCTCCTTTGCTTTGATGCACAGAGTGACAGGATTGAAGTAATGTTGTATAAAGAGCCATTGATGAGCTATTGGTTGTATATTTTTGGTAAAAAGGGTGTCTTCATTTGCTTAGAAACTCAAACATAATAGTTATCAGCACTGTTTTGATGTTCACAAATGGGTATCATACATGAATTGCAGTATAGGTTGGAAGCAATCTCTAAAGACTTTTTTGCCATTTCTGTATCTATGTTCCACAGTTAACCTCTGTGGCAAGCACTAGATTATTAGCTGTTGTAAAATTCTAGGTCTGTTAAGTTGGGTTGGGAACATTGGTATTAGTTGGTCAACAGGACTCAGAAGTGTTGAAGTTTCTCTTCTCTTTATATAAGTCCATCTTTTTGTAAGGAAAATGAAGTGCAAGGAAGAGTAAGAAAATGAAGATGTAGGAAAAAAGGTAGGAACCAAGGCTTATCTCATGTCACAATCACGTTCACTTATTGGGATTAATCCATATATCAACTTATTTATTCTATTTTTATATGTCATGGAAAGTCAAAGGATTTCCTTGTTTGGAAATAATGTATGTAGACAAAGTGATGTGACGGGTAGTATTGTATGGTACGATTTTGTAATTGTTCTTCTTTCTGAGAGTAGGCTCCAACACACTTGTATAAATTTGTTTTCTCATATACGTGATTTATCTCCTGTATCAACCTTTTGTTTTGGATACTGGGAGTTTACAACTATTGTACGCTCAGGTGTTTCTCTAAAACCCCCTGTAGATTTGGTTGCCCATCTTCACCTTTCCTGACGAAGTAATGTCTTAAGTTTCTTTCTTTATCGTCATTAGACTGTAATTGTGTCAGTTTGCTAATTGTCACCCTCTGACTTCAAGGTACTTTCATTCACTAAATGGTCATTGGTGTTTCTATTCTAGTTTTGCTAAATATTTTGTGTTGATTGATGTTACCCATTTTGAAAATATTTTCATCCCTTCAACACCTATCATGTGAAAAGATGATGATAGATTAGTTTATCATATTACTTATTAGATGTTTGCAAATATTTTGATACTTACCTTACCACAGACCATGCCGCCTATTGGTCATGTATATACTAAATGTTAGGATGCTCCTACAACGTGACTAGACTAACTTTTTTGACATAAGATTCAGTCACTTGTAACCTTGTTCTACCTATTGTTATTTGAAAAAGTAGACATCAAAGACATCAATGAACTTATTCCATTACATCATTTGTTTTTTATAACAAGTTATTTTCTACCAACTTGCTCCTTTGTAGCATCCCTTGATTTTGTGATTGTTTTAAAATTGGTTACTGGTGTTTTATCTCATCCTAGATGGCGCAATGCATTATTAGGTAAGATGAATGCTTTGGACATCGATGGTACTTGGGATTTAGTATCTTCACTTATAGAAAAGAAAGCTATAAGCTACAAACGAGTGTTTGCTTTTAAGTTCAATGCTAATGGTTCAGTTGCTCGCCTCGTGGCATTGATTGCTGAAACTTTTCTCCTATTACTATATTCACTTTTGTTCGTCTTCTCAGTTCCATGGTAGCTAACAATGCTTGGCCCTTCCTTTAGTTAGATGTTAGGAATGCCTTCCTGCATTGCAACCTCCGAAGAAGAAGTTTATATACAATAGCCATGTGGATTTGTTATTAAGGGGAGTGTGGAAATTGAAACAACGCTCGTGTGCAGAGTTCTGTAGATTCAGTTGGAAAGTAGAATGATTTGGAAAGAAGAAATGTTAAGTCCGATCATTAGATCTTTTATAAACAAACCTCATATGGTATCATGCTTTTGATTGTACATGTAAATGATATCATCATCAGTAAAAGTGATGTTGTAGGTATGTTGTCTATAAACCCCACCTTTGACAACTAATTTTAAAGAAAATACTCCCAGGAGTTAAAGTGCGTTTTGGGAATTGAGCTGTTAAGAAACAAGAAAAACATCTTCTTATCACAAGGGAAGCATGTAGATTTGTTAGCAAAAACCAGGATGCTAAGAGCTAAATCATGTGGTACTTATTCTAATGGAACCAAATCAACAAAATTCTTAAAAGAAGGAGATCCATTTGAAGACCTAAGAAAATATCAAAGACTAGTGAGGGACTCTCTTTGAACAAACGTCAGAACCTACAGTTCAGCATTGAATAACACTAAGGAGATCTCATGTTATTTAAAGGGAGTCACTAGATTAGGAATACTATATAGAATTCATGTACACACTTGAGTTGAAGGATTCTCAAATGTAGATTGGGTAGGCTCAAAAATTCATTAGAGGCCCACTAGTAGTTATTGTGTTTTGGTTGGAGGAAACTCATGTGGAAAAGCAAGAAGCAAGACCTCGTGTTTAAATCTAATGCAGAGACAAAATATAATGTCATGGCATAATCAATTTTTAAGATGACTTGGATACATCAACTTTTGAATAAAGTTGATATTTGGGTGTTTATGCACTGGCTAAGCTATGGTGGATAGTCAAGTCCCTCTTCACATAGCCTCTATTCTAGCGTTTCATTAAAGAACCCAAACATATTGAAATTATCCATCATTTTGTTTAAGAAAAATTACACTGAAACTTGATTTCTCCGAGACATATAAATACTGGATTACATTGTGCTGTGTTCTACACAAAAAAATGTGTATATTGCACAACATAAAGGAGACAAAAAGGAAGATTTCTTCTATTCTTCTTCCGCTGTTCTGCTTCTTTGCCATAGAGATAGATGAGCAGTAATTATAGAGAAGAGAAAAGATATACCCTCCCCCATATGTATCTTTCTAATGCTTATTATATATTTAATATTTTTGCTGAAAATGTAGGGTCTATTTTAGTTTATGTTACTTTGGCCCACAACAAACTAAGAGATATGTTCAGTAAAACACCCAATGGGACATGAGTTAATTGCATTTGCAACAAGTTAGACATGGTTAACATATATTCTCCAACGTGAGGGTGAGCTTTATGGCAAGTCAAAGGATTTCCACATTTGTAAATAATGTACATAGACAGAAGTAATCGGACAAAGACTTAGAATGGTATATATAGTGTGACTTTACAGTTACTCCTCTTTCCCAGAATAGGCTCCAGCACACTTGTGTAAAAATTTGTATTCTCATTACACATTATATACGCACAATTTTATATCATCCATGACCTTCAAAACCACAATTTGAAAATTGATGCCGGTTTCTCATCTGGCTTCTTCTCCTCAGGTTTTCCATTAGCGCTCTCTGATGGCTCAGGCTTTGTAGTCTCGGCTGCTTTCTCTTCTCTTTTCTTCTCATCAGATGCTTCGGCTTCGTCGTTGGCTTTCTTTTCCTCAGCGTCAAACTTCTCAGATGTTTCAGGTTTCGTAGCCTCGGCTTCTGTCTCTTCAGTTTTCTTCTCATCAGATGCTTCTTCGGCTTCTGCTTTCTTTTCCTTCTCAAATGTTTCAAGCTTCGTGGTCTCGTCTGTCTTCTCATCAGATGCTTCTTCGGCTTCTGCTTTCTTTGCCTCGGGCTTAGATTTCTCGGATGTTTCAGGCTTTGTGAGCTCAGCTGGTTTCTCTTCCGTTTTCTTGTCATTGGATGCCAAGGGTTCTGTTTTGTTTTCCTCAGAAGCTTCCTTCTTTGGGCCGTCGGCGGCTGGTGCCTTGTCTATTTCAACCACATCAGCAACAGGTTGAGGGGATTCTTGGGGCTTTGCCTCAGTTGCATCTTCTGGTTTTGCTTGCTCCGGCGTCTTCTCAGCTGAGACATTGTCCCGCTCATCATTCTACACAAGCGTTTAACCAAATTTAGGCACTGTCGGGTAAACAAGATGTCCGAAGTAAACACGATTCCAGTCCATGAAATGATTAGATTTCCCTTGAAAATGACTATGTTTGGGAGAGAGGTTTTTGATGATGTTTGGTAGTGGCGTTGGGATGCCTAGTATAATTGAAACTTAAAAAGGAAGATTTTGATGCTATTGATTTATTTGAATATTTATATAATATATATATATATATATATAATAATAATTAAATGATATAATAGTATATAAAAATAATAATTATATTTTAGATAGAAATAAAAATAAATATGAGTACACGTGCGATATCTAAGTATTGATTTAATTGTAAATAAATATAACGATTGAAAAGTAATTAGTTAATTATATAAATAAGAAAGAAAAATTTTGAATTTGAAATCGCATGAAACTTTTATTGAATAGTATGCTTGAAATTGAAAATTGGTTCCAAACATAACCATTTCATGGCTTAAATTTAATTCCCATTCAATTCCTTGAACGTAGTAAATGATAATCATTATTTAAGTTTGTTCGCGGCAATTTCTCCCGACGTGGGACATGTTACATATGCTTTATTGAGAGTTGGTAATTTCAGCTAGTTCGAGCTTAACTTTTGATCGAGTTAAACCTTAAAGAAAACAGAATAAGAGAAAGTAGGTAATTATTTTCTCCTAAAATTATATCATAAAGTGAAATTATTGGTATATAATATATATATATATATATATATATTCTATTCTTTAATTGTTTATAAATTATATAATGCGAGACTGTTGGTTTATAAATATCAACGTGATATCTTTTCAGTATCAAATATGCTGTTTGGGGGACACAGGTAAAAAAAATTGTTGAAAATTTTATTTTTTTCCTTAAATACAATATAAGTTTAAATCATATGTTAAATTTCAAAAAAATCAAGATTATCTAAAATTATATATTTTTCACACAATATTCAATATGAATAAGATTATAGGTAGAACATTGTAGTATAATATATCAAAGTTTATTTTTGCCTCTTTTTTTTTTTTGGATCATATCCCCTGTGTGATTTTGAAGAGCTTATATATACTAATATAGAATACACACACACACACACACACACACACATATAATTCTGCAATATATATTAAAAATATTAGAGAATTTAGTTCCATAATACATAATTAATAAATTATTTTTAACTCTTCACATATTTTTTTTTCATGTTTCTGCTACAATTCTTAGTTATCCATTTACTTCTAATTTCAATTTATGTTATTAATTTTATTGTTAATTTTCTTTCTTTTGCAATCATTTTATGAATTATCTGAATAATATAAACTTTATATTTTAAAATGATTAATAATTAATATCAACAAGCATTAAGCATTTTATTTTTTATTTTTCATCTTTTACTTTAAGTATTTCATCTTCTTAAACTAAATAATTACAAAATTTTTATTTCCTTTTTTAAAATTATTTTTATTTTAACTTTTAGTGACATTATTTTCTTTCAGGTAAGACTAATTGTTAAGTAAAAACGTCCCAAAATTATTAATATAATACATATTCAGACACACATTATATATGAGTTTTACCTTTATTAAATGATCAAGCGATTGGGGCTTGACATCTCCATCAGCCGCCGCCGCCGCCGGCGCTTCACCCTTCTCGTCGACCTCTTCTTTGACCTTTTTCTCTTCCTCCGGAGGAGCAGGAATCGGGGAGTCGTCGGCGTCCTTCAGCAACTGCAACCTGGACGCACACGCTCCCATTTTCTTCTCGCTGTCTACAGGGAAATGAATGCTGTGAGTTTTTACACAGAGAAAGAGAGAGAGATCAAAGAATGGGTCGTGAGAGAGAGAGGAGGAGAAGTAGAGTGAGAATAATAATTATAGGTGGGAGAGTGAAAAGGGCCACCGCAACGCCATTGCAGGGGCACCGTGGTTTTGTTCCGACATTCATTTTATAATTTCTACGGCGAGGAGAGATTCTTGTTTTGACCGCTGACTGATAAGGTTCCGTTTGGTTGAATTTAACATATAATTGGAAGAATTGAAGTGGGGGGAAAACAACGAGAGTGTAATTTGTTTTATAGTGGACAGTATTAATACTATAATTTTTTAGACAATCTGATTCAGCTCCAAATCTTCTATTTTATATTTTTTACTTTAGTGTTTATTTAAAAATTTAATATATGTCAGATAAAGGTGTGATGAGAAGAAAGATTTAGAACAAAGAAGCAATTATTAATAACAAAATGATTTTCATAATAAAAATTTTTCATCATATTTAACCGACAAATGATGTAAATTATATACATATTTAAATTCTTTGACTTGTATAAAAAATATATGGATTTATTTATGTCTAATATCTTTTATAGAAAACAATAAAATTTATTTTATTATATAATAAACCATGAAATCTATATATCATAAATACCAAAATATCTAAACGCTAAACCAAATAAACTAAAAATCGCGATCCTTAAATTTTAAATGCAAAGTAAACTTGTAATCCAAAATTAAACTCCAACCTTTTAACATCGAACCTTAAACTCTAAAAAAAAATAAAATATTAAAAATTTAAAATCCAAATAACACTCTGACCTTTTAACCGAAACTTTAAACCCTGTGTACATCCAATTCATATGACAAAGTTGGATAGTTTTAAATGATAAAAATAAAAAATATTTAAATTAAAAGTATAAAAATATTTCAAATAAGAAAATAAATTAAGAAAGTTCAAAAATTTTGAAATGAAAAAAATTTGAGAGAACAAAAATAAAATGATAAGTTAAAAGGAAGATGGGAATTAAAAGAATAATAAAATGAAAAGAATTTTACATAAAGATGTCACGCTCCAATCTAGGACATAACATGACAGTAGCCGTAAACAACAACTTCAATAGATACCAAAACTAATAAATATCAAGTAAACTAATCCAATTATCCAATGGGCATTATTCAATATCCAAAAAGAGTAAATTTAACTCTATCGAGCAACAAAGACAAAATGGACATATCTATCATGTCAAAATTGTCTTATTCGCTAGAAGGAAAATAGCAAATTCGAGGCTTCCACGTTAAGGTTCTTTATAAAAGGAATTTTCAAAAAATGTAAGCAACTAATTGCTCAATTACTTACCTTTTATTATTAGGATGCGAACACAATAAAACATTCACAAAATTCAAATATTTATTTGAAAACTTACAAGGGACTAACCACATAAGATATGTAATGTACAAATTCATTTCAATGCATTAGTCTTTGGCATGTTTAAAGTCTTAAGTAGATTGTATATCATTTTTACTGATTATGACTTTACTCTTTTACCTTGTTAAGGAGGATTATGTGCAACATTGCGGCTGTCTCAATTCAAAAACCCAATTAAAAGAGCCACATATCCTACTCTATAACCTCAATTGAATAGATCACTTGGCTACTCTAATTACATATGTCGCCTATCGTTTGATAAGTGGCTAAAATTAGTTCCTACATTATCTTAATTGATTCTTATGGGCATTTTATCACACATTTCATTATTCTATAATTTATGCCCACAGTATTTTGCAATACAAAAAGGTAGTACTTGTTCACATTTAAAGCATTTCCAGGTAAAGCATTTTAAACCAAGAACATGCTAATTTGTGTAAATCATATAGAAACATTTTTCAAAAAATATTTGGAATAAGTTTTAATAAAAATATAAAATTTTTAGAAAATAATTTGGAATAATTTCAATAAAACAACAAATTTCTAAGAAATAATTTATTTTAAAAAACATTTATGAAAACTTGCAAATAACCATTTACTTGATTCTCACTTACTGGTCATGAAGCTCGCAAGCTTAGGTTTCTTGATTCCCTATTGAATTAGAATAATTTCTTGATTTACTTCCTAATAATGTAGAAATTTAATTTCTACATTCTTCCTAATGTAATTCGAAGCTTCAAATTATGAATTAACTCTTCTTTATAAATTTTGTGCAAACTCATATTAGCCTCATAATAAAATTCATTTACTGAAAGAGTTGCTTATCTAGAATTTCATATTTGCAACTTTCTATGTCATGTGAGACCTTGTTCCTACTAATTCAACGTGTTTTAGAGTTAAAAGTAATAAAATTTTGACATTAAAATTATTAGAATCGAATTTTTGCCATTTCTGAAGTCTCAGCCTTGCAAAAACATCATTTGTAACCATGAAAATGAAGCGGTAGGACATTTAGAACATATCCACGTCAGGGCCTAGTGACCGCGGGAAGTAGATTTGCACCCACGAAAAAGGTCGCAGGGCATTCAGTCCCTAGCCGTAGTTGCACCTCGCAACCACACAAGCCATGTCGCAACTGCGAGTCGAGGCCGCACAACTGTGGCGAGCCACAGTATGAGTCTGCATGCCTATGCGTAGATGCCGCGTTTGGGTCTTTTTTTTCTCTCTACTCAATTTTAATTCTTCTACACATTATGTGAGCATGTCCCAAGGGTATTAAGAACCTCTAAATCATATTATTAACAAAAAAATTCAATCTTTATAATTTTCCACAATTTCCTTAAAAGCTATCCAAGAATTCACAAAAATCCTTATATATTTCCTATACATGATTTCTTACTCTGATTTCTACATATGGCTTGTCTAATATGGTTTCAGTATCACAACCCAATTTAAATTCATATCTTATCTGTAGAAATCTCATGCATCAAGTGCCTAAATGAGAAAAATAAAACTCCTACACGCAGGCATGAATTCTACTGAGTATGGTCTGAAGACTCACCTTAAATCATACGCGTTCAGCACAAAATTTCGTCCTCCTCTCTTCTCCCTAGCTCCTGGACAGCTGCTTCACCATAGGATGTGGGAGAATTTCTTTGTCTCCTAGATTTGGTGTGGTGTTGTGCGTGCGTGTGTGTGTGTGTATTAGGGTGTATGAGAGGTGTTTAAAGAAGAGTTGGACTCGTATACTTTTGCAAGGAATTTCACATGAATTTCTTGGAATTTTAGACCCAGATCATCCAAATTCTCCCACATCAATATTTTCGGTACTCCGAATTTTATGGTGGTGCGTGAAGATATGGAGGCGGGTGATACCTGGCGTTGGGATATTTTCAAATCAGGTGATTTCACCCTTATGTCAGCATATGATCATTTGAGAGGCAGTGGAAAGGTCCAAAAATGCCCTTAAAGATGAAAGGTTACCTTCTGGCTAGCAGTGCATGAGAAACTGATGATGAACTTCGAAAGGGTTAAGTGTACATTCATGATGGAAGGAATGAACGTGTCCTGCTTGTGCAATAAGAGATGAGTCTACATTGCATGTGGTTAAGGACTATCCTCAAACTTTGGAAGTTTGAACTTCACTCTTGCCCAATCCTTTAGTATATCAGTGCCAACAACTATCTCTATATGAATGGGTTTAGAAGAACATTTTTTGATGCCGGGGGAATTCATGTGGTTGGAAGATGAATCACAATGAACAAAGGAAAAAAAAAAATCAAATAAAGAACTTGCCACTCACAAGAAATCCACTTACGGGATAAGAGTGATAAGAGTCGCAAGAAAATGAGAAGAATTGAATTTTCTCACTCAAGAAGACTAAAGTCTCAAATTATATTTCTCATCCCACCAAAGTTCAAAAAGTATTCAAGCTTATCTATACTAGATATTAAGTCTTTGTGGTTTTATGCTATAAAATTATGTAATTATTCTTATTTTAAACTCTTTTATTTTTTTTTATCATTTTTTTACTTTCTTTTCTTTTAACTAACCATTTTAATTTATGATCTCTCTCAAATTTTCGCTCATTTCAAATTCTTTGTTTTTTATACTTTTAATTTTTAAATAATTTTTTATATTACTTAAAATATAATAATTTTATAATTTATAAATAAATTCACACATACACGTGTGCTACTTTTACTAGTATATAGTATAGATTAAATTGGAACAACCCCCCAAATATAGGGAATTGATATAATCTTAGAAAATGAACACAAAAAAAAAAAAAAAAAGAAACTTAATAACCATGACTAAAGGTTGATTGGAAAGAACAAGAATAAATAAAATTCTACCCAAAGTTCAAAAAAAATTTAGAAACTCTCAAAAATGCTGGAATAAGTTCTACCTGTATGTTCTGTTGTTCTAAATTGTCATGTGCGACTTTACTGTATCAATCGAAGCATTTCGTAGAAAGTTTCAAATTAAGTATAGTTTGTTGCATATTAAACTTGGCTCACGCAACTTTCCATCCAACCATGTATAAATCCAAGCAAAACTCCGCCTAAATCAATACAATCTACCTTTTGAAGTTGATTCTACGACATTTTTAGGTTGGGAGTGTATTTTGTGGGAAACTTTGAGAAGACCTCATTAATAATGCATCGAATAACCTTTACACTTCGTGGGGGCGCCCCTGTGTCATTTTTGGTGTAGAATCAGACGGGGATAAGTACGGGGATAAGTACCGATGGTCTGCTAAGTTCGCTGTCACATTATGGCTCATGTGGAAGTGGTGCACGAAAGCCAGTTTTGAAAGCCAGTTGACACAACTCCATATGGTCTGCAAAGTCCTGTCATCCCATCGGCTGTCAAACTCCATATACTGCATATCAGTTTTGAAAGCCAGTTGACACAACCTTTTAACTTTTTAATTTATGTCTGGTATGCGTTGAAGAATTTAGAAAACTATTTTTTAGTGGATGGTGACCGCTTAGAGAAGGTTGCAACTTGCAATAAGCTCAAATTCTGATGGGACTGCCAAGAGAGGTGATAATGCAGTGGGGCTGTCGTGGATCTAGCTGGACAATGATTTGATAGCCTTGGGTGTAACATTAGAGCTACTCCAGCCATTTAGGGTGAGTCCTGAGCCGTTTTCCGTGGGCTGACGCTTTGTTGAAGAGGAACATAGCTTTGAAGCTTGATTACAAATTTTCTGGCTAAAGGTAGTATGATTAATGGGATCACAGTTAATTTAGTTTATCATTGCAAAAAGTTGCTTAACAAAGAATCGAGAGTGCATGTCAACAATTAATCTAACTGGAATTGCTGGCTAACATGGCTCTGAGTTACAACCTAAGTTTTCTTGATATTGCCCGACCGAATCATGAGATGGTGCAGTTGTTGCTAGAGGATTTTGTTGGAGTTTCTTGGCCAAGATTGTTTCGGTTTAATGAGTGTTCCCATGCCCAGTATAAAAACAATCATAATCTATATATTTACACGCCCAAATCACATTTTTATATATTTTATATATTTAAAAACCCTATATGCGATCCTACTATATAATCATTTTATATTGTTATGTACACATATGTATTCATATTCATATTCAAACAGATGTAAAATTTTATGGACATTAAAATTCATACCTAACAAAAACTTTATTATTTTCATCCCCAATCTAAATAAGCAAATAAATCTTGTCAGTCTTTTGAAAATTGATTTTTTTAATCTTTGTGATGGGTGAGTAATGAATAAATGGTGATACACTCAAATTACTAGCTTTCCAAATTAAAGTTTAAAAATTCTTCAACCATATTTCAACTAATCAGGCAAAGATAATTTTTCCGCATTTAATTGATGATTCTATATAACTGATTAAGAAATAAGAACAATAAAAGCATTCTGAAAACTCAGAAGTGAAGCACGTCTCAGCATAAAAGTCTAGTAGTCAGAATAATAAACATGATCAAGAAATACTGAAAAAAAGTTTGTGCAGAATCCTATTCATGCATAATCGAGGTTCTTTTGTATTATTTTGATCTTAATTAATTCGTTCATATATCTTATTCAATATACTAATACAATATGTGCACAAAACTAATTTAACATTTAATGCTTGTTGGAAAGCAAAGGCCTCAAATTTGGAGGCCAACAACAAGAATGACAGACTACTGATTAATATCAAATTTTATCCTATCTTTGGTCCCACACAAAGTGCTAATGTATCATAAAACCAAAGTATAATTAAATGAGCTAAACATTGACCAAACCAGATCTAACTAATATTTTCTAGAGGTTTAAAATCTATACCCTGTGCAGTGATCTCGCCCTTTGGTCCTTCTCCACGGGCTTTCTCAGTATCAGCAACTGGTTGGCAAGTCCCCTTTTCCCATGCTTCCTCCTTAGCCTTTCCCCATAACACACAATAAAGCCCTCCGACTAGAAGAGTTGCTCCCAAAACACTGTCACATATTCAAAACAAGAAATCAATAAATATATATACGCCTGCAAAGGTGAATCAAAATTATTATGGTGTTCAAGTGTGTATCCATTACCTTCCAAGACTAATGATCTCCCCTAAGACGAATGCCGATATGATGATTGTAAAGACCATGATCAATGGAGTGGTCATGACCAGGAAAACGGGACCTTTCTTCTCAACAACCCATGTTTGGAGGTAGAATGTGACTCCAGTCACAAATATTCCCTGTAAGAATTATAGATCATATGTATAGCGGCTGTTTTTTTCTTACAACAAATGTACTAAAGGAGAATTGCAGAATGCAGATTAAATGGCGCTTACACAGTAGGCTACCGATAGAAGTCTGATGTTCAATCCCAGTTGCCATTCGTTAGGGTCTCTTGTGACTGCAACAGCAACTATGAATGATTGTATTGTGCTTAAAAAGCACTGCAGAGTGGTCAATAGCAGCTTTGAAGGGTAACTTTTAAGTACTCGGCCCTATCGACACAAGTATAAAAACTATATATGTCAGAAGGAATGAAGCAAGATATTGTCTAGATGATCTTTTTCTTGGTTAATTGAGTACTATAAGATCTTGAGTCATATTGTTAATTGAGTACTATAAGATCTTGAGTCATATTGATAACCTAACATTATATGCACATTCATTATCAAAACTTAAATATTCATGAGAAAACTGTTAGCATTCATATGTTCTAATTAGTACAACTAAAAGTCGTTGAGTAAAAATTTATGCCAGAAATCTCATGGATGCATGTTAGCCTCATGAATCAATGTATATATCATTCCACTTGCTCTTGGATTGAAGGGTTTGGGTTTCAAGGAATAATTTGAGTTTTGGTATTTCAAGTGACTCTTACACTAAAATAATATCAAAAATTAAATCATTAATGAATTTGGAAACCCTTAGGAATTCAAACATATATCATGTTCCTGACAGCAAGATTAATTTGTTATTGTTGACTTGAAATCCTTGACCACCAAGTCATCCTATTCAATCACAACCTTGGGGATGTTAAAGACTACATACATGTTATAGTCTTAATTGATGAAGATGGATGAAGGCGATATTACGATACCTGAAACACCAGCCAGGAAGCCCAAGACAAGTTGGAAAGGAACAAGAGGAAGACACCCTTAATCCTAGTATGAGCAGAAGTGGCATGGCCTTGAAATTGATGAAAGTGGTTTTTAATCAAGTGATGGTGCAGCAGCAGCTTCAACGAAGGGCCCCTATAGAAAGCAATGGTCGCAACTCCTCCTATGCAGAGTGATACTCCAGCAACCTTCAGCATCCCAGGGCTTGTCTTTATGTTCACCTTCTCCATCCTGTATAGAATAGTTTATTAAACATAACCAGAAATTAAAGCATTTACCTTAATTCTGATAATCATACATACATACGAATGGCATACAAAATGTCTTCCTGGGAAGAAAGACGAGTCACCATGATTATATAGTGATTGGTTCTTTGTTTCTTAGATTCTTTCCTTTCCTTTTTCTGTGTGTGCGGTATGACACCAAATTCTTGTTAGAGGCCCGACTCATACGTGACAAACATACTCGCTTTATTCCTCCAATATGTCAACTGCAGGTGACTAGAAAAAGATACAGCCATAAAATATAGTCTAGAAAAAGTTACCCATTAGGGAAGTTTGATCATGAGCTAATTAACTAGCTAGCTTTATTTGTCTGATTGTTCATATGTTCTTTTAGCATGACCTCAGATATAATAATTAATTAACAAGTTTATCAAAAAACATGTTCCCTTTCCCTTGATCTAACTAGTCGTTTATAAATAACAACAAAGACAACAATAACGTAATGTTTCTCTGCTTTAACATTTGACTAATTGCGTTGGACCAAACTTAAAGCTAACTAGGAATTTTACAAGTAATTACAAAATTAAACATAATCCATCTGAATATTATTTTAGTTTTTACCTTAATAGAACAGCAAGAAAGAAAGTTATGACAGGAAGGGTGTTGGAAGTTGCAGCACCCAAAGTTGCAGACGTATACTTCAAAGCTACACCAACAATGTCTAAGCTCGTCGTAATCCTGCAACCAAAAATAAAACCCAGATACATGTTAGCATATATATATATATATATGAAAATCAAATTGCACTAACTTCCAAAAATGGAAATTGAATTGATCCTGAGACACATACCCAAATAGACTCAGCAAGAAAATCTTGATGAAGACTGAGAACGACATAGGAGGAGCGCTTTTCCTGCAGCCAACCTATCAACATCAATTTCTTTCAATGATATATAATCAACACACAAACACACAAGCATATGTCTATACATGTATAAACAGGGGAGTTACCTTTCTAGGAAGATGGCAATGGGGGCTAAGAAAAGAGTAGCAGCAGCTTGTCTGTAGCAGACAAACACAAAAGTGTTCATCCCCACTTCAAATGCAAGCTTGGTTAGCATGAAGTAACCAGAATAAATAAGTTGGATGGCGAGAACCGCCAGAAATGGCTTGTTTTCCCCCATTTATCGGTTCAAATTGCTGTGTGTGTGGAGAAATGAGTTCCTGGGGTATGTATGAATCACATCTGATCTCAGGAAAGGGATATAAATAGGGCTGGCTCAGAAGTGCTATTAACGCGTGCCTCTGAAAGCTACGAACGTACGTAAGTGATGTAGAATAAGCTGATGATTCGTAGCTAGCTAGTGATTATCCCACGTATACTGCGATGGAGACATTCTTTAACAAGTAGTTGCTGTCCGACTTTGGTCTTGAGATTATTACATTAAGTTTATTATGTTGGTCACCTTCATTGCATTACCGATCATGCACATCCTTGTTTTTTTGAAAAAAAAGGTTGAATTCATTCAACAGAAGCTAGCTAGTCCCACACACATATATAAGCATTTATCGTTCTTGTTAGTGATTATATAAAGAGCTATACCAGTTTGATTAATATACGATGTTCTAAGTTTTCATTGAAAAACTATGCCTAAGTTTGTTTTCATTTTTTAGTATGTATTTTTAAGGTGCAATTTTTCAATAATTGTACAAAAGTATGAGAGTAAATAGAGATAAATTTTGAAAAGTGTAATAATTAAAGTATGTATTTTTGTGTTGAAAGAATAAAAACAAACAAAGCCTACAGTTTTACTTTGAAGAATAATTAATGGAAAATCATTGGTCCAACAATATTGGTTACGTTTGGTTGATGATTTTGATGGTGGGATAAAACTGATAAAAATTTTGTGGTATGGGATTATCATGTATGGTTGTAAAATTATGATAGATGAAGATTTGAATTTGTTTGAACATGTGTATTTATATATAATGTACTAATAATTTAATGATGTAATAGAATGTAGAGATAATATATAGATATTTTATATGATATAAATATTTGAGTGTGTATTAATTTGATTGTCAAGAAGTAGAATTAATTAAATATTTGTGTATAAAGAATAATTTCAGTTTAAAATATGTATAAAAAATTGTGGAATAATATATTTGAATCGTGTAAATTTTGATGGTTGCAAAACCTATCCAAATTTTGAAACAAACATATAGCCATTGTTTTCCAAAAACTTCTTGTGCTTCTAATTGTTTGACATATGCCCTGTAAATATGGCTAGAATCATCATCAATCATGTTCTCACCTGTAGTTCATTAATTACTTTTTGTAGAAAATATACATCCAAACAGAAGTATCAGCTAGTGAAGACCACCTGACAAGCAATAGCCAAAACACTAGATTCTCTTTAATTTTTTAATACTAAAATCTTATTAAATTACCCTTTAAACACTTGATTCCCATGCCTTATGGATTCTGCAATCTAAAGGGGGTCTGGACGAGAATTTTCTACGAACGTAGTTTTAAAAAAAAAAAAAAAAAAACCTGAAAAAAGGAGCCCCATATTGGAAATGTGAAGTTCATGCCTTTTTCTTACATCTTCATGGAAATGGGAAAGTAGGATTAGCCTCCATCGTCAATGAAAGGCTTTGTCATGTCATGCATGCAGTCCAAGACTTGGATAGCTACACAACATCTTTTTTATGTTTTGGTTGATAATTCAATCCTTTGGCGCCCACTGCTATCTGCCTTTTTTAATATATATCCCTCATTGAATGGCTGCTCTTTGAGTTGTTTTCCAAGAAAATACCAAAGATCCACATGTTGTTTACGTCTCCAAGGAAAGCTATAAAGATTGGAAACTCGTTTATTGCCGTGAATTGGGCATCTTTGCTTCTTGAAAGGCAGCCACTCCTTCGAAAAAGAAATTGTGAATCTTCATGGGTTGATTCCCAGTGCTTTGTTTGTCTATCTATTATACTCTTTATATGCTATATTATTAAGAGTTTTGTTTTAATTTAGTTTCATAATGCAAAATTTACAATTTTACTCTTAATTAGTAGTTTTACGCAATTACTCTTACGTACTCAAATATAATTACTAACGTATCATTAACTTCTTTGTATATTATATATTTACGCTTATATTATTGTAAAAGTAAAACCTTTTAATTGCACATTATAAAAAAACACAAGTATTTTTAATTATTTTTTATTTTTCTATTGTTTTCTTTTTAACTTATTTCTTTATTTGTTCTTCTCTCAAATTTTCTATCTTTTCAAATCTTTTTATCTTTATTTTTTCTTATTCAAAACAAACTATATATTTTAAATTTTAATAAATTTTATTATTTGAGATACACTAATTTTATAATTTATAAATAATTTTGGAAGTATGCCACATTTACTAATTTCTAGAAAGAATACAACTAAATTACCATTTTGGGCCCTTGTAAGTTAATATTTTATTTTTATAATACGATTTGTGGATGCAATTGACCACTGTAATTTTAAGAATATGAACTGTCTTTTTGTTTCAATATATATATAATGTTCGTAACGCGAAAATTTTAATTTTTTATTCAAAGCAAAGACTTTGTTAGGCAAAAAAAAAAAAAATGTATCTAACTAAAGGGATTTTAAGGTTGGGTTAGGTGGCAACGTTAATAGTTCAATTTTCAAATTAGTTAACAAAATGACTATTATTGTTTCAATAAAGTAAAGCTTGTGTCGATATCAAATAAAGATTCATCATTGGGCAAAATTAGGGTTGGCTAATTGTTCTGCCTACTAGCTACTTTTAACATATGCATAGCTTTTGACGAGTAATTAAAGTTGGAACTTGTGCTTCATGTCGAAAGTGAAGTTTTATGATTAGCCAATGAGCAACATTGAGGAGTAACCATCACAAAGATATAATAATAAATAATTTATTTGTAAAAATCACATTTAATGCGTGTCTATAAATAAATAAATAATTTTGAAGTACAAATTTTATATCATTGATGGGATAAGAGTGGAAAAATCTTTGAGAAAAGAGAGAAGATCGAAAAAATTAAAATTAAAAGAAAATTAATGAATTAAAAACGAGGGATACTCAAGGTTGTTTGGATGTAAAAATTGTAATAGTATTTTTAATATAAATTTTATATCACTCATGAAAACCATAAAATAATACAGAAATACATAAATTTGAAAAGAAAAAGTAAAATAATAGAATAAATTAAAATTGATACAAATGAATGAAACAAATAAGAATTGAAGGGAATATAATGAAATATATACATATATATATGTATAATTATGTATATAATGAATTAAAATTATTTTAGTAATTAAGTATTATGCAATCAAAGATTGACTGATAATCCTTATAGCTATATTTGTTTCCTAATTAAAATGGAGAGAAAATTTTGAGTGATTTGAATAGGGATAAAAAATTATGTTTGATATTGAGTTGTAAAGAAGGAAAAATTTTAAATTATATACATTTAAAATGTAATAGTGATTGGATGATGTAACAGTATATAGATTTATAAAGTATCAAAATATATAAATGTGAATAGGAAAATTACAGAGATAGTCATTGATTTGATTGTGAATGGGTATTGAAAAATAATTAGTTAGTTATAAAATATAAGAGATAAAAAAAATTGAATTTGAATTTGAATAAAATTTGTAAGATAAGATGTTTGATTTGTAAGATTTTCTAGTGAGGGTGAATAGTAATTAAATTGGAACCGAACAGAGCCTACGTTTGGAAGGGGAGTTCTACTAATGATGAATAATGTTTGGAGCGAGTTGTCTTGTGATGAATAATATGTTTTGAATGAAGATTTGATGGGATGAATAATATTATTTTGTTTATTTATTAATATATTAAATATATAACAATTATTGGATAATTTGATAATATATGGGGACAATGATTAGTTTAGGGGATATAAATTTTTACAAATGTGAGTATGTGTTAGTGTGTGTGTGTGTGTGTGTAGGTATTAATTTGATTATGAATAGGTATAATGATTACAAAATAATTAGTTAATTATATATGTAAGAGAATAAAATTTTAAATTCGAATTTAGATAAGAAATTTGTGATATAAAATGTTTAGTTGTGTTGAATTTTATAGGATAATGAGATGTTTAAAGCGGAGTAACAAACATAGTGTAAGATTCACATATAGGGATGACAATAGGGTGATGTCTCAAGGGTGCCTCCTGGGTGCTTGTTAAGGAAAAAAAATAATTTAAAAATTATATTAAAAGAATAAAATTAATTATATTTGCTTTTACATAAATAAGTAAAAATTTGAGATATTAATTAACCTTATAAAAATGGTAAACATAACATATTTGTCACGTTAGTCTATTTAAAATAATTTTAAGAATTGATACATTTGTTATATTTGTATGTATAATGTGACAAAATTTAATTTTTTACAAAATAATAGTCACAAAAAAGATTTTCCACACTAAATTTCACATTAAAATAAAAGAATCAACGTGGACACGATAACAATTATATATATATAAATAGATATATATCTCACACATAGATGAGTGAATATAAAATAAATGAACAACTCATATTCAATATATATATTCAATTTAAAAAATAATAAATGTAAAAAATGAGTGTACTAAATCTATTTAGTGTAAAAAAAGAAATAGAATGATAAATCATTAATTGTTTTAAAGTTTTCTAAATTAGGAATAAGCACTAAAATGTTTATCCAATTAGTATATTACAAAAATCAATAAAATTAGATAAAAATTAGAATTGAATATTGTAATTAATTTGATTTTGTATTTCTTTACGATTTTTTATTGTAAAGAAAAATATTAATTTTGTGACTGGATTTATATTTTATCAAATTAAAATACACATATCATCACAAATAACTCATTTAAAATTCTTTATTTAATTTTCATAGAATGAGTAAACTAATAATTTGATTGATTTATTTTCAAATTAATTAAAAAATTTTACATATAATTAATTACAATATTATAATTTATTATATTTAAAACAATATATATACCTATATATATATATATATATATATTATAACTAATGTGAAGAATGGGGCAGGAGTGAGTTCACCCTTTCCCGTCTTTCTTTAAAGCTAGGGGAAAATTATTTCCTCCACCCCATTCCAGCCCTGAAACCCTGTCCCACCATAAGCCCCGTCCCATTTATTCTCACGTCGGATAGGTGTTCGTGATCACTTGCTCTATTGCTATCCCTAATTATATGAGAGAACTATAAGAGAAAATCTCAATGCCTGAATTGTGGTGAGTATCAATAAGTTCAAATTATGAGTTATGAGGAGTTGATAAATTTAATTATGATTAATGCAACAATTTGGAAGGATTGAGCTTAAAAGATTCTTAAAACAGTTGCTTGGAAGCTTCCTTCTCAAATGACAAATTAGAACAAGAAGACTTTTAGCTAGTGATTGCATGGCTTCTCAATCCCAATTTTTTGTATCCCAGAAAAAAAAAATTATAAGATATGGTCCACTAGACCATATCCTACAAATTTTTCACCTATTTCTTTCTAAAAAAAAAAAATGAGAACATTCTCTCTCTTCTCTATGGGTTTTTATCAATTCCACATATCTCATCCTTTTCTTTGAGTCTACCCTATCCCCTCACTCAACTAATGTCTCATTTCCATTCCACCGACCATTGTTTTTCACTACCCATCGCCAGAAATGTGACATAAATTGTACCATTTTGTAGACAATGCGATGATCTACAAATTGAGACCCATTTTGTGGGGATTTTCTTCAAAATCCCATGGTTCATTGTTTGTGATTTGATCATCAACTCCTCTCATTACTATTCGTTGTGCATGCGAGTGATGGTGCCCTGTGTATTCAGTTGCTGCCCCCTCCATCACTGTAGACCATGTGGCATAGGTGAAATGTGAGTATTTTAAAACTTTTCATTGTTAATGTAAATTTTTAATGAATTTATGAAACATGTTAAAACTTATATGCGGAATTGTTGATAATAAGAGAGACATAAAATTGAATGTAAATATATAATAATAAGTCTTGATTGTGTTCAATTGAGATAGATTTTACTTATATATAATATATTAGTCAATAAAAAATTAATATATTTTAAATTTATTTTTAAATAATGTATATAAATTTATAACTCATCAATTCATCAACTGTACTATCAAATAATATCAATCTAATTCAATTGTTCAATTTGAAAAAAAATTATAAATTGTCACCATGTATACTTTTTTTAACCAACTCACTTTAAATTGAGTAGAATTTTTGTTATTAAACCACGTAAACCTAGTGGCTATGTATGGTTACTAATTTTTTATTATTCATTTTCATTCAAAAATCATATAAATTAAATATTTTATTTTATAAATTTTATTCAAATTTAAATTTAAAATTTTTTCTCTCTTAATTTTTGTAGTTAACTAATAATTTTTTAATAATGATATTTATTCACAATCAAATCAACACATGTTTCTATAATTTTTCTAATCATATTTATTTTTATTTTCTTATAAATATATATTATCATTATTTAATTATTACTATACATTAAATATATATATATATATATATATTTATCCATTCAAATTTTATAAAATAAACATATTGAATCTCTCCACAGGAAACAAATATAGCCGATGCAACTCTACTCATTGGGAAGGGTTTTAGGCTTAGCTCGTCTTACCTTCTTCCCCAAAACCCTAAAACCCTAATACTCTAGAAGCCTTATAAGCTCAACGGCCCACTTCTCAGATGCCCCGTAACTACCCTGCCACAGTCCCAAGATGAAAACCATTTTCACGCTCTCCTTTCTCGCCCCAGCAAACCACAAGATAATCAGGAATTCGCGTTACCTGGCGTTTTCTACGGTGACCCATCAGAACCCCGTCTCCAGCTACCATCATCGGCGTCAAGAGGAGGAGGGCCGCAGCGTGCGGGTGTCTGTGTGGTGGGATTTCGAGAACTGCAATTTGCCGTTGAATACCAATGTGTTTCGAGTGGCCCAGAGTATTACAAAAGCCGTCAGGGCTACTGGGATTAAGGGTCCCGTTCAGATTACGGCTTTTGGGGATGTAATGCAGATTTCGAGGACCAATCAAGAAGCTCTATCTGCTACCGGGATCAATCTCAGCCATGTTCCTTCTGGTAATTTTTCTCCTTTTGTTCGTGGGAGTTTGTTTGTTTGTTTTATGTTTTGTTGTGGTTATGAACGTAAGAGATTATAGAATGTTTCTGTAAATTGTGGAAATTTGTTATTTGATGAGTAGAAAGAGCTAATCACTCGAGAGTGTGGTAAACTTTTTCTGTGTTGGACTCTGAGGTTTGAACATTTCACCTCTCTTTGGTCGCCAAACATCACTTTTAAATTTTACATAAAAATTGCAGTGTCTTCTTTGAATGTTGGTGTTTAGGGTTTAGGGTTTAGTTACAAGATTGAGTTGGCAATGAGTGTTCCAACGTATGGTTGCATTTATTTAGTGACAGAAAAAGATTGATCTTTTGAGAATGTGGTCAGTGGCCAGAGTATAGGACTTAAGATTTGAAGGGTTGTACATTTGTATTTTTCTTTTGGTCGTGTAAATTTGAAATTGGGCTTGCGAATTGGCTATAATTCTCATTTTGTAGTAATGTTCTGGAGTATTTGGCCCGCCCCCTGTATCTGTTGTGGAACCTGGAGGTTTTATGGGCAGCACAACAAACTCTCTGTAGGCTATGACAATTTTTCTCTTTATCTAAGATCATAGTATTCAATAATAGATATTTGGTTTCGTAATAAATCCTAATCCTAAAGGTTGAACAATCTGGTTATATGCTGTGTCATTTTTATAGGTGGCAAGAACAGTGCTGATAGATCTCTTCTTGTGGATCTTATGTACTGGGTTTCCCAAAATCCTCCACCAGCACACATTTTCTTAATATCTGGCGACCGAGATTTTGCTGGCATTTTGCATAAGCTAAGGATGAACAATTACAACATCTTACTAGCTAGTCCAGATAGTGCTCCTAGTGTGCTATGCAGTGCAGCAACTATCATGTGGCAATGGAGTTCCTTACTTAAGGGAGAGAGCCTTACTGGAAAGCTCTTCAATCAGCCGCCTGATGGCCCCTACAATTCTTGGTATGGTCATTACAAGGCTCCTCTTGAGGACCCATTTGCACTTACGGAGCAGTCGTCATGTTTACTTGCTGATGAATCATCTGAATTGGTTCAAGATCCTAAGCTTCGACCGATTCCAAAGGCTGTTATGAAGCATATTAGGCAAATCCTTAATTCATATCCGGAAGGAATTGATATTTCGCAACTTCGAACTGAATTAAATAAGAGCAATTTGGTAATCGACAAAGATCTTTATGGATATCGAAAGTTCTCTCGTTTTTTATTGGCAATGCCACATGTTTTAAAGCTTCATTCTTGGAATGATGGCCACTATCTTGTGAGAGGCGTTGACACGAAATCCCTTGATGAATCACCAGCTACATATGTGGAACCAACAACCAGCACAGGAGAATATGAAGTTGGAAGTATTCCACTACCAAATGGCGAGATAAGCTCCAGTGAGGATATAACTGAGAATTCAGCAATGCCTCCAGTTTCAAAACCAAAACTGAAATTTCAGTCAACAAACTTGCAAGAGTTCCGAAAGGCTGAGAAGCAGCATGAGTCTTCTCCATCAGCGAAAGTGAAAGCTTATACAAAAAATTTACAAGATCCAAGAAAGGAAGAGAAGTGGAAAGAGTCTCCTGCAAAACGAAACATGCAAGAGATACAAGAGCAAGATAGAAAGATAAAATTGCAGGAACAGGCAAAGAAAGATAAGGTGACTTCTCCAGTTGTTGAAATCAAAGAATTCTCTGAGAAAGATGATAAACAAGTGCTAGTCCCTAATGAACTTAGTCCTGCTTCTGACTCTGGGATCTTCAGAAGGATGTGGATGAAGTTGTTTGCAAGTGGAGACACTAGTTCTGGGGAGAAAAACTGTAAGAAAGATGAAGAGACAATGAGTGGAAAGGAATCTGAGGATAAGATTGAGGAGAAAACTATGATATCATTCCAGTCTGCTGAATCTGCGCGTCCAGCCTTGTTTTCACCTTCAAGTCACGAGGCTTTGATTGATTGTAAAATCTCTAAGAATGATGATTCTGTCACCTACTTATCTAGCCAAGGTTCCAGCCTTTTGAATCAGGCCAGAAGCTGTATTAAGTTTTGGGCTGCCCCTGAGGTTGATGATAAAATAGAAAAGAATGGTGAAACAGTAGATCAGGTGAAAGTTAATCGTAAGCAGCTTGAACTCTTTTCAAAAGTATCATTTTGGAATGAACTGGAATCCTTCATTGGCACGTCCCAAGGCGCTTCTATTTTTCTACAATCAAAGACTAGGTACTGTTTCACACATCTTCACCTTGCATTTGTCTCCCCCTGTTGCTGCAATTATGTATAGCGCCTTATAAGTGACATGTTCTTACTGAACTATCAATGAGTCTTTCTTAGAATCTCATAACATGATGGCACTATGCTATCTGTGGAATTGCAGTACCATACTAGGTGTGGTGGTCTGCTTTTGTTCTGTAGGACTAGAAAGGAAAGGACTAAATTTTCCTATAATGTATGAGAGTTCAATTTGATATTGTTCCTTAGGCTTACGGTAGGCAGAACTAGAATAATTAAGAGCGTTATTGGGTGAAATCGTTTTTGCAATTTAAGATGCTTTTTTTGAAACTATCTAATGATAATACCATGCACAGGTTCTTTCATGATGTCGTAAGTTACTATTCATTTCACCAGAATGTCGTCGATCGCAAGATTTATATTTTAAGTTGTCATTTTGATGGCTTCTGTTCCACGCAAGTAAAATTATCTTTTTAAGTGTGATATCTTCTGTCTTTCCAGATTTTTTCCATACACCTTTTCTGAACTCAGACCACTTGTTTGATGTGCAGGGAGCATCTGGTGCAAAATTTACAAAATCAGGGGCCTCCAGTGCTGAGATCTCTCCCCAAAGCCAATCTACTTCACCTGGTTGACTCATTAATCTCTGACAAAAAATGGGTGGATGAATGCAGCTCTCAGGCATTTCCTTTCAGACTCTCTAGACCGGCTGGAAAAGATCCGCACAATGATCCTCCTTCAAGTCCAAATGGATTGAATCATATCTTCTCAGATGGGCAATCCAATTTACAGCAATTTGGTGATGCGAAGCACCAAAATCCTCCTTATACAGGAGTTCATCGAACTGTTGCCCATAGAGGTTCCTCAAGCAAGCCCAGCAGTGAGATATTGGCTGACTGTCGGAAACTTGTGGATCATATTTTAAAGGAACATCCGGAAGGATTTAGCATGAGATCCTTTAGGAAACTATTCCTGGAAAAATATGGTTATGCTCTTGATCAACAGAAGCTTGGCTATGAAAAGTTGGCGAATCTTCTACAGATAATGCCTGGGGTGAGGATACAGTACAATTTAATCTTTCCTGCCAGAGCACTCAAGAGTCCTGACCTGCAAAACATGGATATTCCTACCCGAGAAAGTAGGGTTGGTCCAGTGAGTGATTCACATAGTGAATCTTCAGTTTTGTCAGCCAAAGACGATGACAGTGACTCTCCTTGGGACGAACTTGGTCCCGTTGATAGCTCAGGGCCTGGAAAACAGGGAACAGACTCAACCAGGAAAAGTCAAAAGGTAAGAACAGAGCAGAAACTTCCTGATTATGAACCTTTAGATGAGGATGACTTTTCTGATTCAGAAGAAGAGACACCCTCCAGATCACAGATTGAAAGCAAGTCCAGACGGGAGGAAGAGTGCAGCTCTTTGTTGCAGATTCTTGATTCATGGTACAGCAACGGCAAAGGGGGTGATGACAAGAAGAACAAATCGATGAGTGTCTCCAACTCAACAGACAGTGCAGAAACTGGTTCTCTGCCATCTACGCCAACTGGCTCTGGAACCAAGAGCGAATCTCCAGTTATAAACCCTGCAAGAAAGCAGAAACGTGGTAAGAGCTATTCATTTGTTGCTGAACAACCTGTTGATAGCAAGGACAAACTTGTTGATGGCATATTGGGAAGTTTGAAGAAGTCTGGTGAGAGATCAGCAGAGTCCAGCTTATTTGGCTGAATTGCACACGGACGAGAAAGCTAAGCTGTAGGGTGATCCTTGTAGGTCTTCTTGCATGGAACAGATTAGGGCGGCCCACGAATTAATCACATTTTATGCTGGCATTACTCTCAGCTTTTGCTACTAGAATGGCAGCTGCATGACTGCAGTGGTATTCACACTTGGGAAAAACAGGGGTCTTCAAATTATCTGCTGAGAATGTGATACAGCCCGGATAGAATTTGGCCTCATGGTTTGTCTGGAATAGGCCAAGTTTTGTCCATATGCTATCAACAGCGGAGACTTGGGTTTTCATGAGGATTATTATCCAGTGCCTCCGTATGGTAACTACTAACTTATGACATTCTTTGTCTCGATGTAGCTGTGACGTTTCCTCTTGAAGAGCTTTCTGCTTCAATTCTGAGGGTCTGCCCAAACTCTTGCAGGATTACGAATTGTGTGATGCTAGATGCAGATGATAAACGAGGAATGCCCTGAAAAAGCCAGTGATTGGAACATGTTACCAATCGCTTTCATCATCCCAAGTATGGTGCATGCCATGGCAAGCAATGAATTGGGCCTTTTTGCCTGCATTTCGAAGTAGTATTCAATTATTTTAACGAGTCTTGCACATATACTCTTTTAAGGCAATGATTGTTTGCTTATTTTGACCGGGAATGAAAATGATAGAAAATTTATTGGGTGTAAAAGTTATCGGTGATTCCAAAATTTTGATGGGGATAAAAATCTGGATTTATTTAAATTTGAGAAGTTATATATTTGAATTATGTGGCAGTAGGGTTTTTTGGGTATAAATGTACACTATATTTATTTATTTATTTATAGATGTATTCCTACATATGTTTTTGGTACATTGTAAATGTATGTCTATGTTCTTAATTAAATATCTTATATTTATATAAGGTAGGTTAGGTAAAAATAAAGTTCTATGTAAAACATGAACTTTTTAATATTAGAATACTAATACAATTCTATCTTATATAAATATATTGTATGGTTTTTCATAAATTAATAGAATCTTAAATTATATAAAATTCTTATACAATTATTTTAATTATTAATTATTTATGTTATATATGAAGTGCTCAACCGGCTTTTAATTAAGACATTTATTGGAAGACAATAATTTGTAACTATATCATTATATATATATATATATGTATGTATGTATGTGTGTGTGTGTGTGTGTGTGTGTGTGTAATATAAAAGTACGTATCTCCTACATGTGTCTTTAGCCTAAAATTTTATGTGAAATAATTTATTTTTATTTAAAATCAAATAAACTAAGTTTATGTGTGGAAGGAGGTTTTTGGTAGGAAATAATGTTTAATAAGAGTTGTGTTGAATCAGTAACATTTTTTATTGTAAAATTTTTTATATTTTGAAAATTTTAATTTATTTAAATTTATGTATAAAAATATATTATAATGATTGTATATGGATATAATTATTAGTTTATAGAGTCTAAATATATATAAATGTAAGTATGTATGTATAGATATAGGTATTAATTTGATTATAAATAGTTATAATGATTAAAAAATAATTAGTTAATTATATATATATGTAAGAAAGGGAAATTTTGAAATTAAATTCGAAAGAAAGTTTTATTAGATTGTATATTTGAAAATGTAAAGTTAGGCAAGATGTTTGAAGTTGAAAATGGGTTCCAAACATAACCTAAAAGATTGTTAAATTATCTAAACTCATTATATGGTTATTATAATTATTAATATAGTATATAAAATGCTTAATTGTTTTTAATTAAATAATAATAAATTCATTGGATGTCACTAACTCATGATTATATCATTGAATAAATATAAAATAAATTAATGTGTTAAAAGTCAAAAATAAAAATTTTATTCAAATAAAATTATAATGATAAAATAAACAGCAATATAAATAATGTGTGTATCTCACCTGTTTTTGGCACATGTGAAAGTACAACTATCTACATATATAAATGTGCATATTTATTATAATTAAGGTTAGAAATAATAGAATCCTAGATTATTTACACTACCGATAAAGCTATTATAAATATTAATTATTTATAAACATATTTAAATAATTATGCTTGATAAAAATAATAATCTATATTATAGATATTCATTTAAAATATTTGAATAGAAAGTACATTTCTTAAGAAATGAAATTAGTTTGAAAGGAAAAACAGCAAATAAATATTAAACAATTAATTAATAAACCTTGCATGTAAAATATTATAAATTTTTTCAGATTAAAATTGCATATAAAGAAAATATAAAATGAATTCATCGATGTAGTAATTGTAATATAAATATTTTAAATGCAATAGTTTCCATGTGAAATATGAGAATTTGATTAAATTGCAATCCATATTTAATAAAAAAATATTAATTAAATTCACAATGATAAGATATTACAGAAAATATTAACAGTGTATAAAAAACAAAAATTAGCAATGTATGGATGAAAAAATATTACATTAAAATTTTATCTCTATGCATTAAAGTTAGCATGAACTTGTCCTATACGTATATTATTTCTTCATTTATATAATATTTTTCTTTTGGATATAGTTGAAAGTAATTTTACATGTATTTAATGAATGAATTTATATAACAAAATATTGCATAATATTTTTACCTGAAATATTTTAATACACAATTCCTTGAGTTATGGACAGCCTTCTTTTCAACTTTGAGTTGCCTGTATCAATATCAAATTGTTAAAATATAAATATCCACTAAATATATCATCAAAGAATTTAAAATTTTCAAAATTTTGAGAATATAAAATTAATAATTGAGGTCAGTGGGCTACATTGCTACAATATATTATCCATAAGTGATTATAAGTAATTATGTTTAATATCTATACAAAACAATTGGTAAGAAATATGAATTATGTAGCAATAGCAATATATTATCCAAAAATGATTAAATAGAAAGTTAAAAAGCTACATTGTTATAAGCAATTATGTTTAATATATAACAATTGGAAAGTAATATGAATTACATGTCTATGGAACATTATTAAATCACATACAATATATTAGTGGTGAGGAATTTTTTTATTCAGATTATTTTAATAATAAAATAATTAAAATATTTAATTTGAAGTTAATCAATTTAAATATAAAAACTATCTAAAAAGTAAATCAAAAAATAAAAGTATAACGCTATAAGAGTAGTATTAGAACAGATTTTTAAAATTTTAAACTGAATTTCTCATGAACCAAGATGGACAAATTATAGACCAATTTGATTTTAATTCAATATATAATATTCTTTATGCATTATTAGTTTTTTTAGATATAGATTTTTTTTACTGTTCTGTAGTAAAGTTGTAAAAATTTACACTTAAAAAATATACATTAAGGAAGATGGAAAAGTATTTTTAATTGAATTTATGTGACAAAAGTAGCACACTGTGTTATTTAAATATAAGAATATAAAAACATATAACTATTTTTTAATAATCGAAATTCATATTTATAAATTAAAATTCAAGAGGCCTTTTCCTTATTCACTATTTTTTTAATTAAAAGAAATAATTAAAGACAAATTCTTACTAATAATATAATAATATGGGTAAGTCCCACCACTAATATTTAAAATTATAATATTTTATAAATTTATTTACACAATTAATCTATTTTATAAGTAAGATACTAATATCATTTTTCATACTATAAATACACATATATGTATAAGGACTAAAAACAATACATTAAATACTCAATTTAAAACTAAATCAACATGTCTCAATTGATAATAAATAAATAATAAATAATGTAATTACTAAATATCATAGCCACTTCTATCTTGTATATGCAAAACATGTTCATATGTCTAGTTTGTCTAAATGGGTGTGGGTGCATATATATAAATTTCAATTTTAGTATAAGTAAGCATAACAATTGAATTTTCAACAAATAAGAAGAAAAATTTTAATGAGTTTCAACCGAAGAAAATATTCTTCCAAATTAAATAAACATGGCAGTCTTTTTCAATAAATAATTGGCTATGTGGGTGTTTTCAGAGTAACAATATTTCATTATTGGTAATTGGCAAAATGAAAATAACACTTCTTAGTAAAAGGAATTTGAAAATGAAAGCAATTAAGTAGAGATAGAAAGAGAACAAATTCATGGACAAAGAGTCAGAGGAGAGAAGCGCCCAATAGTAGTGCTTCCCAGCTAACCAAGGTTATGTTTGGAAGCCAATTTTCAGCTCTAAGACAATATCTCAAACTTCACGCTATCAAGTATACTATTTAACAATACTTTCATCTAAATTTTAATTCAATTTTTTTCCTTATACATAAATAATTAATTATTTTTTAATTATTACACTTATTTACATCAAATTGACACACACACACGCGCACGTATAGATATTTATATTTATTTGACATAATTATTATCACATCGTCCAATCATTATTATATATTTTATACATATATTCAAATAAATTATACTATTCATCCCATTAAAACGTTTGTTTCAAATATATTACTTATTTTAACACAATTTTTACTAAACATTATATCAAAAAAATCCTCTCTCCCAAACATTCTTTCTCCATAAAAACAAATTAATCCACGAAAACTAAATAAATAAATTCTCAAAAGAAATAAATAAAACAAAACGGCGGATCAAAGTTTCATTCCCTGAGGTGCCCTCGTATCTGGCCTGCGCCAGCGGAATCGAATCCGTAAATATCTCAAATTCCGTATCCTTTTTCGTCAATCTACAACGAAAAAGGAGATAAAACAAATAAATAAATGGATAATAATTCGTGTCCTCCTTTCGCCTCATCTCTGATCATCAGAAAATTATCAGATCTGATTCACATTCAACTCACCAAGAAAATCAAGAAAAACCTCCGTTACGGCGTGGTTCACACTGCCTTTTCCGAATTCCTCCGATGCGCCGATGAAATCCTCGCGTTTGCCCACCCGTTTCTCGTGATTTTCTTCTCTTCTCAGCTAAGCAACGGGAAAAAGTTGTGAGGAAAGGTTTTTTCCATGGATTCCGAGGAGTTTCGGGCGATTTTATCGAGATCGAGAGTTGGAATTTGGGAGATGATTGAGGCGGCGATTAGAGTCGCTAGCTCGGACTACGGCGAGGAATTTCGCCGCCGGAGAGATGGAATTGTTGAGGCGCTTTACGCTCCCGCTCCGCAGCTGTGTCGGAACTGCAGCGGCAGCGTCAACGACGACGGTGATCAGGACCGCCATTTTTATAATCGTAGTAACAATAATATTAATAATAGTTCTGATGATATTGATACTAATGAATATAACCATGGAAACGATAAGAAGTTTAATATCGATGAGGTGAAAAGTAATAGGACTTTTAATGAGGATTTTAGTAGGAGTCCTTTGACTCCAGAGTCGAACCGTCGGGATTTTAGCGGGGGAGAAGAAGGTGAGGATTTGGATCCGTACGGAGGGTTGTTTGATGATGAACAGACCAAAATTCTTAGCATCAAAGAGCTGCTTGAAGATTCGGACCAGGTTTAATTTTATTTGGAATTTTGTATGCTATTATTTTGGCTTGTTGAGTATATTTGTGCATACACTCTTTCATTCTCCCTCGGTGTTTAGAGTGAAGATGCCATGGTGGAACTGCTGCAAAGCTTGGCAAATATGGATATCACGTTCCAAGCTCTCAAGGTGAGCAGCTATATTTTATCTGTTGGAAGAAACAAAATGAACGAATTCTATAGTTAAGAATTATTGGCAATCGATGCTTTTTTAATACGTATTCTCTTTTTCATTTTTTTCATTCTGAGAAGGATTGGATTTATGGTGCAGGAAACTGATATAGGAAGACATGTGAATCGATTGAGGAAGCATACATCAAATGAAGTTCGCAGATTGGTGAAGCAGCTTGTCAGGTTTTCATCTCCGTTACCCCCAAGAGGGGGGAGAACAGTTCTAAAATTAGATCATAATCTTTTCCTAGATGTTTTATTTAATATTTGTTTTTTGGGTTTCGGGAAATTTTTGGCACTTACATTTGATTGCAGAAAATGGAAGGAAACTGTGGATGAATGGGTTAGGCTGAACCAACCTCAAGCTACTTCAAACCTCATTGGTAATTTTATTAACTGGCTCGAAAGTAGAAACCTCTATCAATACTAGCATCTCTACATAGGCTATCTAATTGTAGTATCTTTGAATGAGAATGAATAATTCAAATAAAGAAGCGATTCATGTGTTAACGCCGCTGGTGATGGTTGTGGCAGTTGATGTGGATTCACCTCAGCAGAACATACCCAAAAATCAGCAAAATGGCCATCATCAGGTGAATTGAAAGTCGTTCCAATCTGTTATTTTTTGGGGAAAAAAAAGGAAAAGTAAAAAGTAAAGAAAACCAAGGGAATAAAAGAAATTTGGCTTTGGAACACTGTTGTTGGATTTCTGAAAGTACTGGTTTGTGCAGGATCCTGATTTTGGATACTCTCCAAATCCTCAGAGTGAGTGTCAAATCTGATTTTGCGGCCATTTTTACATGGATTCTTTGTTGGCATTAGACTAACATTTTCAGTGTTCTTTTCTCTGTTAGATGGGAGTTTTAGTGCAGAAAGGAATCATGCAGAACATGAAACAAAGCCCAAACCCCCACAACCTGCTCCTCGAAGAGAACCTCCTTTGAGACCACCGCAACCAATTCCTAAACCTGCTTCTGCTCCACCTCCCACTGTACTGGATGCCGAGCTCAAACTTTTTACCGCACACACTTGCATACTTAGGTTTACATATATTTGAATCAGTTTGCATGTTTCTATAGGGCTTATTTTTGTTGCAGCGTTGGGTAATGTGATCTGGTAGTGTTAAACCATTTTTTTTTTCATTACGTGCATGGTTGTAAACTGTTTCTAATTGACTTGTCTTTTTGTGATTTTTTGTTTGTACAATTGGCTTTATAATATTTAAACTTTCTGTGGTTGGAACATAAGCCTTAATGATGAAAGGTAATTTTGCAGAGAGCACAAAGGGAATCCGTGACAGAGGATGAAAGGCTGAATTCCGCCAGAAAGCGACTTCAGGAGAACTACCAAGAAGCGGAGAATGGTCTGAAATTCTCAACATTTTGTTATATAATCTGCCCTATTATTATTATTAGCATTAGTACACCTCCCATTGCGGTGTATTCTTTTTATATTAATTGACCTTTGTTTTGCTTTGTGAAGCCAAAAAGCAAAGAACAATTCAGGTGATGGATATTCATGAGATTCCCAAGCCAAAGAAGCCCTTCTTTGCCAAGAACAAAGGTGGCTTTCAGGGGAGGCACCGGTGAATTGCCTTCAATTTTTCATTGTACCGTATAACAGCGTGCGACATTTTGTCTGTGAAAAGGGGCTTCTCCTTAAAAGCCGTTGGTGGGGCCCCTCACTGCACTTGGACAAATTGATGCTAAACGACTAAATGTCAACTTATGATTTTAGTTTGTACACACACTTTCTTGCCAAAATAGGTACACGTCTGGTGAGGATGATATCCTTAAAAACAATTTTGATCTTCTCAGTTTGATCTGGTAACGGATTCAATTAATAGTGCAGCAGTGAAACTGTTCCATTACCTCGGATAACCCAACAGAAGATAGGTTTTGTTTGTTCACAAATTTAAGTGTACGTTGTAGGTGGGTATTTTTTTTCGTTGTTTTTGTCGGGCTTTATCCTTACAGGAGCTCTTCAAGAAATCCTCATTAGCTGATTCATTACCCAAGCGCAAAGATATAAAATGTGTTTTTGTTGAAGGAAAAAAGTGTTAACAAACAAAAACCCGATTTTGGACGGATGTGCTGGTGCGGTTATTAGTTTTGGGGTTTTCTCTTGCACTTGTGGTGGTTAGCTTAAGGCTGATAGACAGCCAAATCCATCCTTTCAATGTCGAATTTTCTGTGATGGGGAAAGGTGGGTGAGTCAGATTGTGACGTTGAGCCCATCATTCTCGTTGGAATGTGTTTCCGTTGGACGTAAATGGAAGCCCATCGACCCATGTGGCTTGCAAATGCAAATGAAATTGTATCAAGATTGGGTTCCCTTTGATAGAGATTCATTAAGTGAACTTGATATTAAATCATCCCTATCTATATATATATGCCATACGAAGGGATTTGGTTGCACGATACGTAAATATTGTCTCTCAATTTTTAATTGGCGAATCATTCAATAAATTTTGTAAATAATGTAGAATGTATATTTAAAAAATATTACTTTTTTTTTTTTTTCTAAATAAGCACAAACATTGTCTGTATTTCGAGTATAATTTATTATATATTTTTAATATTATCTCAAATTTTTTGTATTTTTTGTTCGTAAAAATAAAAATTTACATGAAATATTAAATAAAATAACATATATATATATATAAAGTAAAAAAGTAGTTTTTAATAATTTTTTTTATATAGAAATGCTACATTAATTAACCATATACATGGAACAAAAAAAATATTTAACATCAATTTTTTCTCTTGTGGTTGAAAATTGAATCATGTGTGAATTTATTTATTTTTAAACATTTCAATACTTTCATATTTTGTTTTTTTTTTACAATTATTTATAATTTTTATTTGATGTATCTTTTATATTTTCAAAAAAATAATAATTTAAGGTTTTGGCATGTCATGCAGTCCAGAACAACCCTCTCTCTCTCGCTCTCTCTCACGCGCAACAAGTTTGGTGGGCCCACACGTAAAGTCCACTTCATGTGTACAAGACAGACTCTACTCTGAGTGTGGGACCTTCTAAACTATCCAACCCAAAAACGTGCGTTCCGGGGTGCTACGACTTTTGTTTCCTATGTAATATTGAAATTATAAATATGCGATTTATGCATAGCGCATTTCAACGCAATAGGCCAGCAACCACCTGAAGAATAATCAGCCACAGTATATGCCAAAGCTAGACACCTAATCTTAGGAACATATGCATATATACATATTGTTGTGCGTGTCTCAAGATAAAATTAGTAAATGAAATGGGTTATGGTGTTCCAGAGCGAACTAGAGTGACGAAGTTCAACAAGGAACGGAGCAACAACGGAGCCCAACCCCTTTAAGCCTAAGACGTAGGATCAAATGGGTTGGGAATGTATGGTAAGGGGTACCTTTGTAAAATTGTACCAAGAATGTCACTGCAACCCTAATCTTGTAATGAGTGTTAGTGTAGTAGTAGGCGTAGTTGGAAAACCATTTTGCAGTAATTTTATGAACTAGAATGTGAGATTGAATATATGTGAATCTGACTCATTGAATTAACTCTACATTTTAAGGTCACAAGTTGGTTCCATCACTCTCACTTATATTGTTGACTTTATATTTATTCTTTCTACATTGTCTTTTCCCTTTTTATTTAGACTCCGACTTTATTTTCAATCATTAGAAAATTTTATTACCACACTCCCTAATGACATAGGCTATATGTTGTTAGTGAACTTTGTTGAATTCTTGTCTTTCCTATTTTCTCTTTGGTTATTTGCGTGATTGACCTCACAACACCTATTGTATAGACGCATAAATGAATCTAAGGCATCCTCCAATCAATTATATGTATACTTAACACAGCCTCAAAGCTCTCCAATCTTTCTTTTCACACTTAAAAAAGATGGCTCTTTTCACCGTTGGAGTTTCACTTTCTTCACACGTGGGTGAGGGCTGGCCAACCAATCCAATTACTCAGGGCTTCGTCAACCTCCCTTTCAATGAATCCTTTTACCATATCCAAAAGCCGTACGACTTGCCTGTCTCCAGTCGCTATAGCTTCACCAGCGGAGTTCACAACCTCTGTGTCTACTCCTGCGACAACCCTTTGTCTCAGAATAGTCCCACCAAACCTCGTATTGAAATAATCACCAACGTATCGTGTTTTCTACTTTCTTGTTGATGTAGGTGTCACACACACACACACACAATGATCTTTTAACTCTATATACATTTTAATGTAGGTTTTTAATTGTAGGGTTACGACTAGTCTTCGGGGGTTTGGCAATTCTGAGGCGTATAGGTACGTGGCACTTCCGACGTGTGCGTCATGCAAGTCTTTGGGTCTTGCCCGCCCCATCACACAGCCCTAATGTTGAGAGAGTACAACGGCTCACTTTTCTATTATCGAGCACTCGCCGTCGCACCCGACATATACAACAGATGGTTCGAGTTGAACGTGATCCAGGATGTTGATGCTAACCAAGTGAGAATTTACGCTGTCGGAGTTCTCAAATACGAGGCTGCCGGCAGGAGGTGTCTCTCGTTACTTCAAGTGTGGGGTTTATGCTCAAGATGATGATTCCTACTGTATGGAGTCACGTTGGAAGAATATTAGATTTCTTAAGAAATGAAAATGATGATGATGGTTTATGTTAGTTTGTCTTCTTAGTCTAAATATGAATAAACTGAGTGTTATGTTATGCTTTCTAAATTTGGCATGATTAATATATGAATCAAAATTTCAATTTGCAAGGATAGGTATAAGTATCAATTAACAATATTACTATCCATTCAAATCAATAGAAATTTAATTCTGTACATCGTAAAGCATGCACTAGATTTATGTAGTGAATTGGTTATTCATTCAATGAGATGATCGTGGTGAAGAGTTCATTTCAAAAGAGTTCACAAAATTTTGTGAAGAGAATAAAATTCGGCGACCCTTGATTATCCCATACTCACCACAACAAAATAGGATAGCAGAAAGAAAGAACAAAACTATTTTAAATATGGTTCGAAGTATGTTGAAAAGCAAGAATTTACCTAAAGAATTTTGGACAGAGGCAATAGACTGTGCTGTCTACTTATCAAACCAGTGTCCATCAAGAAGTATGAAGAACAAGACGCCACAAGAAGTATGGAGCAGATACAAACCAAGTGTATCTCATTTGAAGGTGTTCGGAAGCATTACTCATATCCATGTCTCAGACCAACAAAGAAAGAAGATTGATGAAAGAAGTAAAATTTACATTTTCATCGGCTATGACCAACATTCCAAAAGGTACAAGATGTATGATCTTATTGGAAAGAAAATCATAGTTAGTCGAGACGTGATCATTGACAAGAAGAGTTCGTGGGATTGGAGTTTGGAAGCCAAGGAACAATTCATATTTTATCCAATAGAGGAGAAGAAAAATCAAACTCAAGAAGAAAATTTCTGATTAAAGGGGAGTAAGTGGAAGAAACTCATATTTGAGGGGAAGATTGTTGGCAAGGTTTGGCCCTCGCCCAAGGTGTCCATAGCAAACGGGGCACCTATTACACATTAGGATCTGCGAGAACAAATGCGCAAAGTGTTGGCACTCCCCACACTAAGGAACAAAGTGCCGCCCTCTGTGCCTGGCACCAACGACCGTGCCAACCCACCTGTAGTTATATCCCTCTCCCACATCTACGTCAGTAGCTCGTAATATGGGCACCCCATGTGGAAAATCCACGGTGAATCTCTATGTTGCTGCAACCCATGAAAGAACGTGTCTACCATGGCATATAGAACTAAGAGAATAAAGCATAACATCAATATGGTGCAACACACATATCCCAAGTATACACGCTAACAAAACTTAATCATGCAACACATAAAACCATTAAACGATGGCTATCTGGAAGATCAATGCACCAAGATGAAGTACATTTGTAGCATCAATTTACAACACATGCCAGAATTAGAAGAGTATCTCAAGGTATTGTTCAGTCCTTGAGTCAGTGGTCTCGATCGCCCCAGTGACTGGACTCCACCCCCACCCTTTGCCTCGACTAATCATGTCGTGGTAATCACACCACAAATTCTTTAGGGCCTCCCCTTTAACTTGAATTGGTGCTCTATGTAGTAGTACTAGCAAGGGACTTTTATGTTCTTGACGCTAAATATGTTCTTCCGCGCAAGCGGGGAGAAGTTGGCTAATGTGCAGCACCCATGCTCCCACTCGTCAAACATCACTTGCGCGAGTGTTTCCTCATAGCTCTAAGGCCAGTTCTGCCCTCTCCTACCACCGCCTTCTCCATTACTTGCATTCCCCGGACTATCCATCTGTGTATTACCGTGCGCGTATCATGCAGGGGAAGCCAGTGCCCCCACAATGTGAAATACATTTGCTGGTTCAAACACAAAAGCCTAGCTGCTAAACTTTAAAAATTACTTGGGCTGCTGTCGAGATGCTTACAAGGATGAAGTTGTCGCAGACACTGAAGCAAGTCCACTTCCCACAATGTGTGAAATAACCCCTGCCAACTATACTCTCAGACTGGGGCGACTTAGAGGACTCCACCACCTAAATTTGCACTTACTAGAACAGAAGAAGAAACGGGATCAGAAGAAGAAGCAAGCAAAGAGGACTATAACAGAGGGATTTGGACACAGCAACGTCATTGTCCTTCACTGGGCGTCCTTTATGACCGTTGGCCGTGGGGGGCCGCCACCTAGTTGACAACCTGTACCTCGCAGGGTGTACCTCAGTCGAGACAGCGACGTTGCCCAGCCAAAATGGGGCCCGTTTGTTCCCCACCGGACCACCACCCACAACGGCTGCCCCATTAAACTCAGGCGGCATGGGAACTCTACACCCCCGTCCACTCATTAGCCACTTAAAAAATAAAAATAAAAAACAGGCCCATCCCCAATCCATCTCCATACACTTTCCTTGCCCAAATCTGTGGGAGAAGCTCGTTAATGTCAAGGAACCACCACTAGAACTCTCCTTATTGTTGCAAAATTCGAATTCCCTATCATGTCAAGTGAACAGAGGGTTGGTCTAGGAAGAATAGCACTACTCCCCAATACCGACAGTAGTGTGGCCTCCTAACAGAATTAATGTTTGGTTGAAATTTACTAATGGGCCGTGTAGGTGGTGCCAAGCATCCAAGCTGTCGAACCTTGTTTGAAAACTGAGCTTCCAAACATAGTGAATGACGTTGCGCAAAAATACGAGGAAGGAAAGATACTGATTTTATTGTATTGTAAATAAAAAATACTAAAAAAAAACTTTCTAGGGAATCACCATTCACCTTCATCCTGTCTGTCACAAGACACTTAATTCTACTCCATTCACTATAGGACAAAAATTATTCACGGTCAAATAATAATAGCAATTATGATTGTATTTTTGTCAGGGTTTCAGATTGAGTCCTTGTTTGAATGCCAATTTTGTTGAAAAGTGTAAAAAATGTAAAAATAGTGTAAAAGCAAGGGGGGAAACGTAAACGAAAAAATAAAGAAAGTGTTGCGTTTTGTGAATTTGAAGTGTATAATTTAATGGGATAAAAATAATAGAGAATTTACTTCTAAACATAGCCAAAACCTTTCAATCAACACCAAGTTACTAATTAGTTACTTGACTTGATATCTCCCCTAAGAATATTTGATTTGTCATTTTTGATGGTGGGTTGTTTTATTTGTGAAATTTGAAAATAATGTAAAATAAGTGAGTTTTTGTATAAATAATATGTTTAAAGTGTGTAATTTAATAGTCTAACAAAGAAAATGTGGCTTATGTTTGTTTTCATTTTACAAAATATTCACCAACGCTAAAAAATTTTATACATCAAACATCTTACTATACAAATTTTATTTAAATTCAAATTTTAATTTTAAAATTTAACAAAATAGAATTTCATAGAAAATTTCCAACTATTCGACATAATTCATTCGAGCTTGATCAAAAATTAATTTACATTAGTCTTGTTCAATTAATAATCGAAACGAATTTAAATCCAACATTACATCCCATAAAAACCCTCACATATCAACTAAAATCAATTCATTATACCCTAACCTCACTACAACAAACGTCCAAGACTTCCTCAACCCCCCTTAAAAAAAACTAGACTAATATCCAAGAAAAATGTAAATGATCACAATATAATAATTATACATCGGCCAAGCATGTGGCCGGATCTATGCTTCTAAATGTGCGCGGCCCCCACCCACCGGAGCTGTTAATGTGCTTCTATTGCTCATAATGGACGGAAAATGATGGCATTGCCATTGTGCTTGGCAACAGTCATCTGTCCATTATGAATGGTGTGTTGGATTCTGAAAAAACTATGGATAAGTTTATAAATGAAATCCAGTTTCATAAAATTTGTCTTCTGTCTTGTGCATTCTTTTCATTTGGAAGTTAATATTGAGGTGTGTGATTTTAGGAATTGGGTTTGGCAATATTTGTGCTGATGTGTTTAAAATGCTTAAGATCGTAAAACGAAATTTTAAAGCGAATTACTTTAATCATGAGATAAGTTCTTATAGTTTTTTCGTTTTGGTCCTTTCTACACTTGTGAGTCAGAACTTGAATTCAATTTTTCAGGAATAATATGTAGTTGAAAAGAGCAGTTTTATAAACTCAAATGTCAAATTGAATACAAATTATTTGTATTAACTCAAAATTTAAGGTTGTCGTCGAAGTCACTCCAAACTTAATGTTGTTCATTTTATCTTTATTCCATTAAAGCCTCTTTTCAACTATATGTATACTTAAAGACTACCTCAAAGCTCTCCACGCCTTTTTTTATGGAACCTCTCTCTCGCTTGGCTCTTTTCACCATTGGAATTTTTACTTTCTTAACATATAGTCGAGGGATGGCCAACCCATCCAATTAGTCAAGGCTTTGTCAACCTCCCTTTCAATGAATCCTTCTACCATATTCAGAAGAAGCCGTACGACTTGCCCCCCTCTCCGGTCACTACAGCTTTGCCCTTGGAGTTCACAAGCTCTGGGTCTACTCCAGCGACAACACTTTCTCTCGAAATAGTCCCACCAAACCTCGTTGTACTGAAACAATCATCAACGTACCATATTTTCTACTTTCTTGTTGATGTAGGCGTAACAAATATGTAATGATCTTTTCACTCTGTACACATTTTAATGCGAGTTTTTTTTGACTTGTAGGGTTTCGACTACTCTTCGGAGGTCTGGCAGTTCGAGGGATTCGGGTACGTGGAGCCCAATAGGAGGCATTACTGAGGACCAAAATTTCATGTCTACTGGGCCCAAAGACAAAGGCCCAATTAGTGCCCACGCAAGAAGTTGAAGAAAGGCTCACGAGTGGTCCTATAAATGATGAAAATCTTAGGTTTTTAGGTTTTTTTACTGTAGTAATCATCATTGTCTCATACTTAAGTAAGCGTGCATAATAGAAACTAGCCATAATCACACATTTTAATTAAAAACATAATGTTTTCATCATAAATAAAAGTCTGTTCTTATTTTATAAATATCATAAAATATGTTGCATATATTTTATTTTATAACTTCATATTAACAAAAATATTTATTCTACATGTGTACATAATTTTTATCAATGATAATAAATTATATAAATAACAATTTAAAATTTTAAAGAATAAAAGTGAATTATTAAAATTAAAACTATGATAATAAAACTTAAATATCGTATTTTTCAAATTTTTAGTAATAAAAATAAGTTATCAAAAATAAAAAAAAATTACATTTGGCAACTTCTATAAAATGAGAGGGAGAAAAAATGAGGAGATAATGAAATAATAAGTAAAACACAAAAATATGTTAAAATTTGAAAAGAAATTAGATTTTAAAAAAAGGAAATTTAATTAATTAATTTGAGAACAAAGGTGGTCACCATTTGCCTTTCACACATTCCATGCAGTTCAGCTAAAGTAATAATATTTTTAAATATACATTTTATATCTTTGAAAATAAGAAAGAAAGAAATTTCAAAAAAATAAATGAAATAAAAAAATTAGAGAAGAAAATAAAATGAATAAAAAAATTGGGGGATGAGACGAAAACTAATGTGTGTGTGTGTGTGTGTGTGTGTGTGAATATAGAATTCAGTGAGCTTTGGTAATTATACTTAATTTAGATATTTGTAAATACCAAAGCTCGTGTTTGTAACCCAAACATCCATTTCAAATGTTCTCCCTACAAATCATAAATTTTGGTTTATTAAGGGCAAAAGACAATGCCGCGGGTCCTTCGCTATATCCACATATAATTACATAAACAATAGTTACGTTTATTTACAATTTTTTGATATGTTTAAAATTAATTTGTATTTTCTCATGAAAGTTCATGAATAGTGAAGAATACTTAGTGTGTATGTTCGATAGCGACTTTGTTTTTAAATAGATATAATAATTGTAATTTAAATATTTGTATGTATATATCTACGATGTATTATTAAGGTTTGGGACTAATTTGGTAGCATATTATAAATTTACAACATCACATTTACTTAAAACATTTACAACATTAACATTAATTGTAAAGACCAAATACACTCAAATATAATCACTTGACATTACTTCTCTTCAATATTATATATTTATATTATTATGGAAGTAAGCGCCATGTTTGTTTTCGATTTTTCTAAAATAAAACACCTCCTTAATTATTACATATTTTAAATTTTATCGTTTTTTTTTTTACTTTTACTTTCAAGACAAATATACTTAGAAATCAAAACAAAAATAGTTAAAGATTTTTTAATTGCACATTATAAAATTACACAACTATCATTTATTATTTTTATTTTTAATCTTTTCTTTTTTATCTTTTTAACTTGTTATTTCTGTTTGTCTTTTCTTAATTGTTTCTTTTCAAATTCTTTTTTTTATATCTTCTTTATTTTCTTGTGCTCAATGTTAATTATACTTTTAATCTATATTTACATTTTATTATTATAGAAGTAAACTTTTTGATTGTACATTGTAAAATTACAAAATTAGTTTAATTTTAATTTTTCTTATTTTAAGTATATTTTCTTTATAATTTATAAATAAACTTGCAGGTATGCATGTAAAACTAAAGTAGTTTTTGAAGAATTGCACGTTAGATTTATGTGTGTATTTTCTTTGATGGTTTAGAAAACTTAAAAAAAATGTAAATAAATATAGTGAATACTCTTATTCAATAAAATAAATTAGAATTTCGAGTGGATAGAATTGCCCACATGACAAAAGCTTCTCATTGAATTCGAAATCTCTAATCAATACAAAATTGTAATTTTTCATGTTCTCAAAATTTATTTCCAATTCTAAATTCAGCTCGAAACAGAATATCCATTTTAAATTATAAATTCAGGTTGATTTGGTCATGATTGGACTCGTAAACATGGTAAATAGTTCCTATGGTCTTAATGTGACAGTAGAACTCTAAATTGACCGAATTACCCTCATTGGGAACTCTGATTTTCCCCCAAGGATCATATGAAAGTGATGTGGTGTTTATGTAAGAGAAACACGTCAGCGTCGTACATGATATCAATGTTCAGGAGTTCGATTCGTGGTACCCAAGAGAATTAGTATCGCTATGTTTTTTTTAATTTTTAAGTGTGTGATTTTTTGAATATTTTTTAAAGTTATGTAAAATTAAAAAAAAAAAAAATATATATATATATATATATACACACACACACACTCAAAAAAGGGGGGGGGGGGGGGGGGGGGGGGGGGATTATATTAGTTCGTTAAATCAAAATATTGTGCACCTGCCAGCTTTTCCATATTTAATTATTATTGTTATGACTATTATTATTAGACAGTCGGCATATTCATTCAAAAAGTGATAATGACAGTAATTTCAAATCAAATTATAGGACAGCAGACACGTTGCGAGTCCGAGTCAATTTACTCGTACATCATACAAGTGTCGTAACACAGACCTAGGAATTACATTTTCTTTTCTCATTTTTAATGTAATTTGAAATTTTATATGATAATTACAAAATAAACATTTTGATTTCAAAACTTTGACTTTTGACTAAGGTCATTGTGTGAAATATAAACATGACAGCTGCAGTACAAGATTAGAGTAATCATGCTTGTTTGATTAAATATTTCAGTTAACAAAATTATATGTAAAATTATGTAGCAGTGCAAAACGGTCCTGGATGTATCTACATTTCCAATAATCGAATTTTTTCGATGTTAATACTTTTCTTGATTCTTGATGCAATTGTTGTATCAACTAAAGAAGAAATCGATACAAAAATAACCCTTAAGTCTAATATTAATTAATCCCGTAGTAGAAATTTTTAGGCTAATATCAATCATTTCAATTTACTGACTATTAATAACTAGCAATTAATAACAACAAACTGTGGTCAATCAATAATTAGCAAATTTTTAAGCGGATACGTATATATAATTTTGGTGTTTCAATTTTGTCATGTAAAGTAGGTTTAAATAGCATTGGGCCTAAACTTCTTTGTCACCTGTGTTATAAGAGGCATAAAATTAATGTTAAATATTGGTAGTTAAGTTATTACAGGCACATTTTTGCACATAAAATTATAAACCTACCCTTTTCTATATTAAGTTATTCGATTTAAGCCAACTTTGGTATAAATTTCAGAGGTAAGGTTTGGATGTAATATTTGAAGGAATAAAAATAGTGTGTATATTTTGAGTTGAAAATTTATAAAAGAGTGTCAAGAAATAAGTTGAGTTTGATTTGATTATTTTATATTTATATATGAACATATATATATCTATATATGCGTGCCGTGTCTAAATGTATAAATATGAAGATATAAATACATGTAATAATTGAATATTGATAATTTGTATGTATATGAATGTATAAAAGAAAAATGTTTTAAAATATTATATATTTGAAGTTTATGTATTCTAGACTATGAAAATGAAAAAATAAAAATAAAAGAAACATTTTTTAACATAGTGAAAATTAATGAGTTGCAGCCGTTAATTAATACGTATAGTTTGCAGGCATTTAGTTAAACTTATATAAAAATTATAAAATCATATAAGATTGAAAAAATTTATGTGATGTGGATTTTTTTTTAATTTTAAAAATACATAAATTAGTAAAATGTTAGAATAAAATAAAATCATAAACCATAAAAAATATTAGTAATGGCAACTCAATCCGAACTAAAGTAGTTTTTGTGATTTATAGCAAGTTAGGCTATGTTTGTTTCTTATTCATCATCACTTAAAAATTTTTTGAAACCAAGCCTCTTAGTATATAAATTTTATTCAAATTTAAATTAAAAAATTTCCCTCTCTTTTATTTTGTAACTAATTAATAATTTCGCAAGCACTATACTCATATACAATCAGATCAATACTTATTCCTATAATTTTTTTACTCACATTTTTTTATTATATTGTAAATATATATATATTATCACATTATCTAATTATTATTACATTTTAAATATATATAAAAAATTTTCTTCTACTCATCCACATCTTACAAATAAAACATAAATTTTCCTCCCCTCCAATTACCAAAATTTTCCTACCCATAGCAAACCCTTATAAACTCCATCCGACAAAAGGGTTTATTTATTCATGATGTTAATTCTTTTTCAACAACAAAAACTAGGTTGTGTTTGTTTTGATTTTTTAGTGTGTGATTTTATGTGTATTTTTATTGAAAAGTATGTAAAAATAAATAAAAGGTAAAGATAAACTTTAAAAAATATAATAATTACATATTTTGAGATTTAAAAAAAATGAAAACAAACGTAGCCCTATATTCTTTGAGTCTTTTTGGCCTTTACTCTATACGCTGAGGGAGGAGTAGTTCTTTCCCGGCGTCCACCGAATTTCTGTTTCAGCGGGCAATTACAGAGGGGAGAGGTTGGTGGAAGGTGCCCGTGCGCTTCTCTCGTACTTGTGAATTTCCTAATTTGCCCCTCCAATTTTGACCATGCTCCCTGGTCTGTGCAATCAATTATTGTACCTGCAGCCGCCGCCAAGGTTGTAACTTTGAATGTATTTGGGCAGTGGTTACTGAGTCGACTTCGAATAATCACTCGAATTTGACTAACTTGATTCGACTCAATTTCGTCGCTTAATATTTTGAAGGGTGTTTGTATTTGAAAATTAATTTTAAAAAATTGAGTGAAATTTCATTTTTAGAAGTAATTAGTGGAGAGTTCGATGTTTTTGAATGAATTTGACGGTAAAAAATATAATGATATTCTTTTATGATAGTGTAATAAACTGTTTGATGTGATTTTTGTAAGAACAATGTGTTAAGAATGTCAAACACAAAGTCAAAGTATGACTTGTTTATACGAATGACGAGATATATTTATTGAATAAAATATTGTTGCAGTTAGGGAATAAAGAATAATTGTAGCCCTAAAGTAAAAATAGGTTTATTTTTCAAAAACAAAAAAATTAAGGCTTTGTTTGTTTTCAAATTACCCCCTTTAAAAAATACATGTTTAATTATTTCTTTTTTATCTCTTTCTTTATTTTACTTTTATACAATTATCAAGATAAAAATAATTAAAATACGTACTATAATTACAAAACAAACAAAATCTAAAAAATCAAGTAAATGGATTCATTTTTGTAAGTCACTAGTGGCAAACTTGTTTATTATTCTCCTAGGCAGTTGTACAAGCAAGTCTTGGATATTGAACTCAAATTTGGATTTTAATTAAAAAGTAAGTTCAAACTCAAAAATTTTCGAACTTCAGGAGCGTACCCACGCTAGAATCAAAACATTTTTGAATGTAATAAAATTTGAATTGAATAAAGTAATCCAATATCACTTATGAATAACAACCCTAAGTGCTTTCCGTAAAACCATAAAAATTGCTCAAATTGGCAGTGGTCCGTGACTAATTAATAGCCCTACTGTGCACTAAATTGGTTCTATTTAATTTCAACTTTGTGTGGTAATGAGAAATGAACCATTGCTTTTGATATGATATATTATGGTTAACTTTCTAGGCCATCATTGAAACCAAAATACGATATGATATTTCAAGGGTTATGCCGTCAGAATGACTAACATATGAATCAATTTACGCTTGATTTTTTTTCAATTATTCTTTGGATTGGGCACATGATCGCAAATGAATTTCTAAATTATCTTTCAAGAATATTGTTCTAACTAGAGAAAAAAAATTTGAAAGTATGACTAATTTTATAGAGCATGTAACCATGTATTATATCATTTATGGTGATATAAATATATAAATGTAGGATGTAAATGAAACGACTATTTAAACTAGACTCGATTTAATTTTGTAAAATTTGAAATTAAACTCAAAGTTGACTAGGGTGACAAACTGGACTTCCAAATGAAAATTTTTGAAATCAAGTTTAGAATTTGATTAAATTGAAAAAATTTTAGTATTTAATTGAAATCGAGTTGAATAATTTGATTTATTAACATATTTAATTATAAGAAGTGTAGTGGGATTGTTGTCATGTTTCCCTGAGAGATAAGAAATAAGAATGAGATTATTTCCTGTCGTTTTACAACATTAGAAATTTACCCCATCTTCCAATTTTCATTAAAACAACTATACCATGCTTTCTTTTTCCTAAGTTTTTTCAAGCCATTCATTTATTCTCAAAGTCACGCAAATTGGCATTTATCTGTCCTAAATTTAATTTAAATTTAGTTTGTGATCTCACAATGTATTCTTATATTTTTTATCTGCCATAAGCCCGCTTATTTGAAACACACTACCATATTTTATATCCTTCTTCTCTAACTTTTAAACTGTATTTAAATTTTCACATTTACAACATACACTGATAATAGAAAAAAAAAAACGAAAACAAACAAAGCCATTCTATTTTTTTTTTTTCCTTGTTGAATTTTACATCCATTTTTGTGATTGAATTTTCGGTAGTAGAACTATTTTGCTGAGATTTGTTTTTCACTCAAAGACACACGCTAACGTCATTATATTTTTTAAATTTTTTTATAAATTTCAATAAAAATATACCTAAAAACTAAAACAAACATCCTACGTGGGATGTGCTGTTGATTTCTATGGTTACGGTTATGCATTGTCTCATGGGCATCGGTCAATGTTATGGGATTGTCGGACTATTCGGTCGAATCCTGAAGCAAGTCGTGGGTTTGGGTTGATGGGTCATGTCATGGGTGTCCTTATGGTTTGAGATTCATGTTCGAGTTCGACCCGACAAGAAGTTCATTAGTTATGTGAACTGTGGTCCTTTGACAAATTAGAAATAATTCCAACTTGCACTTCACTCCCAATTTTGGAAATTAAAGTTAAAATAAGGAATATGATTTTTTCTTAAACAAAATATCCAAATTAAGTTACATATAAATTTTAAATCGGTGGTTACCACAAACCCAGAAATCAAACACAGAACAAGTGTTTTAATATTTTAACTTAAAGAGAATTAAATAATGTTAAGTGTGGCAATAATGCAAGTGTCCGTACATCTTCCATTAACTTCCCTAGGCTCATAGTTGTTTTATTTTGATATATATTATTTCTGAATGTCATGTTCTTTTGGCTTGAATATGTATAAATGGTGTTTAATTGGGGTCAAAAATGACCTTCTCTTAATCAAAATAGATATAACAAAACATAATTATTCATAAATAAAAACTGTACCTATATTATTACCAAGCGACAAATAACCCAATCGTGAATCGACAACCATAACACGGATCAAAAGCCACCCACTCCCGCGCAAGCGCGCACACACTTTTTGACCAGACGTAACAAATTAAAACAGCCTAATATAGAAACTCGTGAACAACAATACCGAAAAAACATCATACTCTACTCCAGCACTTGCACTACTGTATAATACCACGCATGATCCTAACATGTACCTTGCAAATCATTACGTCACACATTAACCATGCAACTCACGATGAACTGATTTAAATTGTCCATGGCTCGGTCTCTGCATCTCAACCACCCATCTCCGCCGGCAGAGGCTGTCCCACGGGGCTGGCAACAGGCCCGAATCCGGCGGTATGGGAGACGGTGGCGTCACAGTAGCCCCTCAAAATAAAGGTCTGGTCAGGTGTGTATCCGAGGGTGGTCAGCACCGCCGGCCAGCAGCGGTGGGTGATCACGGAGATGGCCTGGCAACACGGCTGGCTTATATCCAGAGTCCCGTTGACCAAATAGGCAACTATCTCGTGGGAGCATGCCCTGATCTCGGTCAGCGCAGACCAGCAGTCCAGTTGGCCCAGGGGTTTCGCTCCGGGGGAGAGACCAAACCCTGAAATCTGGAGCGATGGCTGTGGGAATTCCCTGGCGGAGTAAACGGACATCAGAGAGATGATTGCGAGCAATAAAAGCAGACCCTTCATGGCCATTTTGAGTTTTCAGAAGGTGTGCGACCGGGAAGGAGGAAAAGGGAGAGGATTTATAGCGGGCGATGGACGAGAGGGAAGGGGAAAGGGCACTGAATCCATCAATGCATGGGAGTGGGAATGGGAAAGGGAAACGATGAGATTAATGGCAACTGTTACGAACTGAGGGAAGCATCCCACATGATGATCGATGGCATTAAATTTAATTTGTTCTTGCCATCAGTGCATGCAATATATTCTTTTGTGGTCCTGTTTTGGGGTTTGATGATTGATGGCAGGGACGAATGCCCTGAAAACCATGCATGCTTTTGCACATGAAGGGGACTATGGAGCTATTGTTCGACGACGCAGGGTGTAAATGGGTAAGGGTAAGGTATTACCCTACTCATATTTATAAAGGGTTATCTATATTTAGGTCCAAACCAAACCCAATGTAACATACATTTCTCATACCCATATCTGTAAAATTACGCATTAAAAAAAGTGTTCTTCCAGTACATGGTTTCTTCTTTGAGTAATTGGAGTATTTAATTATATATCTTTAAACAGGCCACTTCAATTTTTTTTGCCATCTGATTTTACATCCACAAATACAAAGATGAAATAATAGAAAATCTTACAGAAAAGCCTGTCACTACAAGCTTCTTTCATGTTTTCCCTAACATTTCCCATCTATTCTATTTTTTCCTTCACCATTTTCTTTCTAGTCTTTATGCTCTAAATGGATAGGCCAAACCCCGATCAGAACATTTTCCCGCCTTCGCCGCACCAAAATTAAGATTTTAATGCATTTCTAAAATTTTCTGTTTTATTTATTTATTTTTATAAATTTTATTGTAAAATAAAGTATTAATTTAATTTAATATGAATTTTTTAAGACAAAAAAATGAATTACATATATTTTGTAAATATAATACAAGTAATGAATAAAATATGTTGCTCAAGTCAATAATTTTGTTATATATTTGTATAAAATAATTTTTAAAAATAGATTTTAAAAATGTTGTATTATAGTTGAACTTTTGAAATTAATTTAAATAATAAAACACAAGAAAAAAAACAATAAATTTTATTCAAAAATTGACCCAATATTACAAATTTTACCCATATTCATCCCATACCCATTGGGTAATACCCAATAGGTTTGATGTTAATTGGATAAAGTTGGGTATGGGCATTTATGGGTATGAAAATACATGGGGAAGAGTATATATGGGTATTTATAGGTATGTGCATGAATAGGGTAAAACCCTATCCATTGAAGTGAAATACACCAGGTGCCACAAATTTGGCAAAATCTCAACAAACAATTGGTTAATTCTTTTCTTGTTTATTTTTAAATATAAAAAATTCAATAAAATAAAAACTTAAATAAAGCATCATCTAAAATAAATTTTCAAAAAATTAAGAATAAAATATAATATAAAAACTTTTGAAATGTTTACTTTCAGTTTTTCGATTAGTTAACTATTTAAATATAAAAAAACAAATAAGAAATTAAATGAAGTACAAAATAAAATAAAATAAAAATAATACATATTTATTTTTAATAATATTAAATGGAAAAATACTTCAAAATAGAGCAAATATATTTAACAAAAAAATATCTAACATCAATTTTTATAAATATGGTTGAAATTTTACACATGTTTAAATTTATTTATTTTAAATATTTAAAAAGTTTTGATATTTTATTTTATTTTATATTTGATGTTTCAGTACATTTTTCATTTAATGTATTTTTTATTATTTGAAAACAGAAAAATAATTAGTTGAAAAATTAAGATTTTGCCATGGAGAAGGCCATCTGTTGTGCGGTTTAGAAGGCTCCTGGAGTGCAGGATGAGAGAGTGACAAGTGTCACCCGATTACTCTCTTTATTTTTTATTCCTTCTCTTTGCCTGTTATTTACCTTTGCCTCTCTGTGTGTGTGAGTGTTTTTTCTACTCCGTCAGATTAATTTTTAATTTATATTTCTGTTTTAAATTATTTTTTCATTTTATGTTTTTATATGTTATTTATTTACTACTTCTTTAAATTCTTTTTTAATTTATTTTATTTTTACATTTTAACATTTTCTGTCAACTTCTTTAAATTGTTTATTAATTTTCTCTTATGTAGTGGTTAGATTATTTTGAAATTTTTTCCTTTCACCCTTCTTTTTTTCTTATTTCCATGAATTCTTATTAACTATATAAATGTACATAGATTCATATCAAAATCGAGCATAAGAAAGTTGTGAAATTTTCAAATAGAAAATGCTTAAAGACCTTAGGGAGTCCTCTTTCCTTGATTAATGACTGTTTTCCAAGACATCTTGTTAGTGGATTTAGGCCCTTTATCGTGATTAGGCAATTGATTATATGACATGAAATTTATTTTCATTATTTTTCTCTATTACAAATTTGAAAAGATGCATGTTTGAATGATAGTTTATTCTAAAAGTAATTCTGTAAACAATGAGACAAATGCCAAGCATGCCTACGACAAGAACAAGTCCGTGATACAGATCATGTAAAAGTCACGATTATGTTTGTTTTTGTTTTTAGTTATATATTTTCAGATTTATTTTTATTAAATTATTTATGTATAAAAGGAGAGATAACAGTGAACATTTAAAAATATAATAATTATTCCATGTATTTTTAGTTTACATATTGAAAACAAACATCATGTGGTTTCACCTAGGAGTGTTAACTAATCGAGTTGCTCGACTCGACTCGGTTGAGCAACTTAATCAAAGCTCGACTTGATATAGTCATTAAGTCGAGCTCGAGTATTTTATAGGGATATTTGAGTTCGATTCTTCTTTTTTTTTTTTTTTTTTTGCCAAACATAACCTACACTCTACGGTGCACTCAGTTCGAACTCCAAACTCAACAAACTTGAAAACTCGAGCTCCTCGACTCGATTCCAACTCTAATTTCACCAAATAATAAGTGGGAAAAACCTCGTAAAAAACGTACTTTTGGTAGCTGAATGTGCGTTAGCCCAACTGTCCCAAGCATTTTTCCTTTTCTTTTTCTCCTCTACTTTTTTACGTATTCTATTTTTTAATCCTCAAACGACTTACTTTCTCTTTTATTTTTATTAAATTTTTAATTTAATTTAATCATTAAAAAATAATTATTCGTTATCAAATTAGTAAAAATATAATATTTTTAGTTTATTATAATCAATAAAATTTTGTTATCGTTTCCTTGCGGAATGTGCACAAACATAAAGTGGGCTATTTGCTCTCGCAGTTTCACTGGGGCATGTTTGTGAGAAGAAGAAGAACATTGGGGCCCAAATAAGAGTCCATCTAAATTTGGGGCCTTCAGCCCAGTTCTCAGAAATGTCTCTGATTTCTTACACCGACGGCGCACAATAGCACACTGCGGTGTTGAGATCATATCGAGTCTCTTTTTTGCCATTTGAAAAATGGACGAAAGAAATAGGCTTTTATTGGTTTAAAAGGTTGATTTGGTAAATGGGTGGCTTCTACGTTTGTTTCCAAATTAGAATGGGGAGAGTAATTTGGGTGATTTGAGTGGAGATAAATATTATTTTTTGTTTGAAAATTTTGAATGAGTAAGAAAATTATATATATATATATATATATGTCTAAATATCTAATATTGATTAAATGGTAAATGTCTATGATTTCTGACACCGACATCGCACAATAGCATACTCTCCCGGTTTAGAGTTAGAGACGTTATAAAGTCTCTTTTTTGCCTTTGAAAAAGGGATGAAAGAAATAGGCTTTTATTGGTTAAAAAGGTTGATTTGGAAAATGGGCGGCTTCTAATAAAGTGCCAATTTATTACCAAAAGTCATGGGTACGTTTGTTTCCAAACTAGAACGGGGACAATAATTTAGGTGATTTGAGTGGAGATGAATATTATTTTTAATTTATAAAATTTAAATGGTTAGAAAAATTATTTTTATATATATTTAATATATAATAATGATTAAATGATGTGATAGTATATAAATTTGTATGGTACTAAAAAAATAAATTTGAGTAAAAAAATTATAAAGTTATGTGTTGATTTGACTGTGAATAATAAGTATAATGATTGAAAAATTATTAATTAATTATAAAAATAAGAAAAGAAAATATTTGGATTTGGATTTAAATAAAATTTATATAATAAAATGTTTGATTTGTAAGATTTTTAAATAACGAATAATATATATATATATATATATGAAAGAAACAAAACGTAGCCTATGGTTTCAGAATATGTAACGGTCTTCTTGACCACTACACAACATAATAATGATGATAAATTTTTCAGTAAATGGAATATTTTATGATCTGGGATTTCCAAATATTGAATTGCATACCAGCACAACAATTATTCATATACTATAATAATATTATAAGCTTTGTTAGTTTTTGATGTCACGATCACATGGGGCATGGTCAATTGGTCACATGACATCCCTTTCTAAGAAAATGAGCTATTGTGGACTTTACCAACCGGTTGGTGCAGACTGCAGACTCAATAATTTAATTTCAAATAAATATTTATACCATTCATTCATTTGGGGTAAAAACATGTAAACTAACGAAGCATTTGACACTGAAAAATAGTACAAGAACTGCATAATATAAAAATATTCATGACACGATCAATATGAGTAAAAATATAAGTTTATAAACCCCACTTGAGTACTACTCAAATTTTTTTTTAGGTTAAGTATACTTTCATTATATTGAAATAATTTAATTACCAACTCCAACCTCCATCTTTCATGATGACGTGGACTTTGTTTGGTGCAGCACATAGAAGAATTTGTGCATCCAACTCAAGATCAAGATTTGGCAAGATTTTCAACAAGAAACCAAGTGCCAAATAGTTGGACCAATAGGGTTGGGGTTTTGATTGATATCCATAAAAATAATTATAATCATTTTGCTTGGACTAAGCTTTGCTTTTGAAGCTTGGATTCATACTTTAATTTCAATGTTTTGTAAAGTAAAGAGGGCATTCCATGTTGACAGAGCAAGTCATATATGTACTGGCATGTTTGATTGAGTAATCATTCAATTATTTTCTTCATTGGTGGGGGTGCTCAAAATTTGACTTTAGGGAGCGATTAAATAAATTTTATTATTCATATATATAAATGGATAAATAATATATTACATCATTTGTCAAAGAAAGAGATAAAAAAAAAATAGAATAAATTAAAAGACTGTGAAAAACGTGGATGAAAAAAATGTATATATAACGAATTAAATTGAAGGACACACAATGCTAGTGCATACAAATAAAATAATTATTATTAAAAATATAAATTTTGTATCATTCATAAAATGAGAGATGAAATTAAGAAATTTCAAAAAAGAATAAATCAAAATTGAGAGAAGTGAAATAAATAATTGAGAAAAGAAAAACAATATCTGCACACATATATAGAATATATAAAGAATTAGGATAATTTAATAATATATGCTGCATAATCAAATTCTTTTGTAATTTATTATATTGCATAAACTTTTAATGTATAATATAGTATAGATATCATATAATATATAATATCATGTCAGTGTTTGATTAATTTTGACCAAAATTCTGAATTCTCATAATTTTGGAATTTTTTATTAATAAATATTTGATAATTGATTTATTTTTACTATATTTAATTTAGTTGCACGTTATAAATTTGCAACACTATCCCTAATAAATAAATTTACTCCATAACATTAAAGTAGGGAGACCAAGCATAGTTAAATAAGATTACTAATAGACTATTACTTTTTTACACTATACTCGCTATATTATTAAATTACATAATTATCCTTATTTTGGATTCATTTGTTTTTTCTATTATTTTCTTTCTCATTTTCTTTTTAACTTCTTATCTTTATACATATCATCTCTCAAAATTTTCTCTTTTCAATTTTGACCATGATCTATTTTTTATTTTGAGACATTATCATTATCTTTAATACTAAATAATCATATTTTTATTATTGAAAACACAATAATTCTGTAATTTATAAAAAAATTTGCACACATAATTTTACTAGTTTAAATTAAATATATACATGGCAGTTAGTTTTTGTAGCTCCATTTTGTCTTTCAATTTATTTAGGTTAGAATTTTTAAATTTCCTTTTTGTGCTATAACTTATTTATGGTAAATGTATAACAAAATAATTAATTGGTGAAAATTTCCTTCTTGTGTTATAATTTGTTTACATTAAATACATTATAAAATAACTAATATAAGAAATTTCCCTTTTTAATGCTAGAGAGTGACTTATGTGTTGGTTTTGAATTATTTTGACTCTTCTAAAGATTTATATCACCATTTTCATTGTTTAAATTCTTCAAATCTCAATTTTTTTTTTGAGGTCTGTTATAAGCAACTACAAAGATCGAATTAATTTTATTTTTTTATTTCGTCACTGGAGTGCAATTACTACAAGGCAAAACAATTTAATGTGGCTTTTCTATATTTTTCCCCTCATTTTTAAATCAACTTTTTTTTCACTTTTTTTTTTACAAGTTTGTTGATTTACAATATTTGCATCCATGTGTAACTTTTATAATTTTTTAACATATTCTCACTCACTCTTTTAAATAGAATTTATCTAATGAAATTTGTTATATTCCTTTTAATCTTTTGTGATAATTTTAATTTTTTCTATATTCGATGATTGTATAATTTTATTTTCATGTTATCTATTTTTTATGAATTAAGAAAATAATTGTATACGGATATGATCTGTGTTTCTGTGCTATGCTGATGCCTTTTTTGTATTTCAATTATTTTTATTTTTCAATTCTATTAAATTTTTGGATTAATTCGGGTTTGCTAATATTTTTCTACTTATTATATTTTTAATACATTGCTATATAATCAAACTTGGCACTGTCATTTTTCAAATTTTGTTTTTTTTTTTTTTTGTGAAAGTTTTCATCAATTAACTTGAAGTTTTATTGTTTCAGTTAATCATTATAGTCAAATCAAATTGATATTGGATTTAATATATCAAATAAATTTTTTCCATACATGATCGCAGTTTTCTTTGATCAATATTCATAAACACCTCTTTTTTTCCATTTCAAATGAGCTCATTAATTCAAAAAAAATAAAAATGATATTACCCTATATAATATACTCAAGATTGAAATTTTCCATAAATCAATGTCTGCTTAATTATCATAGTGCCTGTCCAAATTTATTAGAATAAATAGGATATTAAATGGCCAAGTTCAAACATTTGAATCAATTTTGACTTTGATCAATACAAAATAAATTATCTCACATGTATAAAATATATTTGTTTGTTTTCAAAAATAAATTTTAGCAATATGATTATTTAAATTCATTTAAAAAAATTATTTACACGGTCTTAAGTCTCCTTTTTCACTGGCAAAGTATAAAATTTCATAATTACAAAAATATTTTACACATAAAAATTACATTTCTCACAATGCTTTATATTTTTATCATGTACAGTTTCATAATTTTTTACATATGAAATATAAAGTTTCACATTTTCAAAAATATTTTTTACAAGTGAAAATTATATTTCACAAAATGTTTTATAATTTTTTTCATATACAGTTTCATAATTTAAAAAGTAAAGCTTTGTTTTTTTTCTTAGTACTTATTTCTTTCATCACAAAATATGCAATTGTTATAAACAATTATTATAAAATATTTTTTCTTTTCCATTTTATATAATCTAGCAAACAGCTAAGTAATTGAATTTTTTATGGATCTAAAAAGAATACTAATTTTTTAGATCTCTAATTTTATTTTAAAAACATGTTTATTGTTTTGTATTATTTTTTATTGATGTATTTTTCATATTTTTTGACACAATTCCTCCAATTAAAAAATAAAAAATGATTATGTAGGTTGTTTTATATTTTCCTTTCCTTCTTTCTTTCTCGCTTCATTTTCTAGTCTTTTTGGGATTGAAATTTATTGCCAATTACAATTCTAAAATGAACTTAGATTGAAGTCTTACGCTATGTTTATTTTAAATTTAGTTGTATGTTTTTAAGTTTTCTATTTCAAAAATTGTCTAAAAATAAAATAAATAAAGAGATAAATTTTAAAAAGTATAATAATATACTACCCACAATACAAAATATTGTATTATACTATATTGAAACCCAAAATTAGTATATATTGAAGTAATTTATTAAACGCATGCATAGAATAAAATTATCCTTGAATTATATGTGCGCAAATTTTTTTATATATTTATAAAATTTCTTATTATTAAAGTAATTTCCTATAAAATTATATTTATAAAAAATCTTAAAAATTATTATAGATTGAAGTAGATACTTTTTTTTTTTTCATTATCACACATGGTCCCTTAAATTAAGAATCAGTTATTGGTAATCTCCTCCTTCCTTACTTTTTCCCTTAACCACCACACTATTGCCATATTACTTTTAATAAATTTAAATTCGTAAATCATGTATGATTATAGTTAATTGTAAAAATAAAATTTATTTTATTTGTAAAATATTTGGATGTCACCATATATCTTTTTGTGACTTAATATTCTTATAGTCCTAACCATCTTAGTACTCATGTCGTTTATTAAATCATTACTAAAATTAACTTTTTATATTTTAATTTTTACTATTATCATCACAGTACACAAATTGATGTAAGTACAATCATATTTGATCAAGTCATGAATGTGACTTTTAATATATAATTATGATAAAAACTTAATTATTAAGAAAAAAAATTGAATGAGTAAGTCGTGTTTTTTCCTATACAAATATTAACATTCAAAAGAAATTAGAACTTCTTAATTTATTTTTATGCAATGTTCTAATTTAATATATCTCACTTTTGACTTTTTTTGGTGTTTAGATTATATCATCAAAATGCACATGACAACATGATATAAATATTTATAATCAAAGATCTTTTATACTGTATGCATATATATATTTTAAGTGTATGTAAAACATATGTGTAAACATCAAGCAAAATAATTATCACAACCAAAATGATATTTATTTGTTGCCAATTAAAATTTTATTCCAACCAACTCAAAAAACACGTAGCCATTTTAAATTATGATTTATTTAGTATATATCTAATTTTAAACATACTAACATATTTATTGTGTAATTCAAAAAATTACTTATTCCTAATATATGTATATATATATATGTATGTATGTATGTATATCTTAGGCTTTTTTCATTAAATATTATAAATTTCAGTGTTAAAAAACATATAAACAATAAATTTATTTATTAAATATTTTTAGTCTATTAAGTATTTTATTTTACATGCTGGTTAGTGTGATTGGTATTCACATCGTTTAGAAAAGTGGTATTATCCACGTATAAAATTATAAATATCATTTTGTTAAACATTTAATAAGCCAACATTTATTTTTGCAAAACTAATTCATTTATATTTTACAGAGTAATGATGGCTAAAATTTCCAATGTTTTTTAAAACAATTTTTAATTAGTTTCTTTGGTATATGGAGTGTTTTTTTCTTTTTTTTTTTTTTTAAGTTTTAAAAGATCAATATTTAGGATTTGTATGTGTTGAAATCTAAGCATATCATAGAATTGGTAGCTTGTAGTGTTTGTGCTTAACTTTTCAAACATATTGTTGATTTTATTTAAATTTAATATATATACAAACATACATACATACATACATATATATATATATATATATATTCTCAATTTTTCTTTTGCAAAAATAGGGGTAACGTTTTTGGTTTGGAACTTATTTCTCTGTATACGTTAAACACAATTATGAATTTTTTATTTTTTATTAATTTTGTGCTGCAATTTGTTGAAAATAATCTTTAAATTTGAACAAGATTCAACATAATTAAAAACTATTCATTTTTAAAATTTTATAGAAAAATTACAAAAATAAAATATGATTTTTAATACATAGCATGTATTACACTTTAGTTTATGTGTGTATAATACAAGTAAAATAACTAATTGGATTTAGATTTTCAAATACTTATTGTGATTATCACAAGCCTCTTGTCCCACGTCGCAAGAACCTAACAAGAACCCACTGAACTACAAGAAGTAAGAAAATAATTAACTCTAATAATATACTTAAGGTTTACAAATATTGCTCTAAATCTGATTTTTGTTACATATATTTTTCAATCAACGGCGTGTAGAAACAAATATCATAATATTTTTGTGCAGTTATTTATCATAATAATAATTGTTTATCGATAATTAATGTTATTTATCGATAGAATCACGTCGTCTCGTTTTAAATTATATGTATTATTAATTTTAGCAATGTATTCAATTATTGCCATATAAAAAATATGCTGTTTCTCGTAATAATTTATCACAGCTTGTCATGCATGAAAAAGAAGAAAAAGTAACATCCTTTTTCAACCACGATGTTGCTAAAGAAAGATAACAATGACAATAATAATGAAAAGAAAACAATGACAATTATTATTAAAATATAAATAATTAAAACTAAAGGAGAGACAATGAAAATTATTTAAAAAATGAAAGAGAAGAATTATTTCGGCCATTTGATACATTGTATATAAAATTTTCTTGCACTAGATAATTAGATTTAATTCAATCAATCTCTATCATTGCACTTATGTTTGTAACATAATTTTCAACTCAGAACACGTGTTTTTAAATTTCATACCACTAAATATACAATATAACAAAATAATCATCCAAATTCAAATTCACTTTCTTGTATATATATATAACTAATTAATTATATTTTAATTATTATACCTATTCATAATCAAATTAATACATAAATATATTTTATATATAATCGCATTTATTTTTATTTATACCATAAAACATAGTTATAATTCCTATACACTATCACATTATCAAATCTTTATTATATATTTTATACATATATTCAAAAAAATTGTACTATTCATTTTATGAAAACATTCATTTAAAAAATGCTATCAATTTCAACATAATAACTACAAAACATAATCTCCAACCAAACCCCTCTCCCAAACATAGCCTACATATCTTTGTTAATAAATTTATATATTATTGAAATAGGATTATATTTACCATTCATAACAAAGTCAAATACCATAAAAATACCCACTCTTACCATTTATTACCATATTTTTGAATTACATAAATTACATTACACATATAACCCTTGAACAACATACGCAATCCCATATCATGCTATATTATCACACACACACATATACTTGACATATATGTATATTGTCTATAATGTTTTCAATGCTTTAGTGAAAAAAAAAATTCCCTGTAAAAAGGATTAGTAAATTTAGTGATTATATTTGGAACATAACTTTTAATCATAAAACATATCAAAATTTATATTTCCAAATATATTATTTAATAGCATTTTCAACCAAATACAAATTCAAAAATTTCCTATCTCATATATATATATATAACTAACGAATTGTTTTTTAGTCATCATACCTATTCGCAATTAAATCAATGCTTATATGTATCACATATGTACTCACATTTATTTTTATTTAAATTTAATAATATAATTATTTTTTTAATAATATCACATCATTTAATTATTATTATATATTTTATACATTTATTTAAATAAATTATATTATTATTCTTGTTAAAATATTTTTTTAAAACATACAACTTTTATCAGTACAGTTAATGTCAAATATCATGTTCCGTACCAAACATAGCAATGTGAATACTGAAAGTGGTAGCTTTTTGTTGCTTCTCCTCTCAATCAGAAAATGAGTTTGGTCAAGCTTGCCATTCACGTGGCCATGTCATCGTCAAATTAACGATCGTGGCGAGTACGACTTCACATTTTTTACAATTTAAAACAAGTCATATCAGCAAATATAAATGCCAAATTTATAAATTGTCATAAATTTATATCATTCACTATAACTTATCGTGCATATAAATAAAATTATATTTACATTATAATACGTGTTGAATTATAAGTACACTCCATCACGTGGAAGAATTTATTTCTTTTTAATGTGATAAATTATTCTATTTTAAAATGCCTTAAAAATTAATATAAACGAGAGCAAGAAAAAAAACAAAGAAAATATTTAAGAGAATAAACTAAAAAAAGGAAATAAAGTCAATAAAATTTAGAAGAAATGATAGAAGAGAACGAGAAAATATAAACGAATAAATAAAATATAAATATTTAGGTGTTCCTACTTTAAATATCATGTCATAATTTTAGATTAAATAAATAGTATACACATAACATGAAATACGACAAATTGAATGTAAAATTAGATTATCAAATTATTTAACGCATTTCCTCAATCAATTATCAATTCTCATGATGTGTGCCTAAAAAAGTGTTTTGGCACTGTTGTCTTTTTGTTTTTACCTTTAGGAACAGTATTGGACCCGTGAGGATTATTGTGCCAATTTTTATTTTATTATATTGCAAAGATGGAAACCCTAAAAACAACTTTCTAGGGTCAAGCATCGTCACAGGACACCATGTTTACTCAAATATCACAATGGGACGTGGCGAGTACAATTTTTTCAAATAATAATAACAATAAGAATGATTGTTGTTTTGGTCATGTCTGCCAAATGGAGAATAAACTTAAAGTCCTATGAATAAATAAAATATAAATATTTTGTTCCTACTTTAAATATCATGTCATAATTTTAGATTAAATGAAAGTATACACATAACATGAAATATGACAAATTGAATGCAAAATTAGATTATCAAATTATTTAATGCATTTCCTCAATCAATTATCAATTCTCATGATGTGTGCCTAAAAAAGTGTTTTTGCACTGTTGTCTTTTTGTTTTTACCTTTAGGAACAGTATTGGACCCGTGAGGATTATTGTGCCAATTTTTATTTTATTATATTGCAAAGATGGAAACCCTAAAAACAACTTTCTAGGAAAATCATCTTCATCCATCGTCACAGGACACTTAATTTTACTACATTCACAATGGGACAAAAATTATTTACAATCAAATAATAATAACAATAAGAATGATTGTTGTTTTGGTCATGTCTCAAATGGGTTGTCCTTGTTTGAATGTCTATTGTCAAGGGCAAAAATGTAAAAACAATGGGAAAAGGTAAAAGAGAGAATAAAGAGAGTGTTAGGTTTTATGATCGATGGGCTTGAAGTCTATCACTTAATAAAACTAATAGAGAATTAACTTCTAAACATCGCCAAATCCTTTCAATCAACGCTAAAATACTAATTAATTACTTGATTTGATACTCCCTAAGAATAGTTGATTTGTCATGGTCTCGAATAGAGGTTTTGATGGTGGCTGGTTTTGTTTGTGAAATTTGAGAATAATGTAAAATAAAAGGTAAAAAAGAAAAAAAAAGGGGAGTTCTTTATATAATAAATAATATATTTAAAGTATCTAATTTGATAAACTATCAAAAAAGTGTTTAATTTAATGTGATGAAAATGATGGAAAATTGACTTCGGAGCATAGCCAAACCATCCAAAAGACACTAAATTTGTGGCTGACATCCACCTCAGAAAATAAGTTTGGCCATTTGCTTCCTCTTTTTTTTTTTTTAATTTCAAAAAATACTAAATAATTATTATAATTTTAAAATTTTTACATTTATCTCTTATTTTTATATAATTTTTAAAAAACACAATAAAAACATACCGTTCATATGAAACCATCTCGTTTAATAAGAAGGAAAATTTTTGAAATAATGGAAAATTTTATAAAATTAAAAATTTTAAAAATAAAAATTGATAAAATTTGCCAACTATTTTGACATAATTCATTTGAGCTTTATCAAAAATTAATTTACGTTAGTCTTAGTCAATTGACAAATTGAAGCAAATTCAAATACAATATTATATCCCATAAAAACCATTATACCCATAACCTCACCATAGCAAATATCCAAATAAAACTAGACTAATATCCATGAAAAATATAAATTATCAAAATATAATAATTATATATCAGATTATTATGCATTTAGAAAATATTATAAATGACACTACCTAAAATGCTTGGAGAGAGAGATATATATATAATATACTCACACACACATACATGTTACTTTTTATTATATAATTTTTATACTATTTTTAAATTTTTGTTTCAAATATATCGCTTTTAAAATTTGCATCCGAACAAAACTCTATATTTAGATACAAATTTGCATCATTTTTTTTTTCTGATCAAAATTTATGCATTCGTACACACTGCATTTTTTATATCGCTTCCTCTCATACTTCTAAATTAGTAATAAATTTTTTATTAGTCACCAAAATCCCGACAAAGTTTTCATCAACATTTTATTACAAACACAGGGTCCCATCTCCATCTCCTCACGCGGTTTGCTTCTCTCTCTTCTGCCCTCTACGCGGTTTCTTCTGTCTTCCATGATTGATTATATACCCCATTACAAATTGCCTCTATTTTTTATGTTTATCTTCCACGCACCGTCAAAAAAAAAGTGAATTTCCCAATCATGGGAATCATTCGTAGTTCTGATTATAATTCATTTCAGAATTTCCTTCTAAGCCTGCCAATAAAAATAAAATAGCGTTCAAAAAGAAAAAATATATAAAGAAGCAGAGCCCAAGAAAGGGAGAGGGGACAGAAAAGTAGAGCAACAGCTAGATCTGTATGAGAGAAAGAAAATGCAGTATTCAGTGACCCAAAAAAAAAAAAAAATTATCCAGCACAAAAATAACATCCACACAACAGAAGAAACACAGCTGGATTTGCAAACCCAAAGGGCCCATATTGTCCTCTCCCTCTCTCTCCCTCTCCCTCTCTCTCTCTCCCTCTCTCTCCCTCTCCCTCTCCCTCTCCCTCTCCCTCTCCCTCTGTGTCTACACATACATGTGCATATACATACAGAAGGCTTTTATTGCAAACACCAACTTCGGTGGGGACAGCTCAGAGCTATAAGCCACCACCTCCCCCCCCCCCCACCCCACAATCTGGGCCCCATTGCTCTCTCTCTCTCTCTCTCTCACACACACACACACACCCCCCAAAATACTTTTTTTTCCATATTGTATAAGAGAATCCAAGTCCACCCGCCTCTCTCTCTCTCTCTCTCTCCTCTCTCTAAATGTGAAAAGTCCAATGGTCCTGTCCAGCCATGTTCCAGTGCAGCGTTAGCTTGTAAAGAAAAGAAAACAACGTGATTTCTTTTGATTATTAATTGCCATCACAATTTATTACCTTAGACATTTTCTCAAGAATCGCAGTTATAAACCTCTTTTATTTGACTTTCCAGGAGCGTTGTATATTGGCTTTCCTTCTAGCTTTTATTCTTTAATTCTCCAATTGGTTTCTGCCTTTTTACGCGAGTGGTTTCTCCCAATGTGGGGATTTGGGATGCCTGGTGGTCTCTTCTGATGGGAGTTTACTCACATTCCGTCTTCCAGTGAGTCTCCATTTTCCCATTGCGCTAAAGCCGGGCTTTAATTTCTTCCGCCATTTTGTTCCAAAGGTTGAATCTTGTGGATTTGATTGGGATTTCTTGGCACAAAATTGGCTGGACAGCACAGCTGTTTGTGGGCATTGAGAGTTGAATCTCTAGAGGGTTTAACAGTAAATCCGAGATTTGTCCATTTTGTGCAGAGATTTGTCCATTTTGTGCAGAGATTTGTCGGCTGTGCGAAGCCAAATCAAAAGGCTAGATCTTTGGTGCACTACTCTGTTGGGATTTTTTTTCTAGAGTTCGGATACTTTGGTGGGCTTGTGTGAGTGGAAATGGCGATGAATACAGGAGGGAGGCTTGTGGCTGGTTCTCACAATAGAAACGAATTTGTGCTTATCAATGCTGATGAAATTGGAAAAGTGAGTCTTCCTGATAACCCCTCATTTTGGTTCTGGGTTCAGTTTTTTTTTTTTTCAGATTTTCATTTACCCTTTTTGTTCTTCTTCAAAATCCTTCTTTAGATTCCAGTGTTAGGGCTGTCGGTGCTCTTTGGGGAGTGCGTCTGTGTTCATTGATTTCATAATTTGAATAGGAATTTGTTACTTGATTTCTGGTGGGGAAATTTGTTCTATTTTTTCAACTTATTTCTCTGGCATGATTGGAATCTTTAGCTCTAGATGTATGTTAGAGGTTTGTTGTGGAATGGGCTTTACTTTTGTTTTCAGATTTGAGTCATTTTTCTTTTTGTTTAGTTAGTCCCTGTAGAGCGTATGAAGGTAGCATATTTTGATTCATTGTGTTTGATTTGAGGTTAAATGCTTTAGCTGATTTGGTGTTCTAGATGTGATAATGATCTAATTTTCCCAACCCTTTTCATTCTTTTTAATTGCAAATTCTTGTGGAGATCTGAAGAATGTGACTCTGTTAACTATGGTAGACTTTAGGATGTTGATTAGTCCCACTCTCTCTTATGATAAATCAGAGAAAAATTCCGGACATTGTAGTTAATTGTATGCATATATGCTCACGAACATTAATTCTAACTTGGTAGCTCCGACAAAGTTTAAAGGCTGAAAATGGAAAATATTGTTTGAAAAAAGTATGAGATAGCATTTTCCTCACACGATATATCATCTTTATGAAGTATATAATGTGGGTTTTTTTCCTTATTTTGAAGGAACACCAAGGAGTTCTTTTGAAGTATTTATTCCATAGAATGTAGAACAAGATACGCATGACTTGTTTTATGTCCAATAGTTTAGGAGTGGTGGATAATGGTAATTAATAAACTCCTCGTTTCTTGTAATAGATTAAGTCCGTTCATGAACTAAGTGGGCAAACATGCCAAATTTGCGGGGATGAAATCGAGATAACTGTAGATGGAGAACTCTTTGTTGCATGCAACGAATGCGCATTCCCCGTCTGTAGGACTTGCTATGAGTATGAGAGAAAGGAGGGAACTCAGGCTTGCCCACAGTGCAAAACCAGATACAAGCGCATCAAAGGTGAGTCTGTCAGTGTACTTATTTTAACAGATTTTTGCTTTTAACTAGCTGCAACCGAGCTCTCTCAGGTTAATTTATGATTGAAACACACATCTGTTCTGCAGGTAGCCCTAGAGTCGAGGGTGATGAAGATGAAGATGACATCGATGATTTGGAGCATGAATTTGATTATGGAGACATTGAAGCATCAGGATTTATGCAGAATGCAGGTGCAGCATCCTCTGTCCATGGTTATTCAGCTGGAGCAAATGCAAGACATGATTCGTCTTCGCAGGCTCTTGATATCCCTCTGTTGACGTATGGTGAAGAGGTGACACAAACATTGCCCATCCCTGTCTCTCTGTTTCATCTCATGTGTGTTTCATTGATATGTTACTGCATGCTCTCTTGCTAACTGTCCTCCGATCTCTTCTAGGATGCTGAGATTGCACAGAATCAGAATGCTATCATAGTTCCCCCATATGCTAAATATGGGAATGGAACTCATCCGACTCCTGCTTCAGCTGCACCTTGTAAGTTGTTTCTCCCAAAGACATGCATTTTGCACAAAAGATTTTTTTTTTAAATTCGAATGCAATTTTTACTTGTCATGCTTTCAATGTTCTAGTGAATCCCCGACCTATGGTTCCGGAAAAAGACATTGCATTATATGGTTATGGAAGTGTTGCATGGAAAGATCGTATGGAGGACTGGAAGAAGAGGCAAAATGAAAAACTTCAAGTGGTCAAACATCATGGGATCAATGGTGGTGGGGACTTTGATGGCGGTGAATTTGACCCAGATTTGCCTATGTATGTTATAGCGTCGATCTCGATATTCAAACTACTTATCTGATTATCTGCTTTACCGTGTAAGCGATCTTATTTTTCTTTTCTTTCATCTCATAGTATTTGAACTGTCTTTGGTAGGATGGATGAAGGGAGGCAGCCACTGTCAAGGAAATTACCAATTTCCTCAAGCAAGATAAACCCATATAGAATGATTATCATTCTGCGACTTGCGATCCTTGGCTTATTTTTTCACTATAGGATTCTTCATCCAGTTCCTGATGCCTATGGCTTGTGGATGACTTCAGTTATTTGTGAAATATGGTTTGCTGTGTCATGGATACTTGATCAATTCCCCAAATGGTATCCAATTGAGCGAGAAACTTACCTTGATCGGTTGTCACTAAGGTACATGGACATCTTTCCAATGAACTCAAAAGATTAGATCATTTGTTTTTGCAATTTCATAAATTGAGAATGATGGTCATAAAAACACAAGTGACAACCTATTCAAGATATAAATTTTGATAAAGTCCCCGCCCCCCCCCCCCCCCACTCACACACCCTACACTCCTATTCTCTTAAAATGGGTTGATTTTGCACTTTTAAACTTATTTTGACTTTATCTTTTGATTTTCATTTTTTTAATTCTCTGATTATTATAATCATCAAAATTGCAGAGCACATTAATTCTTTTCACTGTTGATGACTGACATTGCTTTAATTTTTTAGGTATGAAAAAGAAGGAAAGCCCTCAGAATTAGCTGACATAGATGTCTTTGTCAGCACAGTTGATCCCATGAAAGAACCTCCGCTCATTACTGCAAACACGGTTCTTTCCATCCTTTCCGTGGATTATCCAGTTGACAAAGTATCTTGCTATGTGTCAGATGATGGTGCAGCCATGCTTACCTTTGAAGCACTTTCCGAGACATCTGAATTTGCTCGAAAATGGGTTCCCTTCTGTAAGAAGTTCGGCATTGAACCTCGTGCTCCAGAATGGTATTTTTCTCAGAAGATAGACTATCTGAAAAACAAAGTCCATCCTGCTTTTGTGAGAGAGAGGCGCGCAATGAAGGTCAGTCTTCTGTGTTTCTCATCTGCTGAGATTTGTAAATGCAATGAGGGAAATTATTATTAGATTTAGTTTTTTATCCTCCGTCATGATCTGACTATGGATTTATCCTGTCTTATGTGTTTATTTGATATTTGTTTATCAATTACAGAGAGAGTATGAGGAGTTCAAAGTGCGGATCAATAGTTTGGTGGCCATGGCAGAAAAGGTTCCTGAAGATGGATGGACAATGCAGGATGGAACACCCTGGCCCGGTAACAATGTCAGGGACCATCCTGGTATGATCCAGGTTAGTGGCACTCGTAATCGATAACTCCTCTTCGATACTGAAACTTCTGTTATGCAATTTGTGACTCTTACCTGTTATACAAGGATCTAGTAACTAGGCTCAATTGTCAGTGCAACAAAACTGAATCGACAAGCAGAAATTGGAATTGATACTTTACCTCTTACGTATTGCGGTCTTTGCTAATCAACATTTGAATGTCGGCATGCTTGTGATATGAGCTATGGAATTTGGTTCAGATCTGTTTCCATGAGGCTGAATTCATGGAAAAAGTCTTACTTGCTATGATTGCTTAAGACAACTTTTGTACATTGTGTGGTTAGGTTCAGTTAAATAGGGTCGTTCCATATGGATTACTAGTCATCCCCTTTTGTTTTTTGGGGTGTTCTTAGTTTCAATTTTCTTGTTTTGACCAGGTATTCCTTGGTAATGATGGTCTTCATGACATAGAAGGAAATGAGCTGCCTCGGCTAGTTTACGTTTCCCGTGAAAAGAGGCCTGGTTTTGAGCATCATAAGAAAGCTGGGGCTATGAATGCACTGGTAATGTTATCTGCACATCTTTGTTTAAGAACCAAAAGTAAATAATGCCTCAGTTCTTAATTTGTCGTTTATTACTTAGCTCATGCTTCATTTTCTTTATATTTTTCAGATTCGGGTGTCAGCTGTTCTGTCAAATGCTCCTTATCTTCTGAATGTTGACTGTGATCATTACATTAACAACAGTAAGGCTCTGAGAGAAGCTATGTGTTTCATGATGGATCCCACTTTGGGAAAGAAAGTGTGCTACGTCCAGTTTCCACAAAGATTTGATGGGATTGATCGCCACGATAGATATTCTAATCGTAACATTGTGTTCTTCGATGTATGCATGTTCTTTCTTCCTTCATTAACCTTGTTTGTTACCCTTGCCATCTCAAGACAACTGACTCTTCTTCGTACAGATCAATATGAAGGGTTTGGATGGTTTGCAAGGCCCCATATATGTCGGAACTGGGTGTGTCTTCAGAAGGCAAGCGCTTTATGGATATGATGCTCCTAAAAAGAAAAAACCACCGAGCAAGACTTGCAACTGCTGGCCAAAGTGGTGCTGCTGTTTGTGTGGTTGTTTTAGGAAGAAGAAGAGAGGAAAGGCAACTAAAGATAAAAAAGATAAAAAGAAGTCAAAGCACAGAGAGACTTCAAAGCAAATACATGCACTTGAAACTATCGAAGAAGGGATTGAAGGTAGAACTTTACTTTTAGGAAAACTGTGAAGCTGTTGACCCATTCGTTTTTATAATAAATTTTCTGACCCTATGCCAAAGCCAACCAAGAAAAGAGGAAACATGCAGATGCATTCAACTGAAATCAATTTCCCTCATTTGTTACAGAGATGGAAACTGTTCCTCGGCCTCCTATCCCCCAAGAGAAACTCGAGAAGAAGTTTGGGCAATCACCTGTGTTTGTGGCTTCAACCCTCCTGGAAAATGGTGGTGTTAATAAGGCCGTTAGTTCCACATCACTCTTGAAGGAGGCCATTCACGTTATCAGCTGTGGTTATGAAGATAAGACAGAGTGGGGAAAGGAGGTAAGTTAGCTTTTTAACATTTTGTTACCGTCATATACAAGTTGCTTGTATCTTTCTAAATTTGCAAGTGCTCAACCAGGTTGGCTGGATATACGGTTCAGTCACAGAAGATATCTTGACAGGGTTCAAAATGCACTGTCATGGCTGGCGGTCTGTTTACTGCATTCCTAAGAGACCTGCATTCAAGGGATCTGCTCCTATCAACCTGTCAGATCGTCTTCACCAGGTTCTTAGATGGGCTCTTGGATCAGTTGAGATTTTTCTCAGCAGGCATTGCCCCATCTGGTATGGGTATGGAGGTGGATTGAAGTGGTTGGAACGATTTTCCTACATAAACTCTGTTGTGTATCCCTGGACTTCGATCCCATTGATAGTGTACTGCACACTGCCTGCCATCTGCCTTCTAACTGGGAAATTTATCGTCCCTGAGGTACGTTGTGCCATAGTAGTATTTTCATGGAATGCATTTTTATGCACTGTCTATTTGTTGCTGAAGCCTGTAGCTAATTCATCCTCCTCTTTACAGATTAGCAATTTTGCCAGCATCATATTCATGGCCCTTTTCATCTCCATTGCTGCTACTGGTATACTAGAAATGCAATGGGGCGGCGTGGGGATCGATGACTGGTGGAGAAATGAGCAGTTCTGGGTTATAGGTGGAGTTTCCTCGCACCTCTTTGCTCTCTTGCAAGGGTTACTCAAGGTCTTGGCCGGTGTGAACACAAATTTCACCGTAACCTCAAAAGGAGGTGATGATGGAGATTTTTCTGACCTGTATATCTTCAAGTGGACGTCACTGTTGATCCCACCGACAACTTTGTTGATCATAAATATAGTCGGGGTCATAGTGGGGGTTGCAGATGCTGTTAACAATGGATACGATTCTTGGGGCCCGTTGTTTGGTAGGCTATTCTTTGCCATTTGGGTTATAATGCATCTCTATCCATTCCTTAAGGGGTTGACAGGGAAGCAAGATAGAGTTCCTACTGTAATTGTGATCTGGTCGATCCTTCTAGCATCAATACTGACCCTCGTGTGGGTGAGGGTCAACCCGTTTGTCTCAAGAGAAGGCCCGGTGCTGGAAATTTGCGGACTCAACTGCGATAACTAGGTCTATTTGTCGGCTTCAGAACACACTCCTTGCGAGTGCCACGAGGACAATCGAGTTCCCTTGTGCTGCCAGACGCATTTGCTGGTACCGGTTTTGCCCTATTCGGTGTACCTAAGGTGGAATGAATAAAGAGCATATTCACTCAAGAGTTTGTGTAGATAAGAAGAGGTGGGAATTGGCCTATTGATATTTGTCTGAAAATGGTTTCATTGATTCTTTTGTTGGATATATTCTGTGTTTATGTGTTATTGTTATGGTGTCTAAGTGCGCTTCTTCTCTGGCTAAATACATTGTAAGTTGTGACCCTCAATAGGGTTCAATGTCACTGCTGAACTTGATATACTGCTTCAATGTCACTCTTTCCATCTCCTTGTGATCTTGAATTTGGTTCTATTTAAAAGCCTTTTGAGTGCTCTTTAGCTCACTTGAACTGAGAAGTCTTTGTTTCCTTTTATGCAAAATTTATTCCAAGTGGTGTTGCAAGTCAATGGGTGTTTAGGGATGGTATTTAGCAAAACCATATGTTGCTATGTTTGTTTTTCCGCTTCTTTTAAAATTAAAGCCTTCACAATGATGCAACACAAATATAATCTCTCTGTTTGTTTCTAAATTTGAATATATGTTTTTAGTAAGTTAGAGATAATATTTTAAAAAATATAATGAGTGAGTCTGTATTTCGGCTTTCAAATTGCAGAACAAATTTAATTGTGTTATTAATTGTATTTTGGTGGGGATTAGATAAAGGGAAGAAAGGAAAAGAAATAATTTGATAATTTAATATTGAAATGTGTGTTTTTGTTTAGAAAAATTAAAAAAAAAAAACGTAAACTAATAAAGTGTGTATCATTGAGACTAAAATAATCAACTATTTTAAAGAAACAATGAATTTTATTAAATGGTAATCTTCATTTTTTATTTGGTCATGGTAGGAGCAACACGACCAAGAGTTGGCTCCAACTTCTTGTCGTAGAGGGCATTTTATTTGGAAAACTAGTAAAATTGGTTCACTTTCTATAAATTATGAAATTATTATATTTTATATGCACGCATATCATATGCTGTAGCGTTGTTACCAATAATAATGTTTGCATCTGTATTATTATTATTATTGTTATTATTATTATTATTATTATTACGATGATGCGACACATATCTTCTTACCGACAAACACGCTTATTATTATGATGATGATGCGACACACATCTTCTTACCGACACACACGCTTCTTATTATGATGATGATGCGACACATATTTTCTTACCGACAAGCCTTCTCTGTCGTATGGGTTATAGTATATACTTATACTCTATACTAAATTCTGTTTTCTTCACAGTGCTTAGACACATTGAAAATTATATTTTTAATTAAATACTCAGATTTATAAATATTCTCTCATTAATAATGTATAAAAATCTGAAACATAACATGAGAAAATGAATATTACAAAAATTAAAGCAAAACTTAAAATTAGAATAAAAATATTAAAGAATGATAAATAATGATAAGTTTATATGGTTAGATTATTGATAAATTATATTACAATTGCATAACAATCTTGAAAATGTAATTTGAGAAAAATTTAGAATAAACAGATGTGTTGAATTATAAGAATAAATAAAAAAGCATACAATATAAAAAATAACGACCTACATTATAAATACTTATTTAGAATATTTAGATTGAAAATGTAGTTTTCAAAGAAATAAGCTATGTTGCTCATAAATATTTAATAATTAGATAATGAATCTTGCTAGTAAAACGTTATGGCTTTGTTTTTTTTCAAATTTTGATATGTGTTCTAAAATTGTATAAAAGTAAGAGAAAAATAAAGATAAAATAAGGATAAATATTTTTAGAAGTTACGTGGTTGTAAAACAAACATAACTTATAAATTTTGTCAAGTTGAATTTGCTCACAAAAAACTCAAAATGAATGCATTCATTAGTAATTGTAATACAAATATTATAAATTTAAATAAGTAGGATATTTGAACAAAGAACACATATTAAATAAAAAACAATAAGTAAATTCACAAGCTGTGCTTAGGAGAGGGATTTTTATTGGATACAATATTTAGTAGGAGTAATGTTGAGATGAGTAGTATGCTTAGAAAGAATGTTTTAATGGGATAAATAATATAATTTATTAAATATATGTGTAAAAAATATAATAATAATTTGATGATATGATAGTTTATAAGAATAATGATTATGTTATAGTGTATTAATAAAAATAAATGTGAGTATAAATATGATATATGTAGGTATTGATTTGATTGTGAATATGTGTAATAATTAAAGAATAATTAATTAGTTATATATACGAGAGAAAAAATTTAAATTTTTGAGTTGGATGAAAATGTTGTTGAATTGTATAAAGTTTGAGAGGTTATTTTGAGGTGGAAAGTTGTGCAAAATATTAAGAATGAATAAAAGGTAAAAATTAGCAATGGATGAAAAATTATTATATTAAAATTTTATATATACTACATAAAAATAATGATTTATGTTGTAGATACTTTATAAAAATCTAAACAGAGAGTAAATTTCTTAAAGAAACAAAGTATAGATTTAAAGGAAAAATAGAAAATAAATATTAAATAATTATAGCAAACTTTACAAGTATAATGTTTAAAATTTTATCAAATTGAAATTGCTTATAAAAAAATAATATAATTGCATTCATATAATAATATTTATACAGATGTTATAAATTTAAATAAGTAGCACATGCAATGCGAAAAGTAGAATAAAAATATATATATATTTATTAAAAAAACATGAAGAAAATTAGCAATGCATAGATGAAAAATATTATATTAAAAGTTTCATATATATATATATATATATATATAAACTAACACAAACTTATCTTATTATAAATTTAAATAAGTAACATGTGCAATATGAAAATTTGAATAAATAAAAATGCATATTTAATAAAAAAAGTAAAATAATAATAATAAGATATTATGAAAAACATAAAAAATCAATGAGAGATAAATATTAGCAATGTGTAGATGAAAAATTAATATATTAAAAAATGTATCTCTATATATAAAAATTAACATGAACTTGTCTTATACCGTAGCCTTGTCAATTTTAAACAAATAATGTAATAAATGAATCACAGTTAAAAATAATTAAAAATTTAATTCAACTATATAATTTAGAAAATGCTCTATAAATTTTAAAAGCAATCATATATTCATAAAGTGGATGACTTGCAAATTACTAAAGCGAAATTTCTTAATTCGCTAACATCTAGAGAAGCTATTTATATGATGAATCAAAATATAATATTATTATATAAAATATTTAAAGACATAATTTTGTCAAAATATTATAATATATATACATATATATGTATAAAATATTTCTTTGTTTATGAAACGTTTCTTTTGTATATTATTGAAAGTAATTTTACAAGGAACGAATTTACATAGTAAAGTTTCACAGAATTTTTTTACCTAATATACTATAATAATAGCTTTTAAAATTGTAGAATACTTTCGTTTTAACTTCAAGTTGTCTCAAATAGTCAAAACATAAATATCTACTGAATATATTTTTAAAGAGTTTAAAATTTCCAAAATTGTAATAACATAGAAATTTGAGCAAAGTGAATGGTTGAGGCTAGTAGACCCAGTAGCTGAAATATAATATGCGTAAATGATTCTATAGAAAGTGAAATTGTTATAAGTGTGTTTAATGTTAATATTAAAACAAGTATATGACATCATAAAATCAAATACAATTATATCAATATTAAAGACTTAATAAATTGGATTAATTTACAAAATGGAGGTATATGTCAGTCATACTCACCTCACCTTGCCTCATAGATTCGGACATTGCTTCACACATAAAAAGTTGTGTAATGATAATTATTGAAAGCAAATCAGAAGGTCAACAAGATGATATCCCAGCACAGTTCCTGAGGGAAATTTGATTGCCCCCAAACAAGAAACCAACAGGTTTCACACTTTGAAATGTGTTTTGTGGAAGAAATAAAATAGAAAGAGGGATTGGTCTTTGAGGGTTAGTGAAGCTGTGCCATCAAGAAGGAAGGATTGGGAATTTTACAAAATTCTAAGAATTGAAGCTTCCGGAAATGATGGGTATGGAGACAGAATTAAGGTTTTTAAAAACGCTAAATAGAAATCTAATTGAGTTTGTAGAATAAAATTTTTGGTTCCCAGCATGTTAGGTTGCCTAGTAAAACCGCGTTTGGGCGCCGCGCATGAAATATTTTTTGCCTTTTAAGTAAGGGGAATAAGAAAAAACGAAAAGGGAAATTTTATATGACAATTTACTTTTCGAGATCCATGTTTTCTTCACTCCACATATTCAAACTCCAAAATTAACAGGTGACGGTAAGATACCAAATCTAAAAACAACCATTACAGATTTGGACTATAGCACGAATATATCTCATCCATGCAACAACGAGACAAACAATGCACGGTTGTCCAAACAAGGTATCTACCTGCTCTACAACTTCCAGTATATTACAACAAAATTAAGCAACTGAAGATCCCAAGATAGGAACTCCGCATCTTTACATTAGTCTACTTAGGGGAACTCCATCACCTTGTCGCGCACCCCTTTCAATTGGAGTGATCGGAGTGATCTTTTGAGGCATCGTCATACCACCAGAAACGATAATTTCTGCAATTTCATAAAATGTCACAATAACAGAGAGAAAATCTTAACGGTAGCATTCAAATAATAACTACAAATCATGTAGCATTGATGAGTTTCAGCAGTAGAGATATCTCATCTAATTTTGAAGAATTCCAACCCTTGGAGCATTTAGGCAAAAATAAAAGACATTCTAGCTGAAATAACGCATTAATATTTCTTGGAGCAAATCATATATAACCCAAGACCGTTTCATATCTCCCACACAGAAAAAGATGGCTAAGTTTATGTGCAATAAAGAGTAGAATCAATGCCCCTCAGTTAGAAGCCTCCGCTGTCCATTGCCCTCAAAACACCCACAATAGATTGCAAGAGATAGCCATTAAGCATTTAAATATTTGTTTGAACACTTTAATAAAAGTTGTAAACTTAGCATAAATTAATAGACTCCCGCCCAATCAACATGCAGAAGTTCACTTGCATTACAAACTTCATCTACTCAAATGTGATCATAAAATTGCTGCACACATTATCCCTCTAGCTTCTATAGGACTTCAAAGGGAAAGGATCTAATATTTGGCTGCATGTAGAATGAATTTCTCTTGATCAAGTCAGTGGCCGCTTTGCTTGTGATTGCATTGACAGGTGAGACACAGTAATGCTATTGGGAAGGCCTCAAGTTCTAATACTGATTACTACTCTCACAAAACAGATAAGAATGGAATCCTTCAGTCATCCTTTTTCACAACAAGATAAGACTAGAGTCCTTCAGCCATCCTTTTGAAAAAGAGTGAAATGAAAGAAAAGTGATGTTTGCAGGTCGCATCTATAGTAGGGGTAAGCTTGATGACACAGAATAGATGTAGATACCAAAAATTTAAGGCTGTGTTTGTTTTGCAATTACACACCTCCAAAAACACAAACTCAATTATTACCTTTCTTTTTTTTCATTTATTTCTTTCTCTTATTTTTACACAATTTTGGATACAAAAACACTTAAGTACACCCACCAAAACTTTAAGATAAACAAAGCCCAAATATCTTTGCGTAACTTTTTTAAGTGTAAATGAGAAGCCTTCAACCCAAAATAACATCATACCTATCCCTTCACGAATAGACAGATTTGGTCTTATAATATCCTTGGAATTAACCAAGAATATATCACCAATATACAAGTGATTTGTCGGGACAAAAACACTGCATAGTTCTTCATCTCCATCATCTCTCTGAAGCAGAAGACGAGAAAAGACAAATAAAGGAAGTACGTAAAGAATGCTGCAATAGACAGCAAACATTCAATATGGGGAAGTTATCACAATAAATTCATAAAAAGACACTCATCCACTGGAAGGAGCTGAGAGCTAGTTTCCCAATACTAATTTTTAGTCTTTCATTCAATTTTATGGGTATCGACCTAACCCCAGTCATGAATCCAGTGTCTCCTATAAGCTTCAATTGCCAAATTAATTTTAATGTTCCAGCCTCTTGATTTTCATTACATGAAACAATATTTGGCAGAACATAACATCTTCTGTTATTTAATTGTAATATAGTAAAACAATTTGGCTTTGGCATCCACCTCCCCTTTGGTCTGGAACACTGGTAACAACTTTCTGTGTAAGAGATATCTAAATGATAAAATGCAGCAAATAGATATTTAAATAATCACAAAATTACCTGAAGAAGAACTGATGAAGTGATAAAGCCAAATGCATATTCACCCACACGAGGGTGGCGTATAATTGCCACTTCCTTAAAAGCAGTATTATTTTGATCTGCAACATACATGAGGTATGAAACTCAAAAAATGGTTACAAAACCAAAATAATCACTGTTAAAAGAAAATAACTGGAGATTCATGTGTCATATTCGCAGACTCAGCTGCCAAGTTAGCAATAAAATGCAGCTTTCCAACAACATCTTGAAGGTAGGCGAATACGTGATGTTATCTCATGTATCTTTTCTATAAATTCAGTTTTGTATTCCTTCAGTGGTGGAAATTGCAATCAGGCATTAGCTAAACAAAACTAGATTCCCAACATGAATGTACATGAACTAAGAAGGATGCTTTCCTAAGTTTATTATCCTACTAACTACTCCGTAACTTTCAACTGGTTCAGAATTAAAAAATTGCCAGGAAACTGGAGATGTCAGAAAATGACAAAAGTGAAACTATACTGTGGTTAATAAGGAACTACCAATGGAATTAATAAATCATTTATCCATGTTGCAACATCAGCAATGAAAATATCAATGATGTATTAACTGACAAATTATTTTTAGGAGGATTGTGATGTGGCAGGCATATGCACATAAAACTTGTTGACTTTGGTGCTTTCCTTCAAGATAAAATTTGGATAATTTAAATCCTTGTTTATGGCATTGCCCCCAAAAACAGCATATTTTAAACATGAATAAGGATACTAACAACATAGGATTTAGTCCACAAGGCCACAACCAACACAGGCCCCACGATAGGAAAAGGATATGCTGTTCAAGGTGTGTATGCACTAGTTTCAGTGATCCACAAACCAAAAAATTACCCCAGTTTGAATGTTGCAAAGAACCCAAAGCAACTCAGTTTCAAGTATGAAAAATATTATTTTCTAAGTTAAACAACGCTTCCAGCACAAAAGACAAGGGCAGCAATGAGAACAAAGCCCCTAGTTTGTCAACACAACAGTACATAGAAAGATTTGCATTCTAAATCACCTCAAATCATTAAATATATACCAAAGCATGCTTGAAAGGTTATTATTTACCAGGAGAAATTGCAGAACTTATTTGCTTGGATGCTGAGTAAATATGCTTAACAAATGGCATTCGCTTTATAAACCATTCTCCAATCCAGAAAACTGTAGCACCCACCCATGATGAAACAAATACACCAACAAGGAATACAAGAAGTAATGATGTCACAAATCCAAGTCCTGCACCCAATAAATCAATTAGGAGAGGATGCCAAGCTAGGTGGCCAAACATGAACTCAATAACATCGCAAGGATTGTATTTATCTCCAATAGATCTCGAATAGATAAAGGAAAGGTGAAATGAGAAGATATTTCTTAAACAAATGAAAAAAGATTAATTTGAAACCACCTCAAATTAACGACAAGGTATTTCATAGATTAAATTTAGACATGCAAACTTACCAAATATATCAACACCCAACTGAGCATACAGTGGACTGAAGAAACCATCAACAAACTGAATGAACCACCAAGTCACAAAAAATGTAACAGCAGCTGGAAATAGAACTACACTGCAATTTCAAGGTCAAATATAGTGTTATACTTAACCTGATGAATTTAGATAAGGTTGAGTATGCTAATAGCAAAGGAGTTCTCAACCAATCTTGAAGTTGAATCTGCTGATCATCAAATGACTGTTGCTGCAATTCATGGGGCTGCCTCGCGACACTCCTCATCTGCCCACCTTGAGAAATCAACCTGTCTTTGCTGCTACTAAAAACAGTAATAATTTCTTCACAAGACATCAGGAGAACATCTGTCTGGGTGGCCAAATTTGGTAGGGTATGCAACTTGTGTTCAAGTTCTTTGGCCAACTCGCAACCAAACAACAACATTGATGAGGTTTCATCCATCTTTTCTTGGAGCTGTTTCTGATTGTTCTACCCTTTTTTCTTGGTGGGCTTTGGGGGCTAGATTTTCTTGTTAGGGCATATAAATATACAGGCATAATATATATGCATATATATATATATGCGTGGGAATTTTAAAGAATGTGGGAATTAATATTCAAGTATTTTGCATATTTTGAACACGTCAAGTAGAAGACAGGTTTAGTGAAATATGACTAAGTCATTGGTCATTATTCTAGGCCAAATTTCACCTGCAATTCTACCCTGGAAGTCCACCAGAAGACCTGGCCTCATTGAAATAAAGGTGTTTAATTTGGACCGTGAAAATTTTTCCCCGGTTGGAAGCTGTGGCTGAATAAACCACGAACTATTTGGAGATATACAAAGCTTAGCATAAGTGGGGTCAGTGAATAAATTTGGAATAACTATATCTTGGAAGGTTGAACAGCTGGACTCTCCATGTTTATTAGACCTTCTGGAATTTAAAGTAGTTAATTTGTCCAGACAAAGCTCGATTTTTCAATTTTTATAGTATTATAATATTGAAATATTAATTAATTATTAATATTTTAAATCAAAATTTGAATAAGAGAAGAATTGAGGGATACTTAATGCTAGTGCGCATAAATAAAATGAACATATTTTTAGATTTAAAGTTTATATTATTTATAAATTGATACAAGAAAGAAAGGAATTTTAAAGAAAAATAGAATGAACTAAAATTAAGAAAAAATGAATAAAATAAATGAAAATTAAGGAAGCAAAATGAAAAAAATACATAGAATTAAGGATACTTTAGTAATTATATATTGAGCAGTCAAATTTCTTTTTGGTCTTGAAATGATTTGATGTATTAATTATTCATGTAACTACTGGTTAATTAATGAACAAGCTATTGAAATCTAAAGCATTGAATATTTCTAAAGTATTCGAATCTTGATTTTAATTATTAATTCGATAAAACATTATGTAACAAAAAAGTCAGATTCTTGGATACTTCACTTGACTATTATCGTACGTTTTAGTTTCTTGGAATTTGCTGAGTTGACGTCTATTTGTTGTTCGTGACGAAAGGGCAAAAGAAAGCAAGCTTTAATAAGGCCATGTCTGAAGCTTCTCACCCTCTTCCCAAGTTTCGACTAGTCCAATGGTTGTCTATTCTTGAACAAGTTTTACCAGTTGAACTTTATTTAAACTCGCATAAATGATGAGATTATTAACTTAAGTACTATTTGTATCGTGGATTAATGATAATCTGTTAATGACGGGGTCGGTGATTGAGGACCAACAACAGGAGATTTAGATGGATTGACAATCTTAATTTATAATATTTTATCCTTTTACACCTGTACATAATTATTTATTACAACAGCACAGGTAAAAAAATTTATAAATTTCTAAAAAAAAAAAAAGGTAAAACAGAAAAGATAAAGATAGAGAGAAACATGAAAGAAGAGTATTAAAAAATAAAGAATAGATAAATAAAGAATTTTAAAAATTAAACGAGTTTAAAATACGTGGGATGGAGTTAAATCATACAAGAAATAAGTTTTTATATGGTGGCATGCTAAAAGATAGATAATTAAATAAAATTATAGTTTTTGGGTATAATACTTATGGGCTTAAATCTTAAATGCAATCTGACCTAATCAACCCGACGCAATTTAACCCAAAATTAATTAAATTATATAATGATTCTAAGTCATTTTGCGAAATCAGTAACTTATATACCGACAATTCCATAGAATACTCCAACTTGATCAAGAAAATTTTCATATTTTCTAGTCTATTTTATGTCTTGACTATATTTCCTTCATACAACGTTGCTTATATTTGAGGAAATTTCCAGGGGAGGGGGTGATGGTGGAGAACAGACAGCAATTAAAACCCCCAATATGTAGGGCACAATGTTGTTTGTGGCCCATATATTAATTTAAAAAAATAATTAAAAGGCGTGGGTGGTCCAATAATGGTGCACTGCAGTATATACAGGAGATAACTCGTTTGCGTTGGCTTTAGAAGATTTTTAGAAAAGTTGCTTTCTTGTACTATTTGTTTTTAAGATACAGTTTATTAAAAGATGAATTATATTAAAATTATTACGTTATTATTTGTTATTTGTATTTATTTATTGTTTATTTACTTTTACCCAATAATAAGTGGTGGTCCTTTTGTCCGACGACTAATCTGGCTTACAGACTGTAGCTTTTTGATTTGACAGGCTGGGACTTATCTTGTGATGTTCACATTAAATACAAGTTAATTATTACATAACCTTCGAACTTAATAACATACATGGGTGTTGCCAAATGGTACAAATTGGGGTAAGAGAGTGAATTGAAAGCTTTAAAAATATAAGAGAAAACAATAGAATTATATTAAAATAAAGAAACAAAGAAAGAAAGGTAAAAATTATTTAAATAAAGGTATTGCACTAATTTAACATTTTTCAATTACAATAATATCTTCTATTTTAATATATAAGATAGAATAAAAAATAGATAACAAAATTAAAAAAATTTAAATCAGAATAAATTAAAGTTACAAAGTGAATGATATAAATGATAATTGAAAGGATAGAGCAAAGGTAACAAGAGAACAATTTTAAGTAATTTTATATTATACAATCAAATATCATTTCTAGCTTGATGCATGATCTACATTATAATTAAGCTAATAAGGTTTTGTGGTTCCGTATAAAATTACATAATTCTCTTCATTTTAAACTCTTCTATTTTTTCTGTAATTTTTTTTACTTTCTTCTTTTTAAGTTAATCATTTTAATTTATATCTTTCCTCAAATTTCCTTTCGTTCCGAATTCTTGCTATGTTTATTTTTTTTGTAAACATTTTTCTTTACGTTTTTAAATAATTTTATTTATATTATTTAAAATATAATAATTTTATAATTTATAAATAAATTTATATACACATGCTACTTATATAGATAGATATAGCAACAAATGTTTGGAAGGATATACTCGTTTTCAATTATTGGGGCATTCCAAAAATACAATGACCATTATAAACTGTCAAGTTTGATCAACTCAAAACAAGTTTGATGCTTTCAAATTCCAAATAATAATAATAATAATAATAATAATAATAATAATAATAATGGTAATGGGCCAAACATGGAAACTCCCAAAATTGTTTATGAAGACAACGTTAGGGATATGTTTTCATTGAATCAAGCCGAAAAAGGGCATACCTCACTCCAAAAACAACCTAAAATAGCAACCTAGCCGTTGCATAGATTCTTGGGATACTTAAATGTTAAATTTTAAAAATAAGGTTACTTAATAGCAGCTCCACGTCTTGGTAGCACTCAGTGTGATTTACATAAGATAAATTAAGAGATTAAAATGATTTAAATTTCATTTTTTATGATAACATGCATTTGATTTTTGTTTTAATAAAAAATATATACTGCACTCATACACTTGAATTCACACACTCACACCTAAGTTTGAACTTTAATCTCTAGACTTTGACATCGAGTTAGCCAGTTTTCAACCATTAGGGTTTCCCTTTGAGGATAACCTTTGATTTGATTATAATTAACAGTGGTTTAGGTTTACCATCTATTTTGGTAGAATTGTACTGTTAAAAAATATTCTTTAATGCAGTTCAATTAAATGTTACATAAAATAAAGAACTACTGATTTACAAAAAATAAAAAGGAAAAATATTGTGCTGCATAGATTATTTCATGAAACCAACAAAATTAAAGACCCCAATAAGTCTTTAATTTTAGTATTTTCTAATCGACACACTTCATGTTAACTTTGCCTAACAAAAAAGGATGGTTGCGATTGAAAAAAAATGAAGGTTTGATTCCTGTAAAATCGGACATACTATTGCAATAACATATCCGGGGCACGATTACGTGGCCACCCCTCACTGTTGTATATTTCTATCAGCAAGTATAGTAATGTTTATTATTTTAATACACCAGAATTTATAATTAATAAATTTAAATTTAGAATATAGTTCTGCAAATATCACTACTAGAAATCTGGTTAATTGGAACGGCTTTTCAGCCGTTCCAAAAAATCGTGTCTATCTGACACAAATTTGACATAAATTTGGAACATAAATGACATTATACGAAAAGTCTGTTCTAAAACCGTTTTAAATTGGGAAGGTATAATAACCGTTCCAAACTAGAACGACTTCCTGATGTCATTCCAAAAAATGGAACGGCTTCGTGTTGCCGTTCCAAATGTTTGAACGGCAACACGAAGCCGTTCCATTTTTTGAAACGGCATTAGGAAGTCATTCCAAAAATTGATTTCTCAATTTGGAATGGCATTCATTGCCGTTCTGAATTTATTTCAAATTTTAAATTTGGAACGGCATTTAGAAGCCGTTCCAATTTGGAAATTTTGGAACGGTTTTTTCACTGCCGTTCTAAATTTGACTCAGGACTTTGGAACGGCTTTCTATTGTTGTTCCAAATTTCAAAATTCAAATTTGGAGCAGAATTTATTGTCGTTCCAAATCCGTTCCACTATTACAGATATATATAATACCCTTATGCCTCACCAGCTGTCATTTAAGCAATTTTCCCATCTAAATCACCTTCAAGACATTCTCAAACGGTAGGAGAGGCTTTTTTAAAGATTGTCCAAGGTAATGTTCTAATTTTAGATGTATCTTTGCTAATAAATCGTCAATTTTTGACATATATGGTTAATGTTGTTATTTGTGTAGATTTTTATACTTTTGGTATTTAGTTTATTGTGAATATCTCATTAGCTTACACATGGATATGAAATAAGTAAGGTGAGACTATAATTGTGTTTTGTAATCTTTTAATTGGATGATGAGAATCTTGTAGTGAAGATGAAATTTTTGTTATGTTGTTAAGAAATATTAGGGCTATGAATCTATAATGTTAAGAGATATTAGGCCAAAATGTGTTTATTTTTGTAAAAAATATTTAATTTATACTTTTATTTTTATTTAAATTTATAGTGCACAATGTTGAGAGATATTACGGCCTGGATGTACAACAAAAACCTCCCTGGACGTCGAGGATTGGTTAAGGAGTTTGTCAATTGTGTGAATGATTTCGTTGAATGGGCAAGAAAACAAGAAAGTTATATAGATGGTTCTAGAATTAGGTGCCCTTGTTGTCGATGCAAGAATAGTAAGTTCTTAGAGCCTGAAGAGGTGACATTGCATTTGTTCAGAAAAGGTTTTGTGAAGAATTATTTCAATTGGACTAGTCATGGTGAGAACGAGTGCTTAAATCACCCCGATGTAGCTGAGCCAACTGTTACATTGAGTGAATACAACCTAGGCGAAAGCAATTATCAAATGATTTCATGGGAGCAAAGGATGTTGCATGATGCACAAATGCAATATGGTGCCTCATATGTGTGGGAAGCAAATGGTAGCGGTACAAATCAAATATATGATAGTGGTGACAAAGCTGATGGCACAGAGCATGTTGAAGCAGGTAATGTTCATGGGCTAACAAATAAATTCTTGGATGTGTTACATGCGGTAGATGAACCCTTGTACGACGGATGTGAAAATTCTTCTCAATTGTCGACTGTGGCAAAAATGGTGAGTATAAAAGCAGACCATGGCATGTCAGAAAGTTGCTTTGATGATATATGTAGTTTGCTTGATGAGGTCCTACCTCGTGACCATAAAATGCCGGCAGACTATTATAGTACGAAACGACTTATAAGAGATTTGGAATTTCCTGTGCTGAAGATAGATTATTGTTTGGCTGGTTGCATGTTATATTGGAAATCTGATAGTAACCTTCATTGTTGTAAATTTTGCCAGGGACCTAGATACAAGGCAAGGTCAGCTCCCAAAACCATAGAAAAAAGATACCATTAGCTCGCCTACATTATTTGCCTTTGACTCCCCGTTTGCAGAGATTGTATGCATTAAATGTGACAGCAGATCAATGATTTGGCATACAACACATACAACTGATGAGGGAACTATGTGTCACCCCTCAGATGAGGCAGCATGGAAAAGTTTTAATAAGAAGCATTCTGAATTTACTGCTGAGCCACAAAATGTAAGGCTCTGTTTATATGCAGATGGATTTGCACCGCATGGTTCGTATGGCACGACATATTCATCTTGGCCCATCATTGTGACACCATATAATCTTCCGCCAGGTTTGTGTATGAAGAACCCATACATGTTTTTGTCTTTAGTGATTCCTGGTCCATCAAGTCCTAAAAGACTTATTGACGTTTACTTACAACCTTTGATCGATGAACTACTCATGTTGTGGCATGAAGGCGTTCCAACATATGATGCATCACGGCATAGTACCTTCAATATGAGGGCTGTTTTATTGTGGACAATTCATGACTTACCTGCGTATTCTATGATTTCTGGGTGGAGTTGTGTTGGGTTGATAACCTGTCCAGTATGTATGGAATACACTAAGGCAACTTATATTCTCCATAGTAAAAAGCTGAGCTATTTTGATTGTCACCACCGATTTCTATACCCTGATCACCCTTATAGGAGGAATAAGAAAAATTTTAGAAAAGGACATCTAGAGTACCGCACCCCACCTCCTATTATGTCAAGTGAATTTATATGGGATCGGGTATGTGGCCTGCCTCGGGTCATTGATGACCCAATATCAACGGTGGCTGGTTATGTTACTGAACATAAATGGACAAAGAGAAGCATATTGTGGATTTACCTTACTGGAATGATAATATGTTACGGCACATCTTGATGTCATGCATATCGAGAAGAATGTGTTCGACAACGTGTTCAACACAGTTATGGATATTAAAGGAAAGACAAAAGATACCTTGAATGGTCGTAAGGACATGAGTAATTTTTGTGTTCGACCCGAGATTGCAGTTCCACCAGAAGGTGGTGGGCCTAAGCCCAAGGCAGCATATACCCTTAGTCGAGATCAGAAACGTATGATATGTCAGTGACTTATGCAATTAAGATTTCTCGATGGGTATGCTTCGAACATCAGTCGGTGCATTGACATGATGGAACTGAAATAACATGGTATGAAGACCCACAATGCGTATGTGTTCATGAAGCGCCTACTTCCCATTGCATTTAGAGAGCTGTTGCCGGGGTTTGTGTGGAATGCATTGACTGAATTGAGTTTGTTTTTCCAACAAATTTGCTTACCTGTTCAAAACGTTACGCAACTACAACAGTTGGAGGAGAAGGCCCCAATTTTACTTTGCAACCTTGAGAAAATTTTCCCACCATCATTTTTCAACTCAATAGAACACTTGGTTATTCATTTGCCATATGAGACGAGAATTGGTGGGCTAGTGCAATATAGATGGATGTATCCGTTTGAAAGGTTTGATTGCAAAACCTCTGTTGTTCAAATGTTATTGGTTTAATTTCTATTTGATAAAGATGAAGGTGATTTTACTATTTTTCTTAACAAGTTCCTTTGAACCATGAAGAAGAAAGTCAAAAACAAAGCACGTGTTGAAGTTTCAATATGTGAAGCATATGTTGTGGAGGAAATAGCTACATTTGCATCATACTATTTTGACTCGACTGTTTCATCGAAAAGAAATAGACCGGTCCGTAATGACCCACGAGCTGTGCCCTCTACAGTTGCTGCTTACTCCATTTTCAATTATCCCAGTCAACCATCTCGCTGTAGGCCTCCACGTTATCTCACTACTCCTGAGAAGCACGCAGCAGAAACATATGTTTTATTAACCTGTCCAGAAGTTGAACCAATCTACAGGTACGCACCCTGTAGCACAAATATAATTGCATTTGAATAGTTTCGCACTGAGCATTAATATGGTGGTGTCGGAAGCCTGTTTGTTTCCTAGTATGACGAGGCTGATCTCCTCATGGAAAAGATAGTAGCTGAGCAGTTCCTCCCATGGTTTAAAACATATGTAAGCATAATAACACTAATATTGAGTTTAATCATTATATAGCATATATCATTGTTAGATTTGTTTTATGAAACATATCATACATCCAAGTAGCAGCATAAGTGATCCATTATTGAGGAGCTTAGCCTATGGGTCGAGAAATCGAGTCACATGCTATTCAGAATACATGGTAAATGGATTTAGGTTCCACACGATAGACCATGCCCAAGATAAATCAACAATGAACTATGAGGTTTGTGTACGATCATCCTACTACAATGACACAGAGTACGATTTTTATGGACTATTTGAGGAAATATTGGAGTTTCAATACTGTAACTTGCCAAATATATATGTTACACTCTTCAAATGTCGATGGGTTGACCCTCTAACAGGACAAAATATACATCCTAAGTATGGCATAATTGATGTTAACCTATCACGTATCTACAAAACAGATGAACCATTTGTGCTCGTTCAACAAGCTACTCAAGTATATTATGTAGGCTAGCCGGGTTCGAAAAGGAACAGAGTTGATTGGATTGCTGCGTGCAGGACGAAGGCCAGAAGCACTGTGGAAGTGAAGTGGAGTGATGTCCCTTTTCAACCTAACAATGAATTCATGCGCAGTGCTTTGTCAACACAGTTAGACGTTCCTCTTCTGCATGACCCTTTTGGTATTGGACTGCATGTAGATTCATACGAGGTTATAGAGGCCGATATTTATAGTAATACGTCAACTGATAGTTTTAGAGATACCTCGACAGGTACCTCACCTAGTGGTAGTGAATCTAATGATTGGTGAGAAGAATGTAATGTGTAATCTTTATTATTGGGAATTCAAATCCTGTGGTTGTTGTATATGGAAGCATAATTTTGAATATAGATTTTGGGGGTCCCACAAGGGTTGTTTTCACCGCGAATTTGTTCCAAATTGTGAGTTAAATATCAAAATACATGCCAAATATTTATAAACAGAAGAACAACAGAGAAAAGTTCATACATGAAAGTTCGTTATAAATACCACGTCGTTCAACATATATAAATTGAATATAAAACGCTGCACTAATAACCACCCTCATCTCCCGACGCGGTGTGGTCTGCAGACATTGATGGGCCCAAATCCTCAGGAGAGTGCGGCTGTTAGGGTATGGGATACGGGACAGGTCTGAATGGACGCGACCATGCCGGCATAGGTCCTACTGCACTGTGAGTGGCCATCATGCGCTGGTAGTCGTATATGGCCTCGTCTCGTGCTGTGACGTAACCCCAATATTGATGAGTCTGATGGTAATAATGATCCTGTCAAGCATTGAGCGAAGCTAGCTGGGCCTCGAGCCGTCCTATGCGCTCATCCTGTTGCGTTCTATGCTCTCTCTCCTCCCTCAGTAGCCCGACAACCGTATCCATACGATCTGATAAATTTATAAATAATTGTTCCGTACCTCAGATACCATGGCGCTGTGGGCGAGGTTGCTGAATAACAAGGGGCTCCTCATATTCCCCTGCTGGCTCTATTGGTGCATCTGGTGGGAGATCAAAAATAATCTCATTCTGTGTCGTAAGTGTCTCCTCCGTGGAGTCAATAGCTACTCTAGCCTCCCTGCATAATTCAGTGATCAGATGGGGGTGCCACATTGCCTCTCTCGACATCTTTGAACACCTGAATATGCCATCGCTAATTTCCCATCCAACATTGAAGTATATACTTTTCGTGATGGCATATAATAGTATGGCTCGCTCTTTGGTGATGCTTGTATGATGATTTATAGGTCGCACTCGAGCAGCCAAAAAATAGAATCATGTACAAGCCACATCACTTAACCCAGCACTCCGAAATGCACTTTGTACCGAAGGCTCAGTCCACTGGACTCCACTTGGACATAACTCTCCAGCTATTTCTACTAATGGATTTTGTAAGTTCAATAGCTGATTGAATCTTGCACTATGTTCCTTCTGCAGTGTTCCCAGCACTTGGTTTATAGTGGTCATATCATAATATACATTAACATCTTGCACCCAAACTCGATCACTTTGATATTTCCCTGTGTTGGAATAAAACTCCCTAACCACAGATTTCACTGCGGGGTGCTCGGGCTCTTGAGTGAATTGCCACCAACCCAAAGCATTAATAGTTGAGTGGTATAATTGGTGGTGTCGCATCGCTCGAACTGTCCCTCGCTTAGGCATGAAACTTCGATTTTTAATGACAGTTTCATATTTTTCCTTTGCTTTGTTGGACAGAAAGATCCTCCTTTCAACTGAGCTGGATGATGGTGCATTTCGGGTTCTTTTCGGTGCCATTATCTTACAAAACAACACAATAAATGATCATATCTTTAATTACCAATGTATAAAAACCTTATCACATATTATCAAACCCCACAACTAATCAACATTTCACATACACTACACATGCCAACATACACATAATGTGTCATATTTGCACCCCAATTATCCACATTCAACAACGGCGTAGCATAAACGTGAAAACAATTACAAATTATCAACGTTGGCAATTCATCGAACACCTTATATGCAATGCAATTAGTAATGGTTTTGTTGCAATCAAATCACTCCAAATCCAGACATTAAGTAGCACATATGAAATGTGGTTTATAGTTTCCCAATCATCCATTTAGAAATAGTACCATGTCGTTCAGTGGCACAATATTGCTAATTATCAACAGGGGCAATTCATCGAACACATTATACGCAAAACTATTTCAAATGAAATTGTTGTAATCAAAACATTTCAAGCCTAAACATATATGTAAACATACAAACATAAACATTTTGGGCAACAAATCTATCAACAAACTATATAAACGTGATATACTATTCAATTTCATACTAAACTTCAATCACGAGATTAAATAAACATATCGTCTAAATAAATGACAATAATGTAAACATACTAATTACGACGTGAATGAAAGATACATTGTCAAAGAACACAACTATGATGACGAAGATTGAAGATTTTAGTGAAAAATGAGAAAGAGTGTAGGAAAATGTGAGTTTTTTACAATTTTTCCCCCCCACCCCCAAATATATAAGCAGCGCCGTCGCCTTTGGCCGTCGCGACGGAGAGCGCGACGGCGATTCCAAAAGCCTCTGGAGTCGTCGTCGCCTCACTCCGTCGCG